>JBAIZL010000009.1:45851106-45871106 GCA_036971475.1 Prosapia bicincta | reverse complement strand
AAAGGGCATGAGAATATATTTACATTATTTTAAAGTTTTGTATAACATATATGTAGGACGTTTCTATGTCAATATATCTACTACTATTTCATGTATATTTTACAGCCTCCAAGCCTCAATTTATTTACCAGTTTATTGAGCAAACTCTTCAACCAGGACCAGATGTGTCTCTTAAGTGCATCGCTTCAGGGCAGCCAACTCCTCACATAGTCTGGACCCTGGACGGTTTTCCATTGCCTCAAAACGACAGGTAACGCTTTCATTTTTGACATTACCTAAACAAATTTATTTGGGCAACAAACCGTTACTATGAAAGATATTTCATGTGTGATTTTTAAAGTGAAAACGTCCTTAGACACATTGAACACATTTCGGGGTTATAAAAAAACATTCAGTTCAAGTCGTAAGAACATTTTACGTTGGATTTCCGAAGACAAACAGATTGTCCCGAAGATTTTCGAAAGCAAAACCCAGCTCTTATTTATTCTAACAGATGATTTGTCTTCATTTCAATGCTATTTAGAAACTATTCAGTTGCTGATTTAATTGAAAATATATTATAATTTATAAAACTAAATAAATTGTAACATATTATGTCGTATATGCAATGCTTATTGATTGTTTTCTATTACTTGTAGTTTTGTTATTTTCAGAATCGGACATTATTTTTGAAATATTATTAATCAGTTTATAAACCAATAAACATTAAAACTTATTTTGAAATATACTCTTCAATATATATACATCCCACTATTGATATAACAGTATTTCCTTTTGATACGATATGGCAGCCACTTGAAAGAGTTAGTATATTTGTTTTTAGTTGTGTATAATTCTTTCCTATTAAATATGGCACTAATCCATGAACTTCATTTTCATAAAATCCGAAAAATACAAAATTGACCTAGTGCTATCAGTATGTCAGCATTTTATTTATGCAACAATATGGCAGCCAGTGTATATTTCTTACATTTCGATAACAATGTGGCAGCCGGTGTGTACATTATTAGTACGCAACTACCACGAGAACCAACAGTGTTGCTACTATAGCGAGAATGTCTGACCAGTTATATGTTTGGACGGGAAGATACTGTATAACCTCGGCGCAAACATAAGCATTAGACTATCCTTTCCTATTATCAGGTCCTGATGTATTGCTGGTGAACCCATTCGAATATTTCAATAAACAAATAGACCAGGAAATTAGAAAAATGTTCAAGAATTTTGGAAAACAATTTATATAGGGTTGCAGTGTTTTGCATGTGTTCAGAAAAATACCTGGAAAAAGTCTCAATGTCGAAAAAGTGGTTGATCTATTTTTCGAAAATTGAATATGGAGTTAATAAAATGCTTCTAAAATGTCATAATTTCTTGAAAAATTTTAAAACTGCTTAGATATTCCAGAAAATTACTAGACATTGGCTACTAGGGGGGGGGGGGTTGAGGGTGTTGAGCTCAACAATAATATCGGAACTAGCCCAGCACCCTCAGCTGTGGCCGAGGGTGATTTGAGGTGAACATTTCTGGAAGCCAAAAAATCGCCCGAGAATTGTCACCTAGAGGGTTTTTGAGGATACCATATAGAATTTCGTCATCGGCATTTATTGGAGCTGCTCAGGTGTGGCACTACGGGGATGGTAAGGAGGTGAATTTGGGTAAAAATTGCTAGAAACCAAAAACATTGTTATTAAATGCTCATTCGGGGATTTGGACGGTGTCAAGTCCAAAACAGCTATCGATGTTTACCGAGGTTTCACGGTAGCGCACCACGGGTGTGAATTGAAGTAGAAAATCCTAGACGTCAAAGATATTCCTGGATATCATCACTTGAAGGTTTGGGGAGGAGGAGAGTCAAAGTCCAATTCTGTCATCAAATTTTACGGGGATGCAAAGAGATTGCTTTTCGGAGGTGAATTGTAGAAAATTATAGAAGTCAAAAAATGCCCAGAAATGGTAACACGGAGGTTATGGGGGGTCTGAGTGCAATTCCGTCATCAAACGTTAACGTGGATGCACGGAATGGCTCTATATAGTTGGTAATGGGGTGAATTGGGGTATAAAAAACCATAAGCTGAAAAATCGCTTAGAAATTATCACACGGGGATTTTCGAGGGTGCCAAGTCCCAAACCTCCATCGAAATATCGGGGAGGGTGTATCTCTACGGGGGTGAATTTGAGTAGATAATACTAGTCAAAATACGCTCGTAAATTATCACTCGAAGATTTTCGAGGGTGCAATGAACTCAGAAAATAGCAGGAGATGAACAAGTGGTCGCAAGAGACTGATTTGGGATTAGAAAATACCAGAAACCAAAACATCGCTTCGAAGTGGTCACCTGGTAGTTTATCAAGCCATCAAGCTGTTGCTGCGAGCATTTTTAATCGTTTATCGTTCGACCAAATCTACGACTTATTCCTAGTACTTACATAGAGGAGAAGGCCCAAATTTCGACTACCATTTTCATTTCCACCTATAACTGTTAAACTATTAATGCAAAAGTGGTTTAACGACTGAATAGCTATAAGTTAAAGGGTTACTAACTTATATATTACCTTAATATACAATTAATATTACCTATATTACCTTATTACAACCTAAATATTTTTAAAATTAAACTTTTTTCTAGACTTTTTCTAGTAATAGATGTCACAATTATTTGGATATGTTGGCCTAAATTTGTACTATTTGTTACAAATTGATAGGAAATTAAATGAACGACAAAATTATTATATTTTAATTTATTATTACAAGAAAATATTTTACTCCCAAAAATCGCAAACGAAAATGTTCTTGCCTGTACCAGCATTATGTGCCCAAAAGGTGGTACATAGCACATCTTACCCACAGTTCCCCTTTCTTGTCTTCGGAAAACATTCCTGAACAGAAAATGCAGGCCATATCTTCATCATCTTGGTTTTTCTTTCCCTCTGGAGAATCCCAATCACACATACTATCGTCGAAAATATATTCAACACAATCACATTCTTCAGAAGAAGTGTCTTCATCATATGTTTTTTTTTAATTCCTTTTAGATTTTGTGCTCTTCGCATCTACTGAATCTATACCCATTTTGAACTCTCAAAATTGTATTGTCTTTTTGCGACACTTCTTTATGGTTTGTTAGCAGACAATTCTGTTAGGGTTTATTTGTATGGTGTGCCCGTTATGACACAGCTCCTAAAAAGCATTGCAACCTCTGTTGGTGACTTTTCTCTTCCTTTAAATCCTTAGGGACGATTTCGTAAGGACTGACATGTTCAAGTACGTTGGAAGTGCTAGGTTGCTGGTCATCATCGTCAGGATTATTTCCAATCAATGACTCGTGTTCTTTATGAGAAGCAGAAATTGGGTTCTGACAAAGAGTTCTCACGATTTTTCTCATTTGGCATTGCTGGAGTGATGCAAAGTTTGACTGATTCTTGGACTGAATCTAGGAAGTCAGCCTCTGTAAAAATACTTTTGTGTAAGAAGAAAAGTTCTGTTTTACTAAAACTGTTTATTGGAATCTCGTCAGTTTGAACTTTTAAATAAGCCTTTCCAAAAAGCTCCATCATGTCATAAGAAAACTATGGTTTGTCTGAGTGAAGTAGCCGATGTCTTATTTCTTCACTGTAGTGTGCTTTTAAAGGACCCATGAAGGTTGTACCCAGTGGCTGTAACATAGGTGAACAGTGCGGTGGCAATGATAAAACTGTCACATGGGTGCTTCTAGCTAATTCGATCACATCAGCATTACGATCATGGCTGTAATGTCCATCCAAGGTTAGAAGAACTGGAGAATCCTCACTTGGGTTAACTTTTTCCACGGAATGTTGGAGCTATTGAGTAAAAATGTTGGTTTGAACCCAACTTGACGGATGTGCAACTCCAATGCTGCCTGTGGGAGCCCCCCTTATCAGTAGATCGTCCATGTTCTTAGGTGGAAATATAACCAAATGAGGAACGAAATGTCCAGACGCACTAATACATGCAGTAACTGTCACGGTTGCTCCTCTCCCCGCTGATGTATCTGAAGAGCTGCGATTTGTCGTTTACCTCTTCTTCCAATAACAGAAGAAATTTTACTCTTTACTGTAGTAGGGCCTATTTCATCAACGTTATATGTATACTGTCAGCCGGATATTTGTGTTTGCTTCTTCTAATATTCGGAAAAAAGCACCAACGTTTTCTTCATTGAAGCCTAAGGTGTGCGAAAAAGATGTTCCAAATGGCTTGCATGGAGACAACATATCTTTTGTGACGTAGGAATAGATCGACCCAACAGCGGACAGCTTCTCTTTGCTTAAAAGAATGATTCACCCCGTTTTTAATTGCAAACTTGTATGCCGTATGCCGCAGCTCCTATAATGTAGACCCACAAAACTTTGCTTCCATATGAAGTAAATACTCTACTACTTTACTAAAGTTTTTCGAGTTTATCTTCGGGTATTGGTTTCCTTCACATTTTAGTAGTGACTAATTTAGAATTGGATACTTCAACCATTTTTCTAAGATCTCGCCATGTACCGCGAGGTAAATTAATAGTTTTAAATGCTTTGAGGATGCCCATTTTTTCTCCTAACGGCACGGATTGGTCTCTTCATGTTCTCTTCTGACGTCTTTTATTCTTAGAAACGTATTTAGTAGGGATGGGCCGATTCCGATTCTCGATTCCAGGAATCGTCGATTCTAGGTGGTATCGAGGAATCGTCGATACTCGATTCTTCATCATAAAAGTGTCGATTCCGATTCCTATTTTGTTAACTATTAAAATATGCGTGTGGAGTAATTTATTACCAAACAAATTTTATTACCAAAATTTGTTATATTTTTGTGGAAAAATAATTAATTACCAACTATGCCTTATTTATGTATTAGTTGATTTGAATGAATTAAATGATTAAAGTAAACGAAAATATTATTATTTATGAAGCAACAGCAATCAAGATCGTAACCATTTCTGGTCGTTTGACATCGCTCGTCTCTCTCTCTCTCTCTCTCTCTCTCTCTCTCTCTCTCACTAAATGTCAGAACAAAACACAAAAAAGTACAGTAAAAACCGTCACCGATTAACCGTCACCGTCGAAACCGTGGCCATGACAGTTGAGTGAATAGACGGATAACAGATACACTGTATTATTCCTCCGAAACTTAACCTTAATAAATTATATTATAGACAGATATCACTCTCATTTTTGAAGGTTTTGTGTAGCCTATTACATTTAAACAGAACTTTTAAAAGGTTTTGCCATATGACCAAGATGTTAACTAAATTAAAGATTAGAGAACTTAGCGTGTAAGCTAATATAACTTGAAAGAATCGAGAATCGACTAAAGAATCGAGAATCGAAAGGAAAATTTTAGAATCGGAATCGGAATCGAAAATTTTAGGAATCGGCCCATCCCTAGTATTTAGGCTTCTTTCTAGGGATTCTGAAAGAGGAAAACTGCATTGATTACTGTCTTTGGAAGTTTCGCATAAATATCGACTAGTAGTTGGACTTTACACCATTAGTGGTAGTCGAATATAGACCATCTCATGGTACAACTTTTTAGGTTATGTTCGGTCTGTAACAAAAGGTAAGTAATTACTAAAATCGAATTTAAGACCCTAGAACCTACTTGACACGATGCTTCAACAACTGTGCAACTAGTACTAAAACGCTAAGAGTTTAAATATCGAGATCACATACCTAATAAAGTTTTGTAAATGTTGAAAACAAATTTTTCAATACTACATGCCACAAGTGAGCTAGCGGAACTGAGGTCTGTACAAAACGACATATTGGAGTACTGTTTCATAATTTTTCAGCACGCCTGCAGCGCTTTCGAGTGCGTCAAACTATGCTAGAAGAATTATAAACCCTATTCGAAATTTGGACCACCTCCTCTACGTGGTGCGCAAGTTCATGTTTTAGATATAGCAATTCAATTAAATTACTGATTACTACGTTTTTTCGCTTAGGTGTTTCAGCATTTTTGTGAAAATCATCAGACATTTTTAAATATCTTACAAGCGTTTGCTTTGCCTCGCTCAAATAAAGCAGCAATGGTGTCATATTCAGCATCTGACATTGTATCGAGAACCTACAAAATTACTTTCTTTGCGATGATAATTAACAATTTCTTGTTAATAACATTGTTACTAGCGAATGTCGATATCAGGGTTGGAGTCAGTACCCTCAAAAATCCCTGAATAACTATATACGGGCGATGTTTTTGCCTTTATAAGCACTTTTAGAATTTTCAAATTATTATGCAATTTAGTTGCATTTTATGCACCCTATATGCAAATTTTTAAACATAACTCAGTTACTATATGTAGACGTTTTCCTAAATACAAAGCAAAAACCACATTCCGATACGAGCTGGTTGACAAAAGTTTTGAATATAGGGTACAAAATGTGTAAGTGTCTGGTCTAAAGTCGTTTTCATTGAATAAATGGGATTTAAATAATTTGTTTACTTCCAATACCTGTAATTTATTATAGATCTTGTGTTTCTTGGTGAAGCCTTAGCTTCATGGACGAAAGCCGTCTGCACTGGTTTTGTAGTGGTGGGATGCCGAGCGCCAGTCGGTCTTGAACCGTTACCGTGCATGTACTTGGGTGTTGTAATAGCGAGCCAATGTAAATTTGTAGATTACTGGTATGTCACCCGTCACCCCTCCACCCGCGGCCGTCCCCACTCTGTCGCCAATTTTCCCCTAACCAGGCTTCACGACGTTCCGCAAGACCTATAGATAAGTTCTTAACGCAAGGAAATAAAATATCTTTTACATACTGTTGAATTTTAATCTGGTATTACCTATCGAGAATTCGGCAGTAAATTTGATTACCTACCTCTTTACTCTAAAAAGCTTACTACTTATTTCTTAATATTTAATATAAATTAAATGATCTGAATGTAACCTAACTTTTGTTTTTAAAAATAAAAGATTCTGTGGGGTTTTTGATATGAATAGTTATGCGTTATAAATGAAAACGGAAAATAATTTTTTTATGAAGAATTGGGAAACAAACTTTACTGTTTGTAAAAAATAATAATAAAATTGAAAGTTAAAAATATAATTATAACAAATAAAGATATTCTAACCTCCAGCTGAAAATGACAGTTGAAAGTAATGAGAACTAAATCTTTCTCATGAAATAATAAGCCTTAAATAAAAAAATATATAGAAAATTACAGTGTGCCCTACATAATCCTTTATTCTACACAATGACAGTACTGAAAATGTTTATCAAATAAAAAAAAACATTCACCGTTTCAAAAATTTTAGTAAAAATTTCCAGAAGAAACTGTAGGTCGATCAGATTAATATGCTATAGAACCGTAATCTATGCGGAATCTCACAACGACGCGATAGAAACCAAGCATACCGGTTCCTGTCTGCTACCCAACTAGTACCACTAAGAACTTTCAACATAGCTTATCCAATATCTTGCTGCATCGAATCCTCAATTCACGCACATGGGATTCATGAAAGTCTTTTATCGATTAAATACCCAAAAATGTAACATTATGTGTTGTTTGAAGCCGCATACCACCAAGATAAAGGATAGCCTCTTGGTGTTTCCTGCGACGACTTAATGCTATACACTGGCTCTTTGAAAACAATTAAACCTGTATAATTCGACCATTTTTGCTAATCTGTTGATTACTAGTTGTAGGGACCTTTATCATGTTGTCATACTTCAAGCAGCCACATATATACAAACAGGAATCAGTGGGCTGGAGACAGTACGCTTGAAGTGGCACTATTAATCGTAAAGGCAAACCATTTCACTTCAGAACGTCATCCTGCTGAACACCATTTTCTAGTTCATAGCTTTTGGAATATGTGTATCCAAACATACAAAGTACACGGGAAAACATATTGTTTATAGTTGAATGCCAGAACCTTGCATACCACATGGTTTTAAATTCCTCTCCTCCATCCCATATCATATGCCTCCTGAAGTTCTAAGAAAAAAAACTACGAATGTTTCTCTCAAGAGAAAAGAATTCTGTTTGACGGACTCTAACAAAATTATTTGGTAAACTGGTGAAGGTAATTGGTTGAAACCACACTGATCATTTGAAATAAGTCCAATGGTGTCTAGGTACCAGACAAGACACCAATTGACCATCTTCTCCAGTATTTTGCATAAACAGCTGGTAAGAGAGTTAAGTCTATAACTACTAGGTTAGTTTTGTCCTTTCTTTATTTTAAAATAGGGATTCTAGTCAGTCTCTTCCAATCATAGAACGGGAAAACAATGCTCCTCGAATATATGGTTGTATATTCGAAGGACGACGAGTTTTGTTTTGATGGGAGATGTTTACTCGTGGAATATACAATTTTAAAGGTGCAGTTTTTGTTGAAGTAGCTATGTAATTTTAATTTTCTTACTCACAGATGTTAAAGATTTATCGTTTTAATTTAACACTTTTCTCTGCCAGTGATTTAATTCGTCTACCTAGCTTTCCAGAGGTAATATTTGGGGCAAGAAGTGAGTCACACAGTATTAACATTACAGTGGCACTAGGTGTAGCAGAACTCTTGATTACCAGAATGAGTAACTTGACTGACCTGCTGAGTGAGGGCTTCTATTTTTAATTGAATTCCAAGCAGTTCATGATTTTCCCATTTTTGCAGGCATAAGATTTGCCTTCAAGTCTAGGTATTGTCGACTTGTTTTTCTTCCTCTCGTCTGATTTTTTTTACCTACTATGCTGAGGATCGCTTCCCTCCCCCCTTGAACTTTGGACAGCTAAATGAGTGGACAGGGTTATCACCAGCATAGTTAGGGCATTTTGGGGCATTATTAAAATTTATTCCAGTGTGATTTTCAACTCCATACTGACCACATACCTCTGACTTTGCAAACGAAGTGCTCATGTATTTGAATCGATGAAATTTATAACAAGGTCCAGGACTCGGAAGATAGGGCCTGACAGTACGCCGTTGTTAGCCCCCATTGGGAATAGATGGTTTCCCGAATATAACTATAATAGTAAGCATAATGGTGTTGCAGCATTTTATCCGAGCTACGTCAGTCACGCCCTCGGATGACAATTCAGTTTTAATTTCATTTTCAAGTACTTCTAAAAGGTCCATACTTGTGACAACACCTTTGAAAAGTTCAACATTACGTGAAGAACCACAGAAAATTTGACCTGGTCATCTTTGGCAATGATGTAGACTGCTTTTCATTAGAGCTCTCAACGAGCATGGTTCCATTTCTCAACTTCCCAGGGCCTACTACATATCTAATTGCCTTACTTGTCAAAAACGGTGACACCTTTGATGAACCTTTATCATCTTCTGAGGACTTAATAATGAAATATGTTGGTGCTACTTGAAAAGAATTTAATTATAAATTACTAATCTCATTGATTGTATTAGGTACGATCCGGAAGACCCCAGATTCCTAAGAAAAGGTTTGACGTAAGTTGAGGTTCCATTAAATAGGTTTAAACCAACCATCGTGTCAGGCGATCAGGGCGGGTCAATGCTAACAGGTACACCCATTGATCATTTCCAAAACCCCGAACTCTGTCATCCATAGTTTCCTTATTATACCTACTGAATAAATATCACTCAAGTGCTTACATCTCTCATCACTGATACAAATTTATACCCATAGGCAACCCTGGCAATACACTAGTAGCTACACTAACTATACGCTTTGACCAAACGTAGCTTCCTTTAAAAAACTATAGACGCAAGGCGCAAACTAACAAAATTACGATATAAAACAAGATATAGAAAAATGTATTACCACAAGTAATATTGGCGTGATATAATATAGACTACAATGGTTTTATGCCCCGTTCAACCGTAGGTTACATTTATATGACTTTAGACATAAGACGCAAACTACCAATATTGGAATACCCAACCAAACAATCGAAAAATGTATACCGACATGCAACCCTGGTGTGACACACTATAGGCTAAGCTTGCTTTATGCTTCGTTCAAACGTAAGTTACAATTATAAACCTGTAGACGCATGACGCAAGCCACCAACATTGCAATACCCAACCAAAATATCGAAAACTGTATACCCACATGCAACCCTGGAGTGACACACTATATTCTAAGCTTGCTTTATGCTTCGTTTAAACGTAAGTTACAATTATAAACCTGTAGACGCATGACGCAAGGGACCAACATTGCAATATCCAACCAAAGTATCGAAAAATGTATACCCACATGCAACCCTGGAGTGACACACTATATTCTAAGCTTGCTTTATGCTTCGTTTAAACGTAAGTTACAATTATAAACCTGTAGACGCATGACGCAAGGGACCAACATTGCAATATCCAACCAAAGTATCGAAAAATGTATACCCACATGCAACCCTGGTGTGACACACTATAGTCTAAGCTTGCTTTATGCTTCGTTTAAACGTAAGTTACAATTATAAACCTGTAGACGCATGACGCAAGGGACCAACATTGCAATATCCAATCAAAGTATCGAAAAATGTATACCCACATGCAATCCTGGTGTGACACACTATAGTCTAAGCTTCCTTTATGCTTCGTTTAAACGTAAGTTACAATTATAAACCTGTAGACGCATGACGCAAGGCACCAACATTGCAATACCCAACCAAAGTATCGAAAAATGTATACCGACATGCAACCCTGGTGTGACACACTATAGTCTAAGCTGGCTTTATGCTTCGTTTAAACGTAAGTTACAATTATAAACCTGTAGACGCATGACGCAAGGCACCAACATTGTAATACCCAACCAAAGTATCGAAAAATGTATACCGACATGCAACCCTGGTGTGACACACTATAGTCTAAGCTTTCTTTATGCTTCGTTTAGACGTAAGTTACAATTATAAACCTGTAGACGCATGACGCAAGGCACCAACATTGCAATACCCAACCAAAGTATCGAAAAATGTATACCCACATGCTACCCTGGAGTGACACACTAGAGGCTAAGCTTGCTTTATGCTTCGTTCAAACGTAAGTTACAATTATAAACCTGTAGACGCATGACGCAAGGCACCAATATTACTACACACCAGCAAAGTATAGATAAATGTTGTAGTTTTTGTGTTGTACATCTTGAGGTTTTCTTATAAATTACACTTTTGGTATCAACTTTGAAAAAAAACGACTACTTACTGATATTTTTCAGCAGACGCGTTTCGCATTAGGTCAGTGCACTGTTCAATACTGTGAGTCACGGACAAGACTGTGCTCAGGAGTGTTGTGATGGTGTGTTATTGTGTAATTTGTTTATGTAATTGTGTACGGTGTTTATCTGTATTATGTTGCCGTTATATAGGATTAGGATGTCGTCTACGTATCTGTACCAATATATTATTTTGTGGCTGTATTTGTTGTTGTTTATGATATATTTTTGTTCTAGATTGTGTATAAATATTTCTGATAATATGCTTGAGATGGGGGATTCCATGGGTAGGCCTTTGTTTTGTGTGTATTATTTGTTGTTGTATGTGAAGTAATTCTAAGAAGTGATTGTTTCTGTTAGTTTTATTATTTCTTTTGTTGTGTTGTCTGGTGTAATGCTTTCTATTAACTTTTGTTTGAGTTTTGTTTCTTCGATTGGTATGTTTGTGTATAGGTTGGTTATGTTGAATGATGCTAGTGTGGAGTTATGTAGTATGTGTGTGTTTTCTATTTTTGTGTAGGATCCATGTTGTTTTTCAGCTAGTGAGGTTATGAAATGTGATATTTATCTCTTATTATTTTGTCGATGTGTTTCGTGAATTGTTTGTGAAGGTGCTGGTGTGTTATTTATTAATGGACGTATTGGTAGGTGTGTACTTTATTGTGTGTTTTAAGTAAGCCGTTGAATGTAGGTACTTATGGTTTAATTTGTGAGGGTGTCGTTTTTGTTCTTTATTTATTATGTTTGTGCATTTATTTACGTTATTTTTTATTTGTGTATGGAATTTCTTCGTGGGGTCTGTAGGCGTGTCTGTGATGGTATTGCTTTTAAAATATGATTTTACTTTACAGTGTAATTCTGTTTCGTGTACGGTATAATGACAGTGATGTTACCTTTGTTATATTGTTATGACAGAGACATGTTATGTTGTCTTTGTATTTTATTGAGTTTTATTGAGAGGTTTATAAATATAACCTACGGTTGACCGGAGTATAAAGCATTTTTAGGTTATAGTGTATCATGCCAGGGTAGATTTTGGTTATACATTTGTTTATACTTTGCTTGTATATTGTAATATTGGTAGCTTCCGTCATGCGTCTAGGCCAGGGGTCGGCAACCTGCGGCTCTTTAGATGTGAAGCTGCCGCTCTTTAATTCCATTTGCAAATCATATTTATTTTATTTTTAAAAAAACATTTAAAAATCGTTCTGAATTTATTACGAGGATTAGGCACCGATTATATCTCTCAGCCACTTGCCCTCGCTTTTCATCGCACCCCTCCCCCGTAACACGAGTCGGCTGTCCGTCGGAAGCTCTCGAATGTTCACTCGTCGGATGTTTCTATGTAGGTTTTAATTCGCTTTCGAAGCAAGAAAATTTGGCGTCTTCATCAGTGCTTTCACTGTGATGTATAGTTTGTTGTTTCTAAATTGTTTATAAAATCTAAAATGCGCAGACTGCGCCCTGAAAAACACGTTCTAATATGTCCGTTCGTGCCAGACGACGATCACCGCACACGGAAGGCTACTATGTACATATAGTCAATCAGTACGTGAGAGAAGTGAAACAAACAATGTTTCGTGTCTAAATTATTTATTTAATATTAAAATTTTTAGAGAATTATTCATTTTATTTAGGTAAGTATTTAATTGGGAAATATCGTTGTAAAATGTTTTTTCATAAATTATATTTCATTATACCCAGCTGCTCGTATGTATTTGCTTAGATATACGTTGACGTAGGAAATAATTGCAAAACCTGTCATCTGGTGTTTGGGATACCTAAATATTAATTATAAAAATTCTTTATTAGAGCTCACCGCAAGCATCACATTTACGAAAAACAAAACTGAAGAAGAAAATGAAGAATTAATTTGGGATTGGACAGAGTCGTTCGCTTTCATATGCAACTCAGATATCCTTCCGACTTCTCATTTGGCACGAAAAACTTGCACACGATAAGAAATCAAATTTAGAGAGACATTTCACTAGAAACATACTCAGTTTGATAGTGAATATCCAACCGAAGAATGAAAAAAAGCGGTCAAAAAGCTTTAAAAACAAAGACAGCAATCAAGTTCCACGTTAAGTAACTGGATGCATTATACAAGCAAGTTAATCTGGGAAGGTTCGCGGTATCACTAGGAATTGCAAAAAAATGCCAACCATTCACAGAGGGTGACTATGTCAAAGATTGCTACATACGTACACCTGAAGAACTGTTTCTTTATTTCAAAAACAAACCAGAAATCTTGAAACAAATCAAAAAAATTTCCACAATCCACTAAAACAGTACAAGATAGAATAGCTAAAATATCTTCAAACGTAACATATTTGCAGGTGGAAGATATTCAACTTTCTTCTGTTCTTTCACTAGCTATAGATAAGTCTTGCGACATAAAAGATACGGCACAAGTTACCCTTTTTTTCAGGTATATGTTTTCTCAAGGTCCAAAATAAGAACTTCTAGGATTTCTACCACTTTCATGACAAATTAGAGAAACAGATATAGCGAATGCCGTGCAAAAATACCTTGAAGATAATAAAATCGATTTAAATAAAATGGCAACTGATGGAGCCAGTCGTATGACAGGAAAAGTAAAGGGGCAACAATAATTCTTCAGAGCCAAATAAACCACGAAATTCTTACGTTTCACTGCATAATACATCAAGAAACGCTTTGTGCCCAAACATTTTCGGCCGAAATAGTTGAGGTCATGAATTTTGTAATCAATATTATTATTAGCACCTTGACAAAAGCACTCTAAAGACATCGTCAGTTTAAAGAATTCATAAACGAAATGGAGACTCAGTATTCCCCCCTCCTTCTTCACAACAAAGTGCGATGGCTTTCCAAAGGTAAGGTGTTGAAACGTTTTGCTTTGTGCTTGAATGAAATAAATATATTCTTAAATGAAAAAGGCTTTAACCCCTGAATTAGAGAACGACAAATGGTTGCAAAAATTTTACTTTATGGTGGATATCACAGCGAAATTAAATGAGCAGAATATAAAACTGCAAGGAAAGGGACCCAGCCTATGTTTTGGTAGAAGAATTGGTGTGTTTTGAAAAATATTAATTCTTTCTGCAGGAGATATTCAGAGCGGTAAATTAATTCATTTTCATTTCCTAAAGCAATATCGTGATAAAACCAGTGCAACTGTTAACACAAATTATTTCAGCAAAGTTATAAAAAAAAGTTAAAGATGAATTTGCTGACAGATTTGAGCAATTCAAAATAGACAAAACCACTCTAACATTCATAGTAAATCTTCTCAACACAAATAGTAACGAAATCCACATTTAGGTATTTGGAATTGATACTGGATCTCTAGAAATTCAATTGATCGATTTAAAAAGTAATGCTTTGTGGAGGGGAAAATGTACAGAGTTGAAAAGCAAGCTAGAAGAGTTGGAGGTCCAAAAATGTATGTACGTAACCCAACCAATATGAACAGATTTTTAAAAAAATGCCTCGAGATGAGGCACGTGTATTCGATTCATGAAATAGTCTTCCAAATTGCTACAGTGAGGTGAATAAGTTGGCATTTGGGGTGCTGACTATCTTCGGATCGACGTATTCGTGCGAGCAAGAGTTCTCTTGCATGAATATAATTAAAAGTAAAGTAAGCAGCCAACTTCTAAATGAAAATTTGGAGGCGTTTTTAAAACTTTAAAAAAATTAAGATCCTTATTTATCCAAACTTTCTAAAACCATGTAAAGCCAACGCTCCCATTGAATTTGTTTGCTCAATTGTTTGTTATTGAAGTATAAGTTAGTGTTGTAAGTAAATGTTTAAATGTTTTAATTTTTTAATTAAATAATAAGTATATTATACTTTTTTCCTGACGAAAATTCAATTGCGGATATTATCGCCAAGCAACGGCAAATGCAATACCAAAATAGTTAAATATAACAAAATATAATAAAATTAAATAAATAAAACAAAATTTACAAAACATAACAGTAATAATATAAACATAAATATGTAACAATAAATATGTAACTATAAAGAAAAACATAACAATAAATAACATAAAACAACGTAACAATAAATCTATAACAATATAAATAACACTTAATGTAGAAAATAAATAGGTTAACAATAATTAATCTCTAAACACAAACTAACATGAATAGCTCCGTACTATAATAAATAAATAAATATTGGAGCTGACTCAAATTCCCCTATAGAGAAAGGAGTGCTCAAAGAAAAGTCCCCAGACAACCCAACAGTAAACGGTATTGCTTCTTCCTTCATTTCATACCTCTGGAATAATGTATTATGGGCTGTAGTAGCAGAAAAGTTAGAAAATTATGTTCCCACTACACTAGCAATATCACCACTGCTTACGATTAATCTTCCATCCGATCGCTTTAACGCAATGGCTGGCAACGGAATGGAAGTACCACAAACTGATCTTAACTTCATCCATACTGTGTAGGATGGAGTTGTTCGTCTAATTGTACCAATGTACTGTGCACAAGAATTCATCCTACTAAGCCCAAGTATTATCCGTGTTTTCGCACGGAGTAGTTTATATACCTGAAGGTGGTCATTTGTTAGGTTTCGCTTAAATCTCCTTAGAGCTCCTCTTCGTAGAGGGAGGATTTCTGTACATTCATCGTGCCACCACGGAACAGGTGGACGGCGTGCGTACACAGATGATTTAGGAATAGTCTTTTCAGCTAAATTCAAAATAGTCTTGGTAAAATTTTCAAAAATTGCATCAATGGGTGTCAGATAATCCGTGTCAAGTGATACAAAATATTTCAAAAAGGCGTCCCAGTTGGCTTTTCCAAAAATCCAACGGGGACGTGGAACACAACAGGGAAAGGAGTCACACAAATTGATCCCAATGGGCACATGGTCACTTCCATATATGTCGTTAAGGACCTACCACGTACAACTGGCAACCAGAAGAGGGCTGCAGATTAATAGTTCAACAACTGTCCATCCACCAGGAGATGCCGCTAAATGAGTAGGGAAACCGTCACTTAGCAGACACAAGTACAGTTCCGTTCTTACACTATCCTCATGGTAACCTCGAAAGTTGTCAGACGAAGATCCCCAAGACAAATAGTGCGCATTACAATCTCCTACCAATAAGAACGGAGTCGGTAACTGCCCTATTAAGTTCACTAAGTCACTGTGTTGCAGATTATCTTGTGGTGGAAAGTAGACACAACACTCAGTGACTTTATACGGGACGGCTGTTTCAAGGGCTACTGCTTGTAAAGGAGTTATTAAGCATAAAGAAACTGCATCGATACAGTCACGGTCAAGATGGCTACGCCACCTCTAGCTCGATCTACTGTAACGAAGTCCGATCCAAAAACTGAATACTCCCTTAAATGGAAATTATGCGATTCGTGGAGATGTGTCTCATGTAGACATACAAACATTGGTTACACATCTCGCACGAGTACTTTAAGATCTTCTATGTGACTCCTAACACCACTGACGCTCCATTGCATCACTGACTTGCCAAGCAAAGATATTTATCAATTTAGCAATGGATTTCTCTGACACCCATTGGTTCTCTCTCGTTTGCCCGTGACGTTCGAAAACGTCTTAAATTCTTCAGATTCCTTATCCACCCGTTCAGGGATGGAATCTGAGGAAGGTTTGGGTTTAGGAGGGGTGGTTTTCGCATTTCCTCCTTTGTTCACATTTAAAAAAAAAAAATTTTATTTTTTAAAATTTTTTTCATATTTAAAAAAAATTATTACTCGATAACGACGGTGGCGATGTGGTCTGATGTACCACTGATGGTCTACGTGTTTCGTTTTTTTTCAACGTCTTGGGCACAGAAAGTTTATTACCCGTTGGCATTGTCTTCTACACAGAAACACAAGGCTCGCTTAGAGACTTTTCTCGTGCTCCAATCCCCCCCCTTCCAGTGGAAAGGATTGGTACAAGAGGCAAATAACGATTAGTTGCTGCAGGTTGTACCAAATTCAGTAGGATCACTTGTGACCAAAGACAACAGGCGAGAGACTTGTTCTGTTTGAACTTCAATTTTCTTTGACAGCTCGGCACAGTTGGTACAAGACGATTTGGAAGCGGTCAGAGTAGTATTTTTTGAGGCATAAGTCTTAACGTCAGCCTTTGGCTGAGTAGATCTATAAATTTGTTGGCCTCTGGAATGATGCCTAGGTCTTTTGGCCTCTGGCATCAAGGTCTTTCGCCATGATGCCTAGGATACCTTTCTCTTTCTAAAAAGTATGGCAATTGTAAAATCGCGCTGGGTGGTCACTACCACAGTTGGCGCACTTTGGAGGATTAACGCATTCCTTATCATCATGGCCTTCAACGCATCATTTACCACATACGCTCTGCTTCGAACAGGTAAAGCTGATATGCCCAAAACGCTGACACTTAAAGCAGCGCCTAGGGTTAGCCACATATAGTCTCACGGAGAGCCTGGCATCCTGCATGTAAGTATTCGGGTATTGCCAGTTTTCTAAAGGTGGCAATAAAAGACCCTTTTTCGCCTTTGTCCATTTTCGTGATAGGTACAACGTCCGTAACTGACTGAGACGATAGTTCGGACTTAATTTCATCAAATGGAATGTACATTAAATCCCTACATGTAATTAACCCCTTTGAGTAATTAAAGGATCAGTGGGGAGCCACAGATACCATTACCTGCTGAAAGAGAGAGGTCATTTTTGATAGAGAACGAGTTTGTCTCTCGGTGGAGGTTGCAACTAACAGTATTCCGTTTCTAAGGTTCTTAATAGAGGCTACAGGACCTCCATCACAGGCAGTAATAGCCTTGTAAATAGGGAAAGGAGAAACTTTAGAAAGATCTCTCCCTTCCTCGTCACTAGAAAATACTAAATACTTTGATGATGACAAGGTCTGTGACAATGCCACCACAACTTCTTACTTGCAACTTTGATATTAGGATAGTCAAGAGAATCCTGGCGTGTCCTCTTTAAACTAGTCATAATTGACGGGGTTTTTGAATACATAAATTCTATTAAGCCGACCATCGTGTCAAGCGTTACGGACGAGACTATAGGAAAGGGTGCACCCTTGGATCCCTTTAAGATCATTTCCAATCCTCAGAACTCTGAGGCCTATAGCTTTCCTCTTAAGCTCGACTGGATGGGCATCAGTCGAGCACTCATAATACTGTACACAGGCTCCGACACACGTGCACCGCGGACACTCCCTGGCCAAGGGTCGAAGCGGCTGGCAGACCAGAAACCGCGCTTACGTTTTCGGCAGAGCAAGCTCACATCAGCATTCCGGACCAGAGTTTGTCAAGCTCAGGCATTTTCAGCACTGCCAACGGCCAACAGTTCTGACCAGTCAACAATCAATAGGAGAAGATATGAGTGTTAATAGCTATTGATTGAATTGTGAATGTGGCGTATGTAGTTTGTGTAAGAAAGTGTATAACTGTGAAGTGAGTGTTGTAAGTAGTGTGTATGTAAGACTGGTGTACCGCGAGGGGTGCCAAACCCCTCTTAGTAGGTGCGGCTAGTCCTCACATACATCCCCTGCGGGTTAATTATCTTATAATGCCATCTATATATATATATATATATATATATATATATATATATATATATATATATATATATATATATATTGCTTGTGTATTGTTCAATTGGCAGCTTCCGTCATGTGTCTATAGATTTATAAATGTAACCTACGATTGACCGGAGCATAAATCAAGTTATACTTTGCTGGGGTATTGTAATATTGATAGCTTCCGTCATGCGTCTATAGGTTTATGAATGTAACCTACGATTGACCGGAGCATAAAGCAAATTATACTTTGCTGGGGTATTGTAATATTGGTAGCTTCCGTCATGCGTCTATAAGTTTATGAATGTAACCTACAATTATCGGGAGCATAAAGCAAGATATACTTTGCTGGGGTATTGTAATATTGGTAGCTTCCGTTATGCGCCTATAAGTTTATGAATGTAACCTACAATTGACCGGAGCATAAAGCAAGTTATACTTTGCTGGGGTATTGTAATATTGGTAGCTTCCGTCATGCGTCTATAGGTTTATGAATGTAACCTACGATTGACCGGAGCATAAAGCAAGTTATACTTTGCTGGGGTATTGTAATATTGGTAGCTTCCGTCATGCGTCTATAGGTTTATGAATGTAACCTACGATTGACCGGAGCATAAAGCAAGTTAAACTTTGCTGGGGTATTGTAATATTGGTAGCTTCCATCATGCGTCTATAAGTTTATGAATGTAACCTACGATTGACCGGAGCATAAAACAAGTTATACTTTGCTGGGGTATTGTAATATTGGTAGCTTCCGTCATGCGTCTATAGGTTTATGAATGTAACCTACAATTGACCGGAGCATAAAGCAAGTTATACTTTGCTGGTGTATTGTAATATTGGTAGCTTCCGTCATGCGTCTATAGGTTTATGAATGTAACATACGATTGACCGGAGCATAAAGCAAGTTATACTTTGCTGGGGTATTGTAATATTGGTAGCTTCCGTCATGGGTCTATAGGTTTATTAATGTAACCTACAATTGACCGGAGCATAAAGCAAGTTATACTTTGCTGGGGTATTGTAATATTGGTAGCTTCCGTCATGCGTCTATAGGTTTATGAATGTAACCTACAATTGACCGGAGCATAAAGCAAGTTATACTTTGCTGGTGTATTGTAATATTGGTAGCTTCCGTCATGCGTCTATAGGTTTATGAATGTAACATACGATTGACCGGAGCATAAAGCAAGTTATACTTTGCTGGGGTATTGTAATATTGGTAGCTTCCGTCATGGGTCTATAGGTTTATTAATGTAACCTACGATTGACCGGAGCATAAAGCAAGTTATACTTTGCTGGGGTATTGTAATATTGGTAGCTTCCG
>JBAIZL010000009.1:45363606-45846106 GCA_036971475.1 Prosapia bicincta | reverse complement strand
GGATGCCTCATGGATGGCGTATATCTTACCATCGAAGTGGCTAGTATTGGTACCAATCACGGAGAATCCACTGAATGTGGTACAGAACCAACCCGCACTGGCTGTTTTATATGCTGGGTTATATGAGCCGTCGGTGTAGACATGCAGCCAGCTGTCAGCAGGGTACTATGTAGCAATCATCTCTGGTGTAAGAGCTTTTGTGCGTCGGCATTGCTTCCGATTTGTTCATGCTGAAGTCTAGAAGCGATGTAGACGTTTTGGGAAGGTTTTATACTATAGTAATATAGTTACTGAGTGGCTGTGGTATCTGATATTTGACCTTAGTGTTATGGACATGACACACGGGCGCACAGTGGATGTTCTATACGCCTTCCAGAAGTTTCCATCTACCCCCCTGACTTGTTCCCAAAACTTGAGGACACTTTTATCCCGCCTTGCTGCTAATGGCTCTACTATTACTGGACTTCGCTGCTCCAGTAATAGTTCTAATAGCATTATTTTGGACAATCTCAAGCCGTGCTATATTAGAGCTGCACGCTGTAGATATCGCTGCCATACTCCAGCACTGGCCGAACGTAGGATTTGTAAGTGGCGGTAAGAACATCTTGTCTAGCACCCCATTTTGTGGCTGTCAGTCTTTCCAAGAGTTTATGCGCATGTTGCCTTTATCAGCGGTGGACTTGATGTGGTCCTTAGATGAGAGTTTAGTATCTAAAGCGACTCTCAGGTATTTAGAGAGCTTAGTTTGTGCGATCGATTTCCCGTAGTAGGTGATGTGAAAAGAGCGTGGCTTAGTTGATAGTGTGAACAGCTGAGCTACGGTTTTATCACAGTTGACTTCCATCTTATTTTGTGCGACCCATTTTTCGAGTTCCAACATGGTTGTGTTTAAGGTCTCTTCTAGTGCTTGTATATTACTACTGGTCTCCCAAATGATTACGTCATCTGCGAAGAACAAGCTTCGCACTCCTGGAACTACTTCAAGAGCATATTCAAGTACATTTATCATCAAGTTAAAATCATACAACTCATAACTGCCCCTTGTGTAAGGCCTTGTTTCTGTTTTTTGAAGGGGAATTTTGCTATTAATAATTCACTCCTAATCAAAAAGTTTGAGAGGGAACTGCGTAACCATTCGTCAATGTGGCCTCGACTCCTAATAAAATAAGTTTCTTCAAAAGTATTTGGCGCCAAATTGTATCATATGTTGCCCTAAAGTCAAAAAGTACAGCAAGTGTAGGTTATTTGTTGTAGAAACCGTCCTTGACAGACTGGGAAAACTTAATAATTTGGTTGTCAAGCGATGCTTCCTAAACCAACCTTGGTTTTTGCTTATTGCGCCCATTTTTTTCCATGAATTCTCTAAGTCTGCGATCGACGATTTTCTCTGGTCTTACAGCATCCACTGGTGAAAGATAGTTAGCTAGGTCGCCTGCTGATTTACCTTTCTTTAGCAAGGGAGTAACTTCTGCCTTTCTCTTCTGTTGCGTCAAACGTTTCCAAAGTATAAGGTCTATGAGCTTCAAAAATTCCTTTTTGTTCCAGAACCTAGGTGAGGCAGAAATTCTGGGAAACTTTCGTCTCGGCCGGCTGATTTGCCTATTCATTGAATTTAATAAAGGCTTGGTCATAGAATTTGATATCCAGCTCTGCTAGAGTCAAGCCTTCGTAGAAATAAGTCCATTCATCAGCAGTGGGACACGTCAGAAGGTTTTTCTCTCAGATGAAGAGACGACTAGAGTGCTTACAGATGTGTAATGGGCACATAGTGCTGTAGCTACCATTTTGGGAATAGTGCGTAGCTTCCGTTCACTAATATTGGCTCCCAGTGGCGAGTGCTTTCATCATTATTTAGGCTGGACAGAAACCTGTGTGCTTTCAGACCGTCTTTTCTAAAATCTAGTTTGGACACAAAGTCCCTGTAACCTTCTCTCTTGGAAACAATAACTGGGCGACGAAGTGCAGCCAGCGATTTTTAAAATTTTCTGCAGTCATCTACTTGCTTGGTGGCTACACAACAAAACTTATTTCTCTCGCCTTCAAGCACTTCTAAGTTTACGTTTCAAAAGGGTTAATATGTCTTCACTTGACCTCTAGGAATACTTTTGTGAGCGGCACGGACAAGGCAGTCGGCAAAACGTTTTGCTGAATCGTCGGGGTTGTCATCTTTCAGTGACTCTTGTGCAAACTCATCCGTTAGTTTGGTCAATTTCACCTGCTTATGGTGTTTGCTGGACACATCTAGTTGGAGACAGCCATGCCCGCATCCATCCAAAGCATCTGCCAGTTTCAGGTTTGTTCTGGCAATGAGGTTGGCATTGACAATTGCCAGATCAGGAGCCCTGGTGTGTCCTGCGTTATACAAGAATGTAAAACCTGATGGAACCCGGATGAAGTTACCTGAGTCTAAAAAGTCTTCAATAGCTTTGCCGGTAGAATTACAGGGGTTATATCCTGTTGTTGGGTGGGTTATAGATGCCAATAACTTTGTATTGAACTCCGTTGGGCCAGACGTCAATACATACAGCTTCTAGTTGACGCGTTCTTGCGTTTCGTGTAGAATATGAAATTTACTGGCGATTTTGTTTTTCACTCCGGGAATAATTCCAGGGGAAATTTGTTGAAATCGTTGTAAAACAAAATTAGTAAAACAATTTATTTCATAGAAACGTTTAGATTCTGTAGAAGCACAAGCTTCGACAATTATAACATATCTGCGTCACTATTGAATAAAACAGTCTTGAATTCAATGAATTTGAGCATTCCAAGATAGAATGCAGAGCTGGTTGTCAACGCCCTGATAAGGGTGGTTTAGGCGCCTTGTATTGTCGATCGCTCCGTTCATTTTCATCTTCCTCCTGAAGATTGCTTTTATCTTTTGCTACTTGTAGCAGCAGAGTGGCGATCACTGTTAGCAGATTTAGCGTTACCCAGTTACCATGATTAGGCCTGCTAACTTTACACCCCAAAGTTATTATGTTAAACTGAAAATTGTAAATATGAATATCCTCATAGTTGGATCTCAGGAGGGTGTGTACACTTTTGAATAAATCTTCATATCTTCAATAATTTTAAATATAGTTACAGTGACAAAGCTATTACATAATTAGATATGTAAAACACCTGAAAACACTCACCCAATCCAATTAACAGATAACATAAATAAACTATTTAAAACATGCAATGCTAAGGACAACATATTTTTATATAAAATGTACGTGTTCCTGAGAATCTTGAATGAGACAAATAATAGCACTTTGTATTATCCATAAATTAATTTAGATATAATCTTACCTAGTTTATTTAATGGCACAATTTCTTTCAGGCGTATTCTCAGGGAGTTGAATAACTAGTTAGTCACAGGGATGCTTTTATTATCCAGAAAGGATATTGTACTCTGTAGTAATATATTTGTTGCATCTTTAGTTAGTAAATGTTCAATAAAGAATTATTTATTGATCCTTATCATAATATATACAAGTAAAACCCCAATGTATACTTCGCTCAAACCGCCAAATATGAATTTACAGCATTTCCATTTTAATAACAAATTATATTTAATTAAATCACAAAAAGTCTGGTAAAATTACACAAATTTGTAAGTGCGCTCTATGGCTCTGTATATTTCTATTTGACAGTTTTTAATTTTCTTGTTATTCCAAACTCTCCTTTCGAAGGGTTAACGTAAAATGCTATTTTTGGGACTTAATACACCTTCACACAGAATCAAATACAGACATAACGATATAACTGCCTATGCATTTGTACAGAGTCGACTCTAGTAAAAGGCTGTAGTGCTGAGAATCGGCAACAGAACATTGAAGATTGATATTTCTAACAACAATTTTCAGTAATCTGTGGTCTCTATTTTGAGGTTATGTTCGTTGTTGTACACAAATGAGTGAGATCGTTATAAAGGTTTTTGTGTTTTTTTATAAACATTTGGTAATTATTAAAATCAGCGACTACCGCTCCGATCGGCGAAAATTTTTCTGTCTGATCAATTTAACCTTGCTGAACACGAATCTGACATTTATTTTACTGCAAACACATTGAAAAAATAATAATAACCTAACCTAATCTAACCTGACCTGACCTGGTTTTCTTAGGTTATTATGTGTTTGCCGTTAAAAATAACTTCAGATTTGTGTTCAGCAAGGTCAAATCCATCAGGAAAAAATTTTCGCCGATCGGAGTGTTAGTAAGTACCAGTCAGGTCAGGTTAGGTAAGGTTATTATTACTATTTTTTTTAAATGTATTTGCAGTAAAAAAAAAACCTTAAGATTCGTGTTCAGTAAGCTCAAATTGATCAGGAAAAAAATTTAGCCGATCTGAGCGGTAGTCGCTGATCTAAATAATTACCAAACATTTTTTGTTTTTATTTAAGCGTTCACGTAAATTTGTTAGTTCACTTTTGGTTTAATAAAAATATTCCTCGTGACATTTGGGTGCCGACCAAATACTCTATGGAAAAGTTCATAAAACACATTCCTGAATGTTCTATTTTACAAATTCAAAAGGTAGGAGCTCACACGAAAAGTCCTGTTTTAAAATTGGAAGCTGTTGCTCAAATGGTTTTCACTATTATCATGCCTCAGTGTTACAAAGGTTAAAAATAAGAACAGATCCTAATACCTAGCAATATGTTGAGGCTTATGTAAAGTAAGTGGATGAATGGTTAGATAGTCAACTTACTACTCCGCACTCAATTTTTTACCCAAATTTAAATTGATAAAAAAATAACTTTCCATGTAAAATTAAAAAAATTCTTGAGCGTATCGCCCTAGGACGTGTTTTTTAACAGTTTTCAATTTCAGGTGGTCCCAAATTTTCACAATTACAGTATGTTATTTTTTACAAATGCAATTTCCATAATATTCCAAAAATCTCAGTAAATGTAAAAGTGTCTTTAGATATGTCATGTCAGATTTGTGTGGATGAACATACTGTTTCCAGAGAGGATCTCAATTGGGTTCGTCCACATAATTTAAAAGTGCTTTGTTGGTTATAATTGGAAAATATTTTAACACGATGCATGGTCATGTTTCTTCAACGTCAAAACCTTTTGAGTATATGTCCTCTGACATGAGAAGTAAACTACTTACTCTGAAAAAATATGATAATTGACATTGAGAATCAATAACACATTGTCAAAAACAAATTGGGTTCATAAACAACCAGTTCATTTTAATGTATAGTGAAGCCAAAAAATATTCTGTTAATATGATATTATGGAGCTTCACAATTTTCTCTCAGTATGCAATATGAAAAATGCAATTTTTATCAGTTAAAAAAAATGAATAGGTACAAATAATTGTGAAATTACTCCTGTTTTTGTATTTCCTTCTGTTATTATTAATTTCAGTATTGAGAATGGTAATAACAGGAATTATTTGCTGAATATATTGTTTTTGGTTCAATAATTCTTATAAAAAATAATATTAATCAGGCTTGTGCACATTAGCTAAATACTTAATGAATGCCAATAGGATAGTTATTCAGTTCCTATTTAAAATAACTGGTTAATCATATTATAATTATATAGTTATGAATTACATAAGCAGCTATATTTTTAAAAAATGAATTAACAAGTACATCTGTATACACTAATTGATATAAAATAAACACAAAGACTGAGGAATTCTTTCAAATAAAATTTATCATAATGTCGGCCTTTGGTTCACAGCTGACTTGGCGTTATGATATTGTATATTATACCATTTGTTGATTCCATCTTCGCGTGAGCTACTAGTAATCACTAGACTCTTTTAAATGTTTTAAAATTGCCTATAGTAGCCTTTACTTTGCTTGTTGAGGACGGCCGTTTCGGGAGGTGTGTCCCTTTGTCAACTCAGACCGTAACTCGAGTTACGGTCTGAGTTGACAAAGGTACACACCTCCCAAAACGGCCGTCCTCAACAAGCAAAGTAAGTGATACTATAGGCAAGTTTAAAACATTTAAAAGTGTTTAGTGTTTATTGTATATTATGTATTTGTACTAGTCGGAACTATTTGGTCAGAACTGTCTTGGTTATTTCTGGTTTTATAGTTTTGACTCATTTTTTGTTATTAATATTTGTTGAAGTTGTTTATATTTATATTATAAAGAAAACCTATGTAGAAATATAGCTAGTAATGAATAAGCATTGTGTAAACCATTTTTGTTAGGCAATCAAACGTAAATAATAGAACGGTTTGTAGAAAAATTACATAAAATACATAGCTCAACAAACAGCTACCAACATACACTTATAGATAACATACAAAAAATAATAAAGACATACCCATCACTTACTACAACAAACTCTCTCTCTGTCTCTCTCTGACACACACACACACACACACAAAATTGCCTCTACATTCAGAAACCCAATTACCAAATATCATACTATACAACAAACAATTTAAGACAACACATACAATCCTATCAACAACAAACAGACAAATACAATCTGACTGGTATATATAATATAATATGTAACGACTGCCCCAAGTGCTATATTGGCCAAAGTGGTAGATAATTTAACTCAAGATTTAAAAATCACACCAGGGACATTAACTGACAAATCCAAAATCCAGCTATGCAACACATATACATAACACAAAACACACAAACGTCCATACTTATTTAAATTATCTCCACGTATTAAACCATAGTAAAAAAACTAACCACTACAGAAAAATTTGAAATATTGAAACATCACACAACATGAAAATAGCATATCTTAAGCAACCATACACACTTCAGATCTAACACATTATTCCATTAGGCTATATAGTAAACAATCCGCTTAAGCCCAATCCCCATCCACCCTTATTAATCATACATCTGCAACCTGGAGCCATTGCCAGCAGTAGCACGTTGGCCTTGTCATTGTAACGATTGTTTTAAACCGCGTCAGCATGTAAGTTCATAAGTATTTGCTCACGCAATAATTACTTTTAGTTTATTTGAGTTAAGGAAAAGTTATTTGCGATCATAAAAAGTCATTCAAGTGTTTATCTTCTGGTTGAATGATTTTGGAAAATAGTATTTTTGTATCCTCACTAATTTGTTTTCCTATAATTCCTACTTAGTTAGTTTAATATTTTATTGGCCACTTATTAGACAATAACCTAATGTATTGTAATGAATTTATTGTAACAATAAATCCCACTAAAAAGCAGTTTTATTAATTATTTACTGAAAAGGCTAAGATTAGTTGAGAACTGTTAATACTGTAATAACATTAACAACAAGTTGTGTTTACTTTTTGTAATGTTACATATATATATATATATATATATATATATATATATATATATATATATATATATATATATATACATTTCCTAACTATATGAGTATAAAGTCTTTTACTAAGTGCTTATTGTTTTATAAATTCTGTTCTACATTTTAGCTCTATATTAATATGAGAAACTAAATTTTTTGGTGCTTTTCAAGGTTTATTATTGGGCAGTATATGACAATCAATGGGGATGTAATAAGTCATATTAATATCAGCAAAGTTGCAGTGGAAGATGGAGGCACATACAAGTGTTCAGCTGTAAACAGGGTTGGAAGTGCTGACCATTCAGCTGCTTTAAAAGTTTATGGTAATAGGGTTTTTTAATATTTTCGTCATTTTACACACCTCAACACTTTTTAATTTGATACATTATATGAAGTAATACAAACTTGCAAGTACAGAATAGTTCATTTTTCAGAAAATATTTTTTAAAACTAAAGGAGATAAATGTTTTATACTTTAGGTTGTATAAACATTTCTAAATGTGTTTTGTATGCTTAAAATATTCATAAGGTTATTTTTTTATATAAAATTTATTACTTTAAAATTAATAGTTAGGTCCACTAATCAGTGTTGACATTACAGAAAATATATTTTCAAATTTGTGTACTTTCACATTTGTATTATAAAACAAAAAAACTTCTGTTAGAGTCAGAAACACACAACTTTTACAATAGTAATTGTTCAGCAAATCATTATTGACCTAACAAATGAAAAAATTGTTAAAAATTCAAATACTCATTTTTCTGTTTCAAGCACTTCAAATACAAAATTAATATTAATAATCTCTCATCCGTATTTATTTACACCAAAAAAATTATTTCTTCAAATAACTCATTCAGTTTATCAAATTTTATAAAGGCTTAACAAAATTGAAAGTATATTTGTTTAATGATTTGAAATAAGGAAAAGGAATAAGCAAGTTAATTATTCTTATCATCTCATCTTAGATTTTTTTTGGATAAAGCCTTTTAGTAGGCAAAATAAAATGTTGGATAGTAACAAAACTGAAATGGCTATTACAGTCAATACAGTCATTAAACAATGTTTTTCAACTATTGTTTACATGACTGCTAGTGATGCTTAAACCTTCACATTAGGTATATAGACACTGTTACAACTAAAATGCAATGTCATTGATACATATACTAACACCAAACCAGACTTGAAGATAATGAGAATTTGACATTAATGTTTGGGTTTTCTAAGAGGTGTGAATAGCAATTGGTATATCGTTACCAACATTGGTTTTACTAATAAGGATAACCCAATGTTCATGGGGAGAACATTGTTTGCCCAGGTGTAATATCTTGAGTTCCATTACCACATAATTGTTATTTCTTTTCCAGTAGATCATAATAGTTTTTCATATTTTTTGTTTCTTTTTCTATATTTTTTCCTATCTGAAATAACAATGTTTTTATTCATATCACTTTTCAAAAAAAACGCCACTTACTAATATTTTTCAGTAGATGTGTTTTGCATTAGAAATGTGTTCGCATTGTTCAATGCTGTGATTCATAGACAAGACTATTGGTCAGGTGTGTTGTATTATTGTGAGTGTAGTCTTATGATGTTCTGTAGTGTGTCATTTTTCACAGAATAGTTGTTAACTACTTGTTCAAATATAATAATTGATTATGAGTGATTTTTGTCGTTTAGAATGTGTTGTGGTGGGTTTTTGTGGTGTTTATATATTTCGAAGTTTTCAGTTGTGTTTGTTTTTGATGAATTGAAGAACTTTTAGATTTGTGACAATTTTGGTGTATGTGTGTAGCATGTTCTGTGTATGAATAGTGAATTTTGATTTGGTTGTGTGTCTTTTATTTGTCCTTGTATTGTGTGGTGAAATTTCTTTGTCTTTGACCTCTTTAAAAAACATGAATGTACCACACAATTCCACACTAGCTTCATTCAAAATAACCAACATTTGATTCCATTGCCATTTGACATAGAAGCATAATGTAAGCAATTTTATTATCTGTTTATTGAAAATGTAGGCTTTTACTCATAATTACACAAAGAAATCTCTGCTCATCTAAATTTGGCATAAAAATATACACTAATATTATATGGCTGTAAAACACTTATACTTAATTGCTATATCATCATACAATTTGAACAGATTCCTCTTATATGTATCATAATATTACTATTCAACTGCATAACTGTCTTGTTTCATATGTTTGTAACAGTAAAAAGATTAATTTAAAACTTTTATGTAACACAGGACCTCCAAAGATTCGTGTGATGCCTCCTATATCTGCTGTGGCCGGAGAACCACTAGCAATATCATGCCCAGCAGCAGGTTATCCAATTCATACAATAACCTGGGAAAAAGGTAACTGAATTTTAATGTAATTTGTAATTATGTAACTTTTTTCATGAGGTTTTAAGAATTAAACAGTTTTTATTTACAGCAGCCCAAATAGAAATTATACAAAACATGTCACTATACTTAGAATTTTGTGTAAATCTTATAAAAAAATCTTACACAGTATTATATTTTAAAAGCAGGTCCTTTTGTTTAAATTTGTTCAAACTCTGTAAGCCTATAAAATATGTATCTGAACTCCGCACACCATAAAAGTACTAATTTTCTTAATAGTTTGGATCTGTAAGCAAAACTGACAAGCAACCTAGTCCTGTCAATTTCAGTTTTGTAAATTGCTAATTAATTACCTAATGCTCCATTATTTTAGTAAATTACAGCATTTTACTAGACTAATATTCAGCATTTGTGTCTCACAAGTTTTAGACATGATATTCAGAACTTGAAGAGCGGTAAAATCTCTAAAATAATAATAGGAAAAATACTGGCCAACAATAGAATATCTTTAATACAGAACATAACCTGTTCTAACTGTTCCTGCCATGCTCATCTGACAGCAGAAGACAGACTAGAACAATTCTCGAGTTTATTGCGCAGCATCAGTGCACCTACATTATCACAGCACAATTCTCTCTTTACTCTGTGTATCATGCGGCTTTTTCAAATTTCGACTAAATCTAAAAGGTCTTTTAACTTTTAGATGACACTTCATCATCCAAAAAATGACTCATTAAAATTCCATTAAAATGACTCATTTTAATTCATTGATTTTAATAATTTGATCGCATAATCTAATTCTCATGCTCAAACCCTGTTTTGTTTGTATCATATCTGCAGGAAGCTCACAGATATGCCATTTTAAATCTTATCTATGTGATCTTTCAGAAAATTCAATTCAATTGGATTTCAGTATTTTACACCCATTTTTTGAGAGCCACAGTTCACATTGAATGGGTGGTAAAAGTGTGATTTTAATTCATAAAAATTATTTTTACCAAGCTTTTTAATATTTTGGTGGAGTTGCAAGGTTATCAGTTTACTGTTAAAACAAAGATACATTACTTTGCTTCTATTTTTAACATTTCTCTTGCTAAAATATACTGCATGTAGCATATTTCACTATTTCAAAATCTTATATCAAACATGTCTCTTTTTTTCAAATTTAAAAATTATTTTTTTGTTAATGACATAAGATGGCAGAACTCTTCCTGTAAACCATCGACAGTTGATTAATCCAAATGGCACACTATTAGTTGAGAACCTTCAAAAGAAAATTGATCAAGGAACATACACATGTGAAGCTCGCAACAGACAAGGTCATTCAGACAAGGGTAGTGTTGATGTAGCTGTCATAGGTATGTTATATTTTTCATTACTACATATAGCATGTAAAATTATTTCTATGTTGTCACAAAGGACAACATCCCTATGAAGTATACTATAGTCTCAGTTATCCAATCTCCACATAGGTGACCCAGTGGAGATGTGGAGATATGGCCTAATTGAGATCTAGTACCATATCAATGTCAAATGGTTTAATATCCTTAACTAATTCTTGTTTTTATTTACAATTCTTTCTTATGCTTCGTAGGTGACACTGAACAATTTAATGTGATAAGGTCATTAAATAATGATCTTATCACATTAAAACACAAATAAACAAAATATTTGTGAAAAATAAAAACTGCCACATGAAGTTGTTACCAATTTGTTAAAAACTGGTGCTTTATAATCTTAACCATCTAAATTTTTCAAATATTCAAGCAACATTTGTTTTAGTCAATATTACTAGATAATTAATGTTCATTAAAATATTAATTATGTGTTAATAGTACGACAATGTATTGTTGCAAAGAATACAAATTGAAACACTTAGCTACTCTGAAAGAATAATTTGAAGTTGTAACAAAACTAGGTATTTATATTTAGACCTAATATTTAAATTTATGTTGTACTCAATATAAATAAATTTCCTAAATATATCTTAACACTAGTGTAGTTTAAAAATATACTACACTAGTGGAAACATAATTTTTATTAATTGATTCAAGTATTCAGCAAGGAGGCTTACAGAAACCTAAATGTGTACACAGGTTGGTAAGAGAAAAGATCTGGGTAAATTTATTGATCTATGTTATGATAATTTGTAATTTATTATAAAGAAAAAGGTAAATACCTACCGATAATAGACATAATAGGTTAGATCACAAAATGCAAGGTTTTTTTATTTTCACTTATTCAATAGTCGTTTGTTACCTAAGTCTATTATAATGTTTATTTTTATGAAATTCAGTTTGAATGTACATTCTGTTTGTGTTACGTAGTAAATTATTGTATTATATATTTTTCCCAATTTCATAGGTAACCTGTATTTTATTACTCAAAAGAAAAAATAATTTACAATCAATTTCAGATTATTTTATGAATTTTAAAAATTATTTTATGAGTTTTTAAAATAATTTGAAGAACTTAAAAATTTTCAAAAAAATTGCAAAGATGTTAATATTTAGCAGGATAAATGTCAATTTTTATATTATGGAATCTGGTATTGTAAAGTTTTTGTCCATAAAAACCTGCATAAACACTTGATTATTATTATGATTATTAGTAACACATACACACATATGTGCATACTCACACACATACACACACAACAAATTGTTCCTTACTGAAGAATTAGTAAATAGATGTCAAACTCACATTTGGAAGGAAGTGTAATTGATTATTTCACCACTGTTCAACCAAATTATTGAATATTTTATTATTATAATTTGTGCCAAGAGATAGAATTTTCTCTGTTCAAATTCCTTTTTATCTAAAGGTGTGAAATATTTTGTATTTAACCCTTTGATTAGCAACATGTACCTGTTCTGATATGGCCCCTGCGAGCAACATATTTTTACACTTTCTTTTTTCTATTTTTTAAAATAATTTTTCTTTAATATTTAAAATTATAGTAATATTTGTTAATATTTTTTTTATTTAATCGATTTCTCATGTTAACCAAACTTTTCCTTACATTTACTGAAAATTTCTATACTAAAAATTATGTTAATTTTTTTGTTGTTGTTAAATACGAGGGGTATTCTTAAAGTATCGGCCGTTTGAAAATAAAATAAAAACAAAAAGAAATTTGCAAAAACTAATTTTATTTTCAGAATCTACATACTTTTATCTATTTTTCTACTTAGTTTCCAAGTTTTTGTAAACACTTATCATATCGCACAACTAAATTTTGGAAACCTTCTTCATAAAAACTGGCCCCCTGCTGCGATAACCAAGAATTCACGGCCGTTTTCAATTCGTCGTCATCGTCATAACAGCTGCTGCCCAAGTGATGTTTCAGATGACGGAAGAGATGAAAGTCGCTCGGCGCAAGGTCAGGGCTGTAGGGTGGGTGGTCCAAAACTTCCAAGCCAAAAGAGTCCAATGCAGCTCGGGTCTGAATGGCAGTGTGAGGCCTTGCATTATCATGCAGAAACAAAATTCCTTATGTGAGCATGCCACGTCTCTTGTTTTGAATCGCTCTGCGCAGCTTCCTTAGAGTTTGGCAGTAGGCTTCTGCATTTATTGTCGTTCCTCGTTCCATAAAGTCAACCAGCAAAACACCATGCCTATCCCAAAACACGGACGCCATGATCTTGCGCTGAGACAAAGTCTGTTTGGCTTTGACCTTTACGGGAGATTGCGTGTGTCTCCATTCCATGCTTTGTTGTTTCGATTCGGGAGTGAAATGCGAAACCCACGTGTCGTCTCCAGTTACGATCCGACTCAGCATGTCGTCACCATTTTCGTCATAACGTGTCAGAAAATTCAAGGCACTCTCAAGTCTTTTGTGTTTGTCCTCCTCCGTCAGGAGTTTAGGGACCCAACGCGAGCACAGTTTCTTAAAGTTTAATTTTGTATGAACAATTTTGTAAATCACAGACCTCGAAACTTCCGGAAATTCGTGTGAGAGAGTAGTGATCGTGAAGCGTCTGGTGTTACGAATTTTCCCTTCAACTGAAGACAGCAAATCGTCTGACATTAGAGATGGACGGCCAGATCGCGTTTCGTCATGGACATTGTCGTGGCCATCTTTGAAGTCTCGAACCCACTTACGCACTTTTCCTTCACACATGGCATTAGCACCGTAAACTGCAGAAATCTGTCAGTGAATTTCTGCAGCAGACATGTTTCTTGCCGATAAAAACCGTATAACCGAACGAACTTTGCAAGGGGCGGGCGATTCGATAACCTTGAACATTTTGCAAGCACAGAACACAACACACAAGTTAGCTACACCGCTGTAACTGAGCGTAGTTGTTGCCAAGGCATGCCGGGACGAGACGCAAGCTTTCGTTGCGGCGTGCACGCGAACTATGAGGGAATATAAACAAACGGCCCTGAGTTTAGAAATACGCTTAGTACTTATTCATTGTAAAATACTGCACAAACTTCTGCATGACTTGTAAGCACGTGGGAAAAACCATAGACTTTGGACACAAAAGAACTTTTTTACTATTCAATGCTATTCATTGTAAATTACTGCACAAACTTCAAAAGGATCTGTAAATACGTGGGAAAACCTTTAGATTTTGGACACACAAAAATGGTGACAATGTATTCTGTGTAGTATTTACTGTACAAATAGTTACAAATATTATCCTAGAATACAGCACAATACAAAGGAAAACAAATCGTAAATATATGGCAATGCTAATCTGAGAGAAGCGGTAGAACGTATATATACAGGAATGCTCCTGCTGGTTGGTGCGCGATCTGACGTACTGGTACGTAAATGCTAATCAAAGGTTTAAATAATAGTGATGTTAAAATTTGATTTATTGCAAAGATTATTTTTACATGCAATTTAATTATAATTGAACAAATAACAAAAGCCGTATATGATAAATAAATAAGCCTAATATCCATTTTCCATAAATTCTTATTAAAAATCTACAGTGTAAGATAGATCTTACATATAAAGGTAATGCTAACATACTCTTGTGGCTCTTAATTTGACTTGATTATTATAAGGGATGTTAGCTCATTGTTATAGGTGCAACTAGTAGTGTTTATGATTGTAGGTACAACATCTCTATTTTATTGTTTCAAATAATAGAAACTCAGATAAATAATACTTGTAATCATGAATGCTATACTCTTACAGTAAATAGAAAAACAAATTAGTAGCATAACCTAACAAACCTGTTCAGTGCTAAACTTCAAGTGAATGCCCAACAAGAAAAATACAAAAAAGTAGGAATGGGTCAATACCTAAAATTTTAGATTGCGATACCAATCTCGTTCTAAAACTTACCCTCCGATTCTCAATTCTTAAGTTAATTCTCGATTCTTTAAACTTATATAGGCCTAATTGATATTCTCGAAAAATGTATCTACTTAACGTCTTGGTCTTATGGGGAAGTAATTTAAAAGTTCCTTTTTAATGTAATTGGCTACACAAAGCTTTCAACCTTGATTTATGAATAGGGATTCTTAAAAGTATGACAAACATATCGGATAGAAGTAATGATTTATTTAAAATTACAAATGTGAACTTCAGTTCACAATTACAATATAACATAAGTAAGTGCCATTTCAGTTTATATAACTAGAGAAATTGGGACTACATTTTTTTTGTATGAAGTGGTTGCAGAGTAGTGCCAACCAGAGATATAAGGAAAGAGTAAGAGTCGAGGGATAACAAACAAATGCACCAGAAATGCTTCCAATTGTCTTTATTGTTGCATCATGAATAATAATAGTATTTTCTTTATCTCAAATCGGCATTTGCTTTAATTGTTTAAGTCATTCAAAGCAACTAATACATAAATAAGACATACTTCTAGTCAACAATTATTTTCCCTATAAATTACACTGTATACGTATTTTAATGGCTAAAGAAAAAGGAATCGGCACATTAATCAGTGGAGAATCAAGTATCGACAATTACTCGATAACGTTAGAATCAACGATTCCTGGAATCAAGAATCGGAATCAGCCATCCCTACAAAAAAGATCAGTGATATAATAAATAATAAGATTATATACATTTCAGAAAAACATTTCTATTTCGTTTAGTATATTTTAAATCCAAACTATTTCATCAAAACACTAATTCAATTAAACAATTTTACATTTTAAATTTTGACTGAAACAGAATTTCCTGCAAGATTCATAAATAGATTTTTAAATAGTTACATTCATAAAACTTGATGAAAATTAATTTATTATAAATTATGAGTATTTTTAAAAAAGTTAGTAAGAGTAAATTAGTTAATTAGTGTATGTTATAAAAGGACTATTATATTATTTTTGTGTTCATTTATAACGATTTGTTTGTAATATGAGAAAGTTTTTGCAATGTGTTAAAGATGTTAAATTTTTTAGACTTAGTCACAGATAAACTTGATATTTAATAATTTCAGAACCACCAAGTATTTTCCCATTCTATATTGAAAGTGGAGTTGAACTTGGCAAACGAATCGGCATTCAATGCTTAGTTACTAAAGGAGATGCTCCAATCAAAATATTATGGTTTAAAGACGATGTAGCACTGTCAACTTTACAACTGCCTTCGTTGACGATCACATCTGTGGGAGAATTTAGTAGCTCACTTTTAATAGAGTGTGTAGGAGTGGAGCATGGTGGCCATTACAGATGCGAGGCACATAATGCAGCTGCTGTTGCAAAACATGAAGTTCAGCTTTTGGTCAACGGTACCTTATATGAGCACTTGACAGCACAGCACTAATAATGCACTACATCAAACTTCTGGCACCATTATTTCCAGTTGAAATATTCACCTGCCATAACTAGAAAGAATTTTTTGTTTTTGTTTGTAAAAAACAATAAGATAATAGAAAAGACGTACATATGTTTCAAACGTTTTATTCTCTGCCTCTAAGGATGGTTACTTGGTAACAGAAATGTTTATCAGGTTCGAACAAATTATTTGTGTCTTGAGGTTTTTGAGTATTTATTATTTAAAAAAATAAATATGTACAACTTACAGTTATAAAACTTTAATATCTTACGCATTTCAATAACTTATGTCAACATCACCAGTAATGTACTACAAACATATAGCTTTTACTGCACGTATAGTTAAAATTATATGTTTGTAGTAGCATCACTGATGATGATGATGACAAAAGTCATCGAAATCGCTATGACATTAAAGATTTATTATTTTTAATTATGTATATTTATTTCGTTTATAACCCTAAGTGAAAAGCGAGCTCGAATATTATTTATTAGTTTAAAATTGTTAACATAAAGAATGGCAGATGAACATTCAACATAGAAAGCACTGCACATTTGCACTAAGCATTAATTTCTAAGCACTAGTATTTCTTTGTATATATTTATTAATTTTTGCTATGTATTTATAAATATTGCACTGTCACTTCCGGGTCTTTCAGCACCACCTGAGATCACACCTTTCTTTTTCGCGGCCGTTGCTGAGGGTGACCGAGTACAAGTGGCTTGCAACGTCCATGCTGGAGATTTACCACTTAACATTACTTGGTACAAAGACATGGTTGTCGTAGGAGCTCCTGAAGCTGATATCATCCGCTTCAACAAGTATTCAAGCATAATGACAATGAGCAGTGTATCTCGCAGGGACTCAGGGAATTATACATGTATGGCAAGAAATCCTGCACGCACAGTTTCAGTAACGTCTCAGCTCACAGTCAGCGGTAACCCCTACTGAAGAGTAGTTTTGTTGTTTAATAAAGAATTATAAATTTTGGATCAAAATTGATATCTTAAAGATTAAAAAAAAAAAAGATTTAAAATTAATATGTATTTCACTATAGTCCTTTAAATTTGCTCACATTTTTACTCTGAGTAGTGTGATTAAGAAACAAGTAAAAAAGTTTTCAAGAAATATATTATAAATTTAATCAAAGAGAAAAATTTATCCTTTAAACATATAAACTCCAATATAATAGTATTTTAAATATAATAAATACCCAGCACTTCTGTATAATATAGTCTGGAACATTCAATTACCTAGTATCTCAGGAAGTATGGTATTTAAATTAAAGTTAGAATAGGCAGAGTTCGGGTCCAATGAGCAAGTCGTTCATTTTGTCTAATTTCAGTCAATGTTTAGGTTAGAGCTAGGTTAGATGTTTAGGTCAATGTTTAGAGATAAACATAATTATGTTTTAAACCTGAAAATTATTCAATTAGTATTAATTTATTAGTTTAATTTTTATTTGTATATGCTCTTATTTAATTTACATAAAATTTATTTTGTAACTTTTGTATTAAAAACTATATTTTTTCATACATTTGAGTTTTAGGCAATATTATACCACTGATAGAAAAACATTCAAAAGTACCCCTGTATTTCAACAACAAAAATTATGTAGGTGACGATATCATTGATGGCATTTTGTCATTTTAATTTTGTTTGAGCCAGCCATTATATTTTGGGAGATATTTAAAGAAAGTAGGAAAAAGAGACAAACACTTATAATTAACTTTTAGAGATAAAATACACAAGCCTAGTCATAAATCAAAAGAATAGAAATTTGCAGCTTGACAACAGCCTTGTCAATGACACTTTTTTTTCATTCAGTAATAGATACATATACCCAATAACCAAGCTAGTAAAAAAACTAGGGTTTTGTAATGGGTTATACATGAATATTTTTCGGTCTTTAATCGAAAGTTGTGTGAACACCAAAAAGTATATTTTACAAATTTGTCTAAAAAATTAAAAAAGAAAGAATAATAATTGAGCTAAATAATTCACTACTAAAGAGAAAAGTTATATGTCAAAAATATAAAGCAAAAACCATTTATTTGTGGCTGTATTAATTCAAGCAGAGAACGCAGCTGGTAATCCAAATATGCCTGATAATACAACATTTTCAATAAGTCGAGATGATTAAAGTATCGAAGTTGCAGATTAGGAGCAATTACTGTACTTCTACAATATTAATGTTTAACAACAGAAACATTTTAAAACAAATATCATTCTTCTAATGTATTTTTATTATTCTTCTACTTTATAATAATTCTTCTACTCTATTAATATTATTAATAATAATGGAAATAATTTCATTATGTATATTCGTAAAATAATTTCATTACAAATTAAAATGTTAGTGATGAAACAGCTCTTTAGAATTTATGAACATTTTCACATCATGTAACTAGATTCACTTCTCGTTTTGAGCTTTACCTCATTCTCTTTAGGAGTAAAGACAAAAACCATTAACCCAATATACAAAGAAAACATTTTTTGTTTGTTAAACTCGTGATGGACTGGATTAGCCATTGTTCTCATTACCAATGTTTTGTTAGGACAATCTGACCTCCTCCATGAAGAGAAATGGTTCAACTATGACATAGACAATTATAGATTTTAGTCCTCTGGCTCTTTGCATACGTGTGTAGTTACGAATATCCTGGTGCTGGTAAAGTCAATTTAAAATGTTTAACCTGTTACATTCACACACATTTATCAGTCAATTACCATTATCATTCCTATAGGATTCTCCATACCATCCTAACATCTTATCCTTTAGATTCATTCCAGTCTCACTATTCAAAAAGTCCAAGATTAATTTCTGTAATCCTACCTATGTCAATAATTTTCAGATTCAAGTTTTCATAAAAGTTATGCACTTAGCATCATCATTCATGGCATATACTCCCATAACTATTATCTTTTGTCCTTTTATGTTTAGGTTCACTTTGATTAATCTCTCATTTGTGGGCTTCCAATTGTAATGCATATCCTGAGCCTTTTCTGTATAAGCACAGCAACACCTTGCTGGGCTCATTTCTCCTATGGCAAAAAAGAATCATATTCATCTAGATTTTCAGATCCCTGCTCATTTCTTTTTATGTCTGCTATTAGTATAATATCTACATGGAGTTCCCTCAATTCACAATATTTCATTCATTTTTTGGCAAAAACTGTCAACATTCCAAGTTTTAAAGTTCATAATCTGTGCTCGTAGCATGTCTTGTCACTTTTTAATCCATCCGATTCAAAGCATAAATTTTGGTTTTTTAACATCTCATTTTTCCAAGGAAAGAGGGGTTTGCCTTCACCCCTCAACTTGGAGGGTCAGGGATTTGATTTTGGAGTTGTCCTCCTAGGTTATTTGCTCCCTGCTACAGCTGTAGCTGGTGAGAGCATTCTCCTATCCACCACCTGGGGATGTGCTCTCTAAGAGTAACAGGTTCCCTAACTTAGCAACAGGACTCAATGTTACTAAATAGATATTTTCCAATTAGACACTGAGCTATAAGATTTAGGAATTGATGTAGTCAAGAGATAAGAGTCTTTCCTGGAACCACTACTGATATATGTCTAGGGTTCATCTGTTCACAGATTGTCAGTAGTGGTTAATACTATCTACAGTGCCGGCAAAAAGTTTAGGGACAGGCGAAAAAAGTACAACTTTTAGCTTTAAGTCAATTCATTTATACAAAAAATGAAAGTCAAATTGAAAATTTGAGAAAAAACAAGAAACTATGAACTTAATAGTCTATTGGCCCGCCTTTGGCCTTGTAGCAGCTTTTTACACGGTCTGACATCGTGTCGATGAGCTTTCTGCCCTCCTCCTTGCTGATGTCTTTCCAGAGTTGAGCGATCATTAGCTTGAGCTCGTTCTTGTTAGTAGGCTTCTTTTTGGCCAACCCCATACCCATAGTATTCCATATGTTTTCAATAGGATTTAAATCACGGCTGTGGGCTGGCCAAGGGAGAATTTCTACATCTTGATCGCGAAACCATGCCATGGTTTGACGGGATTTGTGGCAGGGGGCATTGTCTTGCTGAAAAATGAAATTTTCACCAAGCAGCCTTGCAGCTGAGGGAAGCACTAATTCTTCCATGATCTTGCAGTAAGATGTGCTGTTGACTGAGCCTTCAACAGCTGCTATTAAGCAGCTTGCGATCTTGGCGAGGTGTCGTCTTAAGGGGACGTCCGCTTCTAGGCGCATCGATGACAGTACCCGTCTTCTTAAATTTATTCACAGTGTTCTCAACACAAGTCTTAGAAACGTTCAATGCATGTCCAATTGCTCTGTATGTCATGCCGGTTTTATGCATACCAACAATTTGCCACCTAACTTCAACAGTCACAGATGAACGACCCATGTTTTTGGGAATCAACACTAGAAAAGCCCACTGAACAAGTAGGGTTATGTCAGCACAACTGAGGAACGTCTGAACAACAACAGATGCGCGTGCACATGTCCCCCCGCCCCGCCATGACACGAGGAACACAACGGTACAGTCAGTTCCGCTCCAAGTGTCCCCGTTCACTAGATATTCGCTATTGAAATGTGAGAATTTTATACTGAAAAATCTGAAAATCTAAAGCAAAGTTAACCTCGTACCAAATGAGAGGTGAATTTTTGTAAATAATAAATAATGCATATTTACATTCTAAATGTTATGCTAAACATGTGTACAAAGTATCATTTGAATCAGATGTGTATTTTTTTTATTATACATTTTTAATTGGAAAAAAACAGGGGTTTCCTCAAAAATTTTAAAATGGGAAAAAAATTTATAATTTGCCAACCCTTACTTATAAATGAATGAAAATTTCAGGAAAATCGTAACTTTTCATGCCCAATTCATTGGTAAGTTACTAATATATGATTGGCAGAAAGTTTTAGGACAATAGCAAAAACATATAAATGTAGCGGTGTCCCTAAACTTTTTGCCGGCACTGTACTTATAAGAGGACTAAGACAGTATAAGTAGTTATAGAGTTTCTTATGCAAAAATGTGTTTTTTATTTTCACGTAAAATGCCTAAATATAATTTATAATTCAGTTTGTTAATATGAACACTTGCAATAGTCTAATCACTTTTGTAACATCGAACTATATGGGATTTGTGGAAAACTTTATAGGAACATTTTCAGATAGGTGCACACACACACACACACACACACGTACACTAGGACTCAGAGAGTTATGCACTAGTATGTTTCCAGTTACATCATTCCTGTATTATATTTATTAAGGTTATTTTTTTTTTTTTATTAACTTGGGAGCGGGTTAAACTGCCCGAAGCACTGCTACCTTAAGGTATATTGTACTTACCTCCCTGATCTAGTCATACCAGGTTTAGGAGTTTCCTGACTAGTGTTTTACCTTCAGCATCCACCAGAGCTGTTCCATCACCAAAGAGGTTGAAGCGCCTCTCGGCAAGTGCTTCACGTCTATAAATAATGTGTGTGGCAGTCTCCAGTTCCTGCCCGCATAATCTGCACACTGGTTCATCTTTGTAGATACCCATTTTATGCAGATGTTTCCTTAGTCCACCGTGTCCCATGAGTAGACCTGTGGCTATCCTCAATTCCTGCCTAGACAGATAGATGAGACTCTTCTGCAGCCCCAAGGAAGGTTTCCTAAGGGTTAGCTTACTGTGTCTCATCCCTTCAGCCCTGATCCAGTGCTCACAGTGTCTTTAAGCCATCCACCTTCGCACTGCCATCTTGACCATAGATTTGGAAATACCTACCGCCGGCTCCGGTTCAATCAGGGGAGTTGAATACCCCTCTCTGGCCAGTGCATCTGCGGCTTCATTTCCAAATATTCCCCTATGCCCTAGCACCCAACCTATCTTGATTTGATTGTGCCTTGCCAGGGCTTTTAAGTTATTTAGGCACTCCCTGACTATGGCCGAGGTGACCACACGTCCGTTTAGTGCCTTAATTGCTGCCTGACTGTCAGAAAGTAGCAATCCGGGTCCTGTGTATTCCCCTTCTCGCCATCTCTCCCAAACAGGCATTTATAGCATATATTTCGGCCTGAAAGACAGAGGTATGCCTCCCCAAGGAAAAAAACTAGTTTTGTCCTTGGGTTTTAACAATACATCCCAGCTCCAGTGCCGAAGTCCATCTTGGAGCCATCTGTGTACCAGATCTGAGCTCCCGATGTTACTGACCCTGACCATTCCATCATAGTTTGGTGGGTCTGGTCAGGTGCAAACGTCCGAGTAAGGTGGTCACTCCCCATCTCCAAGACAGGTTCTTTGACCACACACTCGATACTCATATGTCCCGAAACATCTGGGAGATTAGCCCAGTTGTTCGAGTTGCAATCTCCATGCTGGGGTTTGGTGCTTGTGGTTGATTGCTTCCGACCTGTGGCACCTCACCCCTCACAACATCCAAGTCCTGGACGTTAACATGCTCGGCTCGGTTTTGGCCTCCCCTGCATTGTGTGTTCAGGATTATTGGCCCTTCCGCTGCTCTCGCCTGATCTCTTCGGAGCCGCCTTCTGGCCGCTCCACTCTTACGCTTTCTCCGTAGAGAAAGCGTGCTCAACTCTACAACCATTTCACTGGTTTCTGCAGTCGGCAGCTTGGTAACCGCCCCCGCACCCCCAGTGGTGGTTGCCGTTGACACATCTGTTACAGACTCACGGTTTGCCGTCTCATTGGCTCCCGCTGTCTGTGCAGACTGAACATCAATTTGTGTACTTACTTGGTCCATTGGCTTCCCAAGTATGGGGGAAAGAACGGTCAACCAGAGCAGAACCCCCACTGCCCTGGCAAGACAACATACAATGAGGTTTTGTCTGGTTCCTCAAGGGGATCGTGTGCTACTGCATTTTATACCCTGCAGCCACTCATCCATCGGCACGATGCCTTACACCTTGGATTGGGTATTCAGTCATTGACCTTGAAACACACCCCAAGTTCAGGACATTATTAACTGTTGCTCATGGAGCGAACAGCCTGCTTTACTCTCTTTTTTACAACTGTGTCGTTAGGGTAGTTTCCCGCCCATACTTCACTGCCGCATTGCCCTTGGTTCACCTGGGAGGTGAGAGTAGCATTGTGAGGACTTAATTCCAAACTACCCCAGTCTCCCCAGTCAGAGCAGTTATTTCTACCACACCCAACCGGTTGACTGACGAGGAGGGATAATTCCTCACCTTTGAACCATTGCCTTGGTCCAGGCCTGCTTATTCAGAAACCTTCCGGAATCCTTATTTACAGATAACCTACATATCGGTAGGCCGTCCCACTATCCGCCACCTGTGGACCCGCCCGGTTGCTCAGGCCAGCTAGCTGGGTATTAAGGTTATAGTGAAAATGTTTTTCTGCATGAGTGAAAGCTTCAGTGCACCATTAATAATACATAGGAGGCAATATAAATCAATTGTATAAATATAGGAAACAAGCTCAACCATATATATTATGAAAAGCCAATCAAAAAGAAGTAAGATATTAAACAATTGATTTTAAATTTTTAAAGTTGAGTACAAATTTAGATACAGAATTGATCAGTAATTTTTGTTTATTACTATTATTATTAAAACTTGTCTTATTAGACCAACCACTAACTTTTTTAGATTATCTTAACCTAAATACTCATATAACTAAAGTGCCCACTAACTCTTTAGTTCTTGTCTGGACATTATCAATTATGTATATTAGAACTAGCACAGTACAACACAACACTACACTAACTTAAACGGTTTTGTTCTCTTCAATATTCTAACCATCTACTGATTATCGAGAAGTTGAAGAGCCATTGTACTTGGATGAAGGTGAAGTTTCTTTTCATGTTTTTTTGGCCATCTTCTTTATTTCTTCTGTTATTTAGATCTCGGTGAATATTCTTGTTTTTTTGTATACCAAGGGTCATTAACCATATTTCTCAGTACCTTATTTTGAAACATCTGGAGAATTTCTACATTAGATTCCTTTGCACATCCTCACAGTTGACTGTCATACAGCCAAACTGGTTTCAAAATCTGATTGTAGATTTTTATTTTATTTTCTAATGAGATGTTTGAATCTACCCAAGCGCCAATAGTGCTTACGGTATTTGATATTTAATTCCTACTTCTATTTCTTGATGTGGTGTTTCCATTTTATTTTAGCATCTAGATTCATACCTAGATATTTAGCTTTATTTTCATAAGGGATAAAGGATCCGGTAACATCCATTAACGGAGGATCTTTCAATACCTTATTTGTGAAGTTGATGTGGACTGTCTTCACTTCATTCAGTTTGATTTTTCATTTATCAGTCAATTCTAGGAGTTTGTTTGTTGCTTCTGGACTTTGTCCGTCGATGTATATATGTCTTTTTCAGTTGCTAATAATGCTGTGGCATATGCAAACATTGCTATGGCTACATCTGGGGTGTTTGGAATATCACAGGTGTAAATTAGATAGAGGACTGAACCCAGTACACAACCTTATGGTACTTCTGCTTTGATTTCCTTAATTTCGGATTATTCCCCTTCCTGTTTGATCCTAAATGTTCTGCCTGTTTTATATGATGTTAACAATTAACCATTCCTTTGGGAGCATCTTATTTAATTTATAGATCAGGCCTTCATGCCACACCTTATCAAAGGCTTGGGCCACATCTAGAAATAGTGCAGTCCAAATCTGTTTATCTTCTAAGGCTCTTTCTATTATATCCGTTATTATATGGACTTGATCTATAGTGGAATGTTTTTCTCTGAATCCAAACCGGAATCAGATCATTTTTTTCTATACCTGGTTTAAACCTTTTCAGTAAGAGCGTTTCGAATAACTTAGAAATTGTAGGAAGTAGCAATATCGGTCTATGTGACTTAATATCATAGGCATTTTTCCTGTTTTTGTTAACAATACAACTTCTGCTACCTTCCAGATATCTGGTACATATTTAAGTCTAAATGCTGCATTAATAAGATAACAAATCATGACTACTCCTTTTCTTGGGAGCTCTTTCAGTATTTGTTCGGTGATGAGATCAAATCCTCTGGCTCTTTTGGAATTAAATCCGAATTTCTTGATCCAATTCCTTTGTAGTTGCCTGTGGTATCTCTTCTGACATATTGATACTACCATAGAATTCATAATCGTTAACCATTATGTTTGGTTAAAATATGTCTGCCAAGTGCTCTGTGAATAAATCTGCTTTTTGCTTATTATTTCTTGCCCAACATCCATTTCCTGATTGGAGGTACTGATGTAATTGGCCTTTTGATTTTTCTGGTGACTCTCCAAAGGGCACCACTCCTTTGTTTTACCCCTTTTGTTTCCTTTGTTGCGTCCATATTATCCAAATAAAAGTTTACAGAATCCTGTGTGTTTCTTGATTTGCCTCTTTATTTTTTTTACTTTTGTTATTTAAAATGGTTTTGTCTACTTAATCTCTGGACTGCTGCCATCTTTTTCTTACCTTTTTTTCTAAAACTAGTTTCCTTATTGCTACTGGGTAGTTGTTTCCTTTAGTGACATAATTAGTCTGTCTTATGTTATTATATGCAGCAGTTTGTATAATCACTATAAATCTTTCACAGTCTTTGCCACATGGCTCTTTGGTCTTCAATTGGACATTTAGTTCAATTTTATCTTGTAGTTCCTGTTTGAAGCTATCCCAATCTGTGTTTCTGATCACCAAATATGGCCGAATCTCTTTCTTGATGATTTTTTCACTCAGCGTTAATTTCACTGCTGAATGATCTGAGTTCAAATCCAAATTTTCCACCATATTCATGAAATCTGCTGATATCTTTCTGGTTATGAAGAAATCCAAAAGATATTTTAATCGTATCTGTTGTTGTATTATATGGGTTGTTCATGTCAAAAGAAAATCAGAACTTAGTTCTTAATTGCTGTTCTTAACTCTTTACCTTTAGTTCTTGACAGTCTTGCTCCCCAGTCCACATGTTTAGCATTGTAATCACCGCCTACTACAAATTTTTCCCCAGCTCTTTGGAGGATTGCCTTATAATCAGATGTTTTTTAATTGTGTCTAGGAGGACAGTATAGTGCTCCTACTATAGATTTGCTTAGTAGACTCTATACCCATTAAGGTTAACTTTATTTTTTTAGTCTGAAGATGACATTTTTCATAATGTTTTATTGATCCTTTCATTAGAATTACGCTTCCATCTTTAGCCTTATTATCTGGATGGTAGGTTTGATAAACTTGAAAAATTTTATCTTAAGATATAGCTCTTTTGTGAAATGGGTTTTCGATATCAGGCAGATATCAATTTTTGTTCAGTTAGAAATACTTCTACGTTGGCATTCCAATTAGCTATCCTTATGTTTCCTGTGTCCAACATTTATTATAATGTTTTGAAATAGCTCCAGTATTTCTGATATCCAGAGTGTCAAGTCTAGTATTAACTTGAGTAATCATTTCCATCATATTTTGTAACATCATTTTTATGTCTAAATCTTGGTTTATTTATCTTAGATTTGGAACTGTTCCAGTTTACCATTTTTAACCATTTGGCTATAATTGATGCCTTCTCTTACTTTATTTGATATAAAATTTCTATGGTGTTGAAGCTTTCATAAAAATTAATTTCTCTTATTTTTTGCAGCCCATTGGCTACTTCACTTCCCCTGTAGTTTGCAAGGTGATGTTTTAAGCAATTAGCACATTGAGGTAGTACCTCTTTCGACTTTGTACATTGTGCCGATGGATGATGTCCTTCACACCTAACGCAAATAGGATCCATTTCATTCACAAAATCTCTGAGTATGTCCATATCTCTGTCATTTCTTACATTGTGGAATTAGTCTTTCCATTCTTATTGCTTCTATTCTCACTTTCAAATGGCACAAATATTTTGTAATGTAAATTCTTTTTATGTCCTCAGTATAATGGAATGTTGATATGTTAATATGAACATTGGTAAGTCTATTAGGCATTACTTTGTCTTTTTGCGTTTTACTTCAGCACTTATGATTTTAAAATCTTGCGCTGGTAATTTTTGAACTATCTCTTCTGGATTGCATAATGAATGAATATTTTTGGCCATGACTCTTATTGGTTGATTTTGTTTATCTTCATAGGTGTGCCATTGTAACTTCTTCTTTTCAGCTATTTCTACTACTTTCCTATTTCCTCTGGTGTATCTACATTTATTTTTACCTGATTGTTAGAGAAGCATTTGGCCCGGTAGTTTATTTTATTCATGTTTAAGTAGTGTTATATTTCATTGTAATGTCTGACTACGCTTTCTACTACTGGTGGTGGTTTTGTTATTTTTGCTGTTTTGTTCAGTTTTATACTGTTCTTCGTTCCCCTTGTTATTTAGGAGATTCTCCAGCTTTTCTCTTTTTAGAACACATGTGAGCCAGGCTATTTCTCTATTCACTATATCTTCCTCTTCGGATTTAGTGGGACTTTCTAAGTTGCATTCATTGGCATTTTTAGTTTTCAGTTTCGATTTTTCTGTTTCCAGGTCTCTTATTTTATTCAGAGCTCATTCTAGCTCTCGTTTTAGTTTATTGATTTCTCTTTGTTGTTCTATTAAGCCATATATTGATGTCTCATTAGCTACTTGATTAACATATAGCCTATCCTTGTGCATTGATATTGCTGGAAGATTACTTTGTTTGGGCATTAGCATTGCTTCAATTAACTTAATTTGATTTTCTAGCGAATTTAATTTCTCTAGCACACCCTGAGATGGGTACACTGATGAAATTTCAGTGAGTGAACTACTTTGATTTCATATACTCTGTAAAGGTAATTCATCAATTTTACTATTGCCAGATACTGTTTTACTTCTATTTCGCAACGGCGATCTTTCTATTTTATAACTTTTCTGAAACGGATTGTCCATTTCCATTTGGTGATTGTTATTTATCCCACATCAAATTTAGATAAAAACATTTTCACTTCAATCAAGTTAATTTATAAAATATGTAAAAATTATAAGTATTAAATTGAAATTACTAAAATGTTCATAAACTGAACTGCAACCATAATAAATTACGTTGAATAATAAAAACTATTTCAAATAAGTTGAATTGAGATAAAAATGTTTAATGAATTATTTAAAGTGAATAAATGAATAATCCAAACTATTACCTATACAGCTTTACTACATTAGAGATAGTTTAAACAGGCAGCATAAGCCATCATCTCTTTCCTCTTTTTATCTGTTCCACTATCGGAGCACACACACAAACGTCTTCACTCTCCAATAGTCAAACAAACACTGGTCAGTAATGTATAAAATAAAAACAATGTTCTAAGTTTTCACTCTTAGAAATAACCCATGCACCAAAAAAAATTTTGAAATTTAAGGTAAAAAGTACAAATATTTCGAGTTACACTGGTTTAAAACAATCATCCTATATAATATAATCAAATTTGTAGTATTTAGAAGATCTTATTAAGAAAACTGATTGTTACTTCCAATATTCTGTTTAATTTATCAAATAAAATTATAAATTTGACAAGTATGAGGTCATACAAATAAACAATTTACTAAAACTTTTTTATATAAATATATATCGATCTATCCATTTAATTATATATATATATAGAGTCAGTGCAACGGAAAAATAATGGCCAACATTAAATAAATATATATATATACATATACTTATCCATTTCATTTACCAGTTTATATTAAGGTACTGGTAAAAAAGCTCTAATGAAAATAAATAAGTTAAAGGACATTTTAAAATCACTGTAATAATTACTAAAATTTTAAAGTAATATGGACAATTTTAAATATTGTTTATTTCATTAGAACTAATTTAAAAGTACACATCTCCAAATTACAACATTTAGTCATTAGACGTACATTTTTCCATAACATTCAGAATAGGTCATAAAAACGTCAGACATTCCTGGTGATTTAGCAATATTGAAAAACCTATTTTATCTTGACTCTAAAACACCAACGCTTTTAAAAAAAACTTAAAGCTAATGCTTTGTCTATCATATTACCTTTTGAAAAATTGAAAAACACTAAATAAGCATTGAAACTAATATTGTTATACATACATGTAAGCAAATACTTAAACGAGACTTATAAATGTTTGTTTGTAATTTTGTATTTATTTCGATCATTCAACACACAATTGTCTTTGTTGTTCTTCGCACTGCTCCTTTATGTAGCGTTCATAGTAATACGTTGTCATTATTCCTTTTGTCACAGGACAGAAGCTAGATTTTTTTCTGCTATGAGGCTGTTCAGGTTTTGCTATGTTAATTGGTAGTTCAACATTAAGTACTAGCTATAGAAGAATGCAGGGGATGAGCCAAAACCAGTGCCCTAACCAAGGTTTTTCCAGTTCATAAAGAAGTTCAGTTGTAAATGGTTTTCGCATGCCAATAGTAATTACACTACTAACAGTAATTAACTAACATAAATTATTTAATAGTTAACAATCATTATATTTATGATTCTAAAACAAGTTAAACTAAATATTGTCTTTCTGCGCAGGTCATCTGCCCAGACATTTGATCTAGGATATGAATAGCAACTTTTGTTGAGTTTTAAATTTAACTATTTTGAGCGTTTTAGTTCATTGATCTATTGACGAACCTTCTTATGGTGTGGAAAGTAACAGGATGGCCTTTTTAAATTTGTCTTTTTGCTACCATTGCCCTAGGACCTTCAAAACAGAAAATGATGTCCCAACTCTGATGTCCACCAGGATCCTTCATCTGTGGTGGAATTTTTGGCTTGCCATGTCTTAGAGTACAAACTGGTGTCAAATTTACTAATGAGTGGTTAATGCTGATGAGTAAACCAATTGTCTGCTGTTATATTACGGTCTGTATAAAACAAGAAAACACTTCAACAAGACTAGTTTTATTTTTTGCCAAATCTTTTGGTCCTTATCAAATGTGCACAATATTACATGCTACTATATGAGTTCTAGGATTTATTGAGAGTCGGTTACACCACAAATGGTCATTTTTTTCTTGCGTTCATACTTGAACATATTACTGTAGTTATCAGTATTAAGCTTGGGTACCTCATTGTTCTGTTTTTATCTCAATTCCCTTTGTATAAAGTTTTTACTTGCAGTGTGTAAGTTGCTAATGACATACTCAGTTGTTTCGGTTATGGTGTCCACTTACTTTCTGCAGTTCTGTAACTGGGTGTACAAAGTCATCACTTGAGGACTCAGAATCACTGTCACTACTAAATAGTTTGTAATTGATTTCAAAAACAGTATCATCACTATCAATATCATAATTATTTGGACTATGTCTTTCCACAACCTCAGATACAATTAATTATAGAAAACACTTCATAAATCCATTTTTTCTGTCATCCAGGTTTATATATAAAAAAAAATATAATAAATTACACTACCACATTATTTACAGAAACAAATCTAGCGACACTATCACTTATGTTTTGTCATGTAGATGACACAATGTAGACCTAAGAATAACACAAAGGCTTCATCTGTGAGTACTACACCATCTAAACAGAAGGTAAAGAAATATTGGAGATAATGCAATATGCTCATCTGAATTCAAACTGAGAGTATTAGGGTGGGGTGTGCGCTATCTGCAATATATAAGGAAAGGGAACAAAAAAAGTGGCTGGAGTCGTTTACCAGACAATGGGTTTGTGTTCTAGGGTTAAACAGTTCAGTTTGTGTAATTCCAGTTTTTACACACTTCGATATGTGTCTCTAATATTATTTCTAGACAGATATTTTATTCTTTAATTTCTAGTTAATTTAACTGAGATTTTCAATGTTAGGAGGCTATCATTAAATTTATTCATTGAAATTATTCTTTAAAATTTTTTATGAGGATTATTTATATTTTCAAGGATTACTTATTATGTAAAGCTCTTTATTCCAGAAGATTGCACTAGTTGTCTTTTTCTAAATGGATAGTAAGAAATTGAGACTCATATTTTATTTAATCTTCACCAATTTTAAGATTCTGTATAAATCTTCTTGTTGTAAGTAATTATTATAACCCATTTATGTCCAGTGGGTTGCTGCGATCCACTTGATACAAAATATTCCATAGAGCTCAATGCTAATGTTTTTGCAGTTCTAGCTTATTCACCACATAGAAAAAAGTGGTCCACACCTATTAAATGTGCTGAGCATCGTTCTCTATTTTTCAGTAATTGGACATTACCTTGTTGAAGCATGTTTAATCTTGCATTGCACCCTCACCATTATTGGACAGTATAGTGGCTAAAAGGGTTAAATGTGTCATTTTTTGTGTCTATATTGTTCAGGAATGTCTGCTGAATTTGATGCCTTTAAATTGCTTTAAATATTTTATCAATTACTTTTCGAAATATAAACAGTTTAACATATTGTGAGTTGCAAATGACCTGGTGGGCATAAAGCAATAGTACAGTTACATTTATTTGTCTTTCTATCAACAACTTGTGGAGCCTTAGAAAAACATTTAGAATGAGCTTTTATGAGCTAATATCAACCACATCTAGGGGTTAACACTCGTGCACTGGTAAGTGAAGCCGTGTGGCAGAGTCATCTTGTAGTTGAGAATCAATCGAGTGGGAGTACTGCATTTCCAAAAATAAGACTGATTGGGCATGCAAGAAATATAATTATTTCCGTGCTATTTTATTTGTATAACGCCAGGCTATTTCAACAGAGACCCACAAGAAGTAATGTACACCTTATGATTCATTCCCCTTTTTTCTAATTTTAGTGATTTTGACTGATTTAGTTTGCATATTCAAAGAAAAGTTAAAAATACTCACCGTCTCTAACTGTTTTGTTTGTATATGAGATATTCGGAGGTAACTTATCTCTGGAACTCCAACTGAAAGTCTCAAAGATCTAATGCTATTTATCAGTGTTTAAAAGTCTTACACTAGACTCTAAATACAAAAGATGGCAGATTTTAGATTCAGTCTTCCTTTATTGAGATTTATTGCAAATTTAATCTCTATTATAACCTATTTTTTTGTTATGAATAAGTTTTGATGTGATATACATTGTTTCTATATCACAAACAAGGTAGGCAATGCACTGTGGGTTTGTAATTGTTTGATACTTTTCTCCTTTCTGGGAAGTAACGTACTGTGGTCTCAGAATGCCCTTACCTCTATCCAGTACCAACTTCTGTGCTGTTATTACTCCTTTACAGCTATAAAGCAAAAGTATATCTTTCCTGTATATATATATATATATATATATATATATATATATATATATATATATATATATATATATATATCACTTTCACTTATGTACTTAAACAAGAATCTTACTTGGTATTTATGCGAGTACTTTCAGAGACTAGTAAGTGCCTCCATCTTCCGGCATACTGACAGTATGCCGGAAGATGGAGGCACTTACTAGTCTCTGAAAGTACTTGCATAAATACCAAGTAAGATTCTTGTTTAAGTACATAAGTGAAAGTGATAAGTGTATACAAGAAAACAGTGTTGCATAATCTACAAATATATATATGTATATATATATATATATATATATATATATATATATATATATATATATATATATAATTATTTGATTAATAGTTAATATCTAGAGTACATTCGTTCATTCTGCAGTGCATAAAATCGCAGCTCTGGCGTTTCGCTAGAAACCAGGTGTTTTTTTTGACTCGCTTTTGAACTGTTGTTGGGTTCACCTCGTCAATGCTAGATGAGATTCTAGCGAAATGTCAGAACTGAGATTTTATGCACTGCAGAATGAACGGATGTACTCCAGATAATAACTATTCATCATATTTCTCCATCCGTGAATGAATACGTATAAGCATATATATATATATATATATATATTGATATTTTACGTTGTCCATTATTTTTCCGTTGCAATGACTTATGAAGTTGATATATTACTATTGTAAATACTTTATCCACCACTAAGGGCAATAATTTTACCTTGTTGTGATGAGGCACCTTTCGGTCACTTGAACATTGTCGAATCACTGATTATTTTTCGCATGTGTCAACTATTAGGTTTTTTATTATTTGGTTTTATTAGAAAAATAATCAGTGATTCGACATTGGTCAAGTGACCGAAAGGTGCCTCATCACAAGGTAAAATTATTGCACTTAGTGGTGGATAAAAGTATTTACTATAGTAATATATATATATTCTTGATATTTAACATTATCCATTGTTTTTCCGTTGCACTGACTTTATGAAGTTAATATATTACTATGTAAGTAATTTTATCCACCATTAAGTGCAATAATTTTACCTTGAGTGATGAGGCACCTTTCTCGGTCAATTGACCATTGTCGAATCATGAGTGATTCGACAATGGTCAATTGACCGAGAAAGGTGCCTCATCACTCAAGGTAAAATTATTGCACTTAATGGTGGATAAAATTACTTACATAGTAATATATTAACTTCATATATATATATATATATATATATATATATATATATATATATATATATATATATATATATGTTTGTATGTATATATATTTGTAGCTTTGCAACACTATTTTCTTGTATTCACTTATCACTTTCACTATGTGTTCATTTGCTGTTCATTTATAACAAAGGAAAACATTAATCAGTTCAGTGGCAAGTGGCATTTTTTAGGGCTTTCTATGCTAGCTATATCCAAAGTGATATAATGATATAAGTGTAAAGAAATAAGAGAGGGAGATCGTATATCATGTTGCACTTTTCTTTCTTCATTTTTGTTTCATTAAATAAAAATATATAGTGAGTAGAATAAGGTACACAATTTACAAAAGCATATGCATCCCCTTATTTTGAAAAGTTACATTTTTTTATAAAAAGGCCTACCCTAAAATGTCCAGTAAGTTGATCTCACTTCATTAATTTTGCTCAGTATAAAAAGTGTTGACATATTTTATTATTGCATGTATCTATGATTTGCTGTAAATAAAAACTGTAAAACATTATGGATGTTGCATCATTAACTTTTAATTTATTTTTATATGTGCACAGATAGTGTATATTGTTAGTGGGTGTCACAAAATTTTATTGCATACTTTGCAATAGTATTTAGTACACACATGAATATATATTCTTACAAAAGCATTCTTCATAAAAGCATGTTTTTTTTAAAATTTATTATACATAATTGCATGGTTGTACTTAAATCATTTGTCATGTATGAATTTTAATTTTCCATTTTAAAAAGATGGATCCGTTTTGTATGATAGTCATTGGCATTTATTAGTCCACTTTTTTCTAATAGAGAAAATAATAAAAAAAACATAAAGTGATTTTTCAAATTAGTCATATTTTGTGTCTCTTAACAATGGGGTAGTCATGTGAAAATTAGTCGCATGAGTGGTCATGCAATTACTATTATAAACTATGTTGAAAAGTTTTTTTTTATCTAAATTATTTTTTATAAATTTTTTATAACTTTTTAGGTTTAAGGGGACCTATGAGATACAATTTTGGAAAAAAATTTTATAATTCAAAATAAATATATTCCTAAGATTTGAAGTTGAATTATTTTTGCAAGGCTTGTTGAATTGCAAAAAAAATTTAAAAAGATACAGGCCAAAATTCTTTTTTGTTTTATTTATTGGGGCTAATAATGAGATATAATGAATAAATATAAACACAAAAAATCCTAGAACTTCTTTATAAACAAAAACAAAAATCACCTAAGAGGTCATAGGAATTACTGTTGTAATTGAAGCGAAATTAAAGATACTTGATAAGTCAATGATTCTGTTTTGAGCTTTGATAATGAAGTAACAAGTGATATACATGAAAGGTAAATGACCGAGCTAGGTCAAAACTATCACCAACTCCTAGTTAGAGAAAAATATTTACCCCTGTTTGATTTTTAAATTTTTGTAAGACTCCTGTGGTAAAATCAGGGAAATGTTTATAACTAAATATATTTCTTTTTATAGTAAAAACAAATTGTATCAATTGCTTCATGTTTAGTCTCTATATGATCACATCTTTAGATTGAATAAAACATAAAATAGATTATTTCGAATATCAATCATTTAAACATTTTGAATCATTAATACAAATGTAAGTACCATATTTTAGTAAAACATAATACTTTAATTAAATGTAAATTTTACAATTTGGAAGTCATATAAACAATTTCCAATCATTACATAACATTCCACAAACTACAATAATTAATTAACAAAAAAAAATTGTATTATCTTTAAATTGTACAGGTGATTTCTGAGGACACCTAACCATATGTTATGGTCCATGCCAGTATTTCAAAATGTTTGATAAGTGTAAAAAGTTTAAAACCAAATATTTCGCCTATACTTGGCACATTTTCAATATACATTAATTACATTATTTTGTAAATACCAAAATTTGTAATTTTTCAAAAAAAAAAGGAATTTGGTAAGTACTAATTAACCTAAACACATGTTATTTGATTATAATTCATAGGTTGTTCCAAAATTAGGTAAAAGACAGACAATAAAGCTTCCTAAGAGAAAATATTCATAACATTCTCCTCAAGAGTAAGACTTAAATATTATTCTAAAGACACTGCTTTTCCAGTTTCATCTTACTTCAGAATAGGATTCATTTACTTCAATTTACTTTCAATTGTCTTCTACAATAAACTTTTCTTCCAATTACAATTCCTCTCAGCTTGTCCTTCAGGAGTCTTACACAAATTCTACACTTAGGTCTATTTCTTCTTAATAATTTGTTTTCTTAAATATATGTTTCCCATGTTTTTTATCAAAATGTAATATATATATATATATATATATATAATATTTTTTCTTGTTTAATAATCTAAAACAACATAGGTTATTCAAATACAAGAATATTTATTAATTTATATTCAAAGCTTTTCGTTGCTTAAACTAAAACAAAACTAATAAAAAAATAATAAACATAATAAATAACAATAATAAAACAAATAATATGCATGAAAAAGGTGGTGTTTATAAATTAGAATGCAAAAATTGTAATAAAACCTATATAGGTCAAACCAAGAAAAAATTAAAAGAAAGATATAAAGAACATTTGAATAATTATATAAATCAAGAAATATATAAATCAAATTTTACAAATCTTTGTATTAATAATAAGTACCAATTTCTAAATATTGAAAATATGAAATTTATAAAAGAAATTAATAAAGGATTAAGAATGAATATATATGAAGCATTCGGAATATATAAATACAGTAATAATAACAAATTAATAAAAGAAGAAATACAAATACATTCTAAATTTGATACTATATTCAATGTCTATAATGTTACAGCATGAAAATAAACTTGGCAATTTGTATAAATATAGTAACAATTCTATTTCTAATTTAACACATGTTTTAGGTCTATATCTTTCATTATTGTATTATTCATTCCTGATGATTTTGGTACTGTTTACCAACGAAAAGCTTTGATACATATATATATATATATATATATATATATATATATATACATACACACACACACACACACAGTAATACCTTGACTTATGCTACCTCGTCCTACATGATTCCCAAGTTACGCTGTTTTAAATTATGCTGTCAGAGTTACGCAGAAACTGGCTTGTTCTGGAAGAAAATGCCTAAAAAACTTTTATAGCGCATGAAGAGAAAATATTTTCCAGTTTTAAGGCGGCCAAAGATTCTTTAAACCCAGTTGATATAGAAGATGAAATGACTGTTAGAAACTTGACAAAACGCCTTAGTTTAATTGAGCAAGGCTTACAAATTTTAGAAAACATAGACTCTAATGATGACTGTATTTCTGCCACAAAACAAAAAAATTAGCAAGTTACGAGGAAATTCTACATGAGAAGAAAAAATCTTCAATTTAGTTGATTTTATTAAGTCTTCTATGTCTATAAAAAAACTTCTTATTACTTATTTATTTGCAATATGTATGTATATAATACAATTTTTTGTTTTATTATGTATTTAAAATTTTAACACATATACATTTTTCTTCTAAGTTATTAGTTTTTTTAGTCTTTATTCCCAATTAAATATGATTATTATGTGATTGTATGTAAAATTGTACCCTGACCTATGTGAATTCGACTTACACGGTTATCGCTCGGTCCCACCTATCGCGTAAGTATGGGGTATTACTGTACTTGAAATATTTCAAGGTTAGTATTGTACTGGACTGAAAATTAAATCAATCTGCGGCAAAATGGATTTTTTCAAATTCAGTGAATTTAGATTTTCATGTTAGTTTGTTATGAAGCTTATGGGGCTATCCTACACAATTAATAAATTACAATACCATACATTTTATGTAGTTTAAAAGTCTTTATTCATGTATTTTTTTATAAATTTTGGAGCAAACCAAAACAAGTTATTTAAATTTAATTCTAAAGAGAAAATATTGTTTTAAAAAAATCTGTAGCTGGATAGGGGAAACACATAGCAGAAAAGGTAGCGATATAGACTTGATGTATTTACAGTATACAGTATAGTACATAAAGTCAAACGAAGAGAACAACTTTTCCAAGTATGTGTTAATTCTTTTTCTAAACAATTTTTTTATTATTTTTTTGTGTAAAGTCCTTTCTTACCTTTATTTTAATTTTATGATGACACCCTATAGAATATCTCAGAACTGCTTTATAATAACTTTTATATTTAATTTCCTTATTTTTCTCAATTTTACAGAAATGTGGGAGTTTCTCTTTCTAGACATCTTCACAAATAAGGTCCCTACTTTAATCTAAACTAATGCTCAACTGATTGCTCTCACATCCCTACCAATCAGCCGGTAGCAATAATCAGGCAATTTTGAATATATTGATCATATTAATATTGAACTATTTATAATATGGCACATTTAACTTGAAACAAATTTAATATATTTCATATGTTGAAACGTTTTTATTTTAAAATTAGTACCACATTTATCATAACATTTTATTGTTAAGGATGAGGATATAGGAACTGTTAAATTTTTTTACAAATATTTCGAGAATACTTTCAGTGCCTCCAGAATGGGTTGTGGAACCACAAAACACAAATGCAGCTGCTGGGACTACTGTGAACATTCATTGTAAAGTAAATGGATTTCCAAAACCAAGAGTTGTTTGGCGAAAAACTCAAGGTAAATTAGCCTCCAAGTTCAGCTTTTCACTTTTTTGTATATTTGCTATTGTTTTAAGCAAAAACACCAAAACTGTCATATTTTTTACACAATGCTAATAACATATGATAAAGTTAGAAAAAAAAATCAGTTAACATTATTTATCATCATGTTGTTCATCTTTTATATTTTTTTATTCTGGGTATTATTGTGAGGCAGGATACTAAAACTATCATATCTATACACTACAGTCTATAATCCAATCATGCACCAATTCGGCACGTCCAGTAATCCGGCACTGCATGGGCGATGTTGGGTTGGCAGGTCGGTTCTTTGTTTTTATGTCACTCCATGTGTGTGGTTCACTGCATTATAATCAGTTTCCTGTGGCCTTGTGCTGAGGCTAGTATATGTTATTGACTTGTGTGAGTACAGTATTTCATTCTGTATAGTGTATATGTTTGGTGTGATGTCATACAATTAGAAGTTAATTCTGTCACAATTGTTCCACACACAGTAAACTCAGACTAAACATTAGATGCCTTCACCACTGCAATCACTTTGATAAAGGAAAATAGTGTATTGGTGTCGGAAATCTTTGCACTAAAAGAACCTTTTAATAAAGTTTTAAAGCATTGTTTAATGCAAAAAACACATTATATAATTCTTTATGCCACTAAAAAATCAAACCATTGTTCATTTGTCTCTGTATTTACGTATTGTATCTTACCACTGTTTATTTTACTGAACCGTACCCGACAATGTTTATAACCAAGCAAGAAGCAAATATAATGTATTTTATTGTTGGTTTCATAGTTTTTAATTTGTACTATAGTACCGTACAATGTTATGCAACTATTTATTAGGAATATATTGTAATTGGACTTAATAATAAATACATAAATACCTCTTAACCACAAACTTTTTTTACTTTACCCTTATGTACATTTCAGTTACCAAGTAACCATCCTCAGAGAGATAACATACAAAGGCTCAAAAGGGTAAAGAAAGTTTTTTGGTTAAGAGGTTTTTATGTATTTATTAATGTTATGCAACTATAACCTATCAGGTTATTATTAAATTTTAACGTGCATTTGTATTTTTCATACGTTTTTAGCCCTTACACTAAGTAATGTAGTGATTTTGGTAATTACCTATTCCAATACAGTGTCGGGTTAGCAAAATATGTACTGTAAAATGCTAATAGCATATAATGAAAGTAAGAAAAGATAAACATAAATCATTTCTCATCATGTTGTTCAGCTTTTACACTTTTTTGTTTTTATGCTCTTGTTTTAAGTAAGATATTGAAACTATCCAATCTGTCTTTACCTTAACTCACAAACCAAAAGCTACAGACTGTTTAAAAAGTGTGTAATGTTTTTTGGTTATTTTCAATCCTTCGTTGATGAAAATGATATTCAAATGTTGCATAATTGTTTTTATTGATGAGGCTTGGTTTCATTTATTCAGTTTCATTTAGACTATGTGAATATTCGGAACTGTAGCATGTGGAGCACTACAAATCCTCATACATTTTATGAAAAACCATTACACATGAGTAAAATCTGTGTCGTTGTGCAATTTCCTGCTGCCAAATAATAGTGTCATTATTTTTTTTTTACTGTACTGTAGACAGTAGAGTTTCTTGTGATTTGATACAACAGTTCATGATGTAGTTAAATTTGAATGAGCGAGAATGTTGGCTTGAACAACACACTGCTATATCATACTGCAAATGAAACGGTAGCAATTTTATAGGCATTATTTAATTATTAATTAGTATTGAAAGATATGTGGTCGCTGAGATCGCTAGTTCTTACACCTGCTCACTTTTTCCTATTAGGATTTTTAAAAGGCTAAGTTTACAAATACAATTGATGAATTGAGAACAAACATTGAAAGTTAAAAGGTAAAATCATTGTAATTTTCCAATTTATTTTATTTGATATTCGTTTTGAAAGTTTGAAAAAATAAAAACGTATTGTGTCACTTTTACCATTTGCTTGCACACTTAATAAAACACCCTGTGTATAATGAAAGTAAGACAAAGGAAAACCATTAACATTACTTATCATCTTGTTGTTGTCTGTGATTCATTTGTCTGTAGACAAAGTAATTTTATCCTTATCACAATAGGCTGTCCCATTCTTGCTCACCCAAGCCCAAAAATGTAATTGGCATTACATAAAATGCCATTATACTATAAATCTTACCTGAATCACTAAACACTACCATAGACCTGTTAGTTATAGGAGCAAAATACAAAGTAGTGGTCTTTATTTGTAATTTAATTTAAATTAGTGTACAATGGGGATGCTATCTGAAATACATTCAAATACTATGAATACCTACTTCCTACATTCAAAGATAATTATGCTATCTACTTATTCTACAAAAAAATTTTAAACACATGTTTATAATTTTCAGGTAAACAATCGCAGAAGTTTAGGGAATATGAATCAATAAATGGAACTCTTACTATAAACGATGCCTCAAAAGCAGATGAAGGCCTTTACTTGTGTGAAGCAAATAATGGTATTGGAGCTGGACTAAGTGCAGTTATTTTTCTCACTGTTAATGGTTAGTTAGTTATAAATATTTAAATACTTTTCATTGTTATATATATATATATATATATATATATATATATATATATATATATATATATATATATATTCTTGATATTTTACGTTATCCATTGTTTTTCCGTTGCACTGACTTTATGAAGTTCATAATATATATATATATATAAAATACGTTTTCTTGTTTAATAATTTAAAATAACATAGGTTATTCAAATACAAGAATATTTATTAATTTATATCCAAAGCTTTTCGTTGGTAAACAGTACCAACATCATCAGGAATGAAAATTACAATAATGTAAGCTATAGGCCTAAAACATATGTTTAATTAGAAATAGAATTGTTGCTAAATTTATACAAATTTCCAAATTTATTTTGTTGCTGTAACATTATAGACATTGAATATAGTATCAAATTTAGAATGTATTTGTATTTGTTCTTTTATTAATTTGTTATTATTATTGTGTTTATATATTTCGAATGCTTCATATATATTCATTCTTAATCCCTTATTAATTTCTTTTATAAGTTTCATATTTTCAATATTTGGAAATTGGTGCTTATTATTAATACAATGATTTGCGAAATTTGATTTATATATTTCTGGATTAATATAGGCTTTTAAATGTTCTTTATATCTTTCTTTTAATTTTTTCTTGGTTTGACCTATATAAGCTTTATTACAATTTTCGCATTCTAATTTATAAACACCACCTTTTTCATGCATATTAATTGTTTTATTATTGTTATTTATTATGTTTATTATTTTGTTATTAGTTTTGTATGCAATTTTGATATTTGTATTTTTAAATAATTTGGTAATATTTTTTATTTCATGGCCTATAAATAAAAGTGAAGTTCATATTGTATTATTATTATTATTACAAATGAAATTATTATTTTGTTTATTAAAAATATTATAATTAAGTTTGTCAACCGTTTTCTAATGCAATTTGATAAATTATGTTTTTTCTCTTATTTTATTTTCTTCATTCATGGGTATTTTATGCATTCTATATAATAAATTATATAAAGCAGCCATTTTTTGATTTTATGGATGATTAGAATTATTTGGTATAGTTTGGTTGGTCAAAGTTGGTTTACGGTATATCATATATTCAAATTTTTCATTTTTTCTTATTATTGTTAAATCTAAAAAATTTATTTTGTTATTTGTTTCAATTTCATAAGTAAATTTGATTTTATTATTAATTTTATTTATTTTATCCAAAATATTTGTTAAATTTATATTATTATTGTTTGATATATACATTCCATCATCTACATAGCGAACCCAATAACCATTTTTATCATATATTTTTATAATTTCATTCATTTTATTATCTAATTGTTGTAAAAATATTAATCCAGAAATATATAAATCAAATTTTGCAAATCATTGTATTAATAATAAGCACCAATTTCCAAATATAGAAAATATGAAACTTATAAAAGAAATTAATAAGGGATTAAGAATAAATATATATGAAGCATTCGAAATATATAAACACAATAATAATAACAAATTAATAAAAGAACAAATACAAATACATTCTAAATTTGATACTATATTCAATGTCTATAATGTTACAGCAACAAAATAAATTTGGCAATTTGTATAAATTTAGCAACAATTCTATTTCTAATTAAACATGTGTTTTAGGCCTATAGCTTACATTATTGTAATTTTCATTCCTGATGATGTTGGTACTGTTTACCAACGAAAAGCTTTGGATATAAATTAATAAATATTCTTGTATTTGAATAACCTATGTTATTTTCAAATATATATATATATATATTTAGGTTAGTTTTGGTTGGTAAAGATTATTTAGATTTTTTAGATTTTTTGGACTAGGAGACTGACAGACTTACCTTGGTAAGAGTCCACACTGTAGTCTTGAAATAGAAACACATAAAAGCACTTAAACAATGATATATTTCAACCACACAGTGGTCTTTGTCAATCGAAGAGAAAACACAAAAAGAAATATGAGAGAATGAAATAATCGAGAGATTATTGGACCGTGAATGGACCGGAAACAAGTAAAGGGGAAATATTGAATATAAAAAATGAACATCAAGGAAAAATAAAAAATGAAACAGAGGGAAAATTAAGTAAAAAGAAACAATTAAAAAACAAAAAAGAAAATATAATAAATAAAGAAATTAATTTAAGACCTGAGGGAGTCAATACAGGAGATAAAGAAACGAAGGATAAGGAAAGAAGAGCTGCAGCTGAGATTAACAGCAAAACAAAATATAAACAAAGTAAGGCTGCAATAGAGCCAAAAAGGGGAAATATTGTAAATTCTAAATCCAAATAGATAATAACAAATTTATAGTTTCCAATTAGCTGTGATTTCATTTAAAAAAAAATAAGTTCACTAGGTATCCATGTATAGTCTTTAAGTCACAAGTGTCTCTCAAAGATTCCACTACCCCGAAATGAGCTTAAAGAGGCTTATGGGAGGCTAATTGGTTTTCATAAAAAATTCAGGGGTTGGTTCCCCTGAGAGGTTTATTCCTTGAGATACAGGTCTCGAACCAGGGTTTGTAGTCAAGGGATAAACCATTACTCTCTTACGGAGAAGGTGTGGTCAAAGAAAGAGAGGTGAAGAGTAAGAAGGTGCTAGTTGAGGGAAAAGCAGTTGAAGGTAAGGTCCATGAGAGAAGGCATTACTTCCCAAACCATTATTCTCTTCTTTTGTCAGACTCTTAGTCAATGCCTTATCCATGCCTTATCCGGCATACAAATGAGTTTTTTTCTATTAGTTTTGCTTAGGTTATTGTTACAATGTCTCTTAACAAGTAGTGGGTGTCATGGATAAGATGTGTTCTGTGTTCTACGTCCAGTAGCTGAATTATTATAAATAAATTCAATTAAAGTTATCAACAAGTATCCATATAATGATTAAATAAGTTTGTTTCCATTTGTAATGATTCCCATTTATGACATTATAAGTGTTGTATTGGACCCTTAGACATGTTTTTGTAATTAGTAGTAAAACACTATTCATCATAGCTATTTTTCATGTGATCAAGCTGAATACGTGATTCTGGTTTGTGTTTTTTAATCTTTGCACACAAAGACAAAAATCTAAAAGTAGAAGAAATAACACTAGTAAAACAATGTTAGATTCTTGACTTTTGTAGTCCATTAATTACTTTTGTAATTAATCACTTTTAAATTAGTTTATCGCTATACGAACTTTAAATTTTGTAAATACTTACTGAGACAGAACGTTTTCAATCGCTCCATTTCTCACTGATCTCTCCATTTCTCCACAGAGCGATCAAAAACATTCTGTCTCAGTTAGTTTTTACGAATTATAAAATTTAAAGTTTGAATAGTCATAAACTAATGTAAAACTTATTAAAAAGTTAGACTGTTATAACAAACGTGTTATATCTGCGAATATTCTTGTTTCATAAGAACTGGAGGCGGATATATCTGCATGACTTATAAGATGAAAAAAATGTTTTTCACATTTAAATTTAACACACAATAAAATGAGTATCAGACATTTAATTTCTCATAATTATTATTCATAAAATTATGTAACAAAATTTTATAATATCCCACACCTTAAAAATTAACTGTTTCCTGTTCAGTAATGGTTCAACGATATTTTACCAATGTTATTGTGTCACCCTTTCTTGTTCATCACCATTGTTTTTTTTTTCACTATCAACAAATTTTATATATCCTGAATCATCAACACATCTCCTTTTGTATACTTTATTCATAATATAATTATAATTTAAAACCTTTTTAGTGAGTTGGTTTAAATAATCTACTCTTAAGAACTTTAAAGTATCACCTTATATCAAGCTGGATGCATTCTCTTATATTAGTGAAAAATATTTAATCTCTTTCTTTGCAAAAGTTAATGTAGACTTACTATTATACTGAATATTTATTGATGAAACATTGTAGAACTCTCCTTTGCAACAATTATTAAATACCAAAATGGAAGTAAAGAATTACAAAAAAGGTTTTTGACCCAATTGCTTATAAATATTTTTCTTATTTGTTTGTTTGACATGTTTTTTTTTAAATTGTTACAGCACTACCAAGATTCATTTCTCCAGCACGAAAGGAAATAGTGCAACGTGGAGGTGTAGCCAGTTTACAGTGTCTAGCCCAAGGTGATGGTCCTATGTCAGTTAACTGGAGCAGAGATGGCATGCCTCTTCCATTGTACAACATGAGGTAAAGCATATATATATATATATATATATATATAGGAATTTTTGGACTAGATAGGAGACTGACAGACTTACCTAACAGCATTGTCCAAAACTGCTATCTCTTGGAAATAAATAAATAGACACATATAAAAACTTACCACTATTGAAATATTTCGATCAAAAATGATCTTTGTCAATCAAAAAAGAGAAAAATAAAAGACTGAAGTGAACTCCAGATGTGTATAAATATCCAAATGTCACAGATTTATAGTTTATGATATAGTGCTATATGTGATTTGTATAAATATTGATTATTTGAAACTAGATATTAATAGTCTGTCAGAAAGAAGGTAAATGGAGTTGTTAAAAATGGTAGACGTTAGTGGGAAGGTAAAAGGAGTTTTATCTGATGTTGAGGTTAGGAGGCTCTCTAGATTTGGTGTACCACTGGTTCTGATAACTCCCATCTTCTCAATTCTGAAGGGTTACAATATTTATACAAATCCAGATGGGAGTTATGATGGGAATATCTAGTTTCAAATAATCAATATTTATACAAATCACATATAGCACTCTATCATAAACTATAAATCTGTGAATCTGTGACATTTGGATATTTATACACATCTGGGGTTCACTTCAGTCTTTTTTTTTCTCTTTTTTGATTCACAAAGATCATTTTTGATCGAAATATTTCAATAACGTGATAGGTTTTTATACGAGGGCTATTCAGAAAGTAAGGAATGTTTCTGTCTGACGCTGCTAGGCACGCGCCGATCTCGTACATTTTGGTGCGTGCGTATTCGGCAACTCAGTCGGCGTCCAGCCGTGACAACAGAAACATTTCCGCATTGCCCGTTTTTTTGCAGTTTCAACTGAAGATGTGCGCTGCGATTGAAAATCCCGCCAGTTGTGAGGTGTGGTCAGTGATACAGTTTTTGTTGGCAAAAACTTAAAACCTGTAGACATTTATCGCCAAGTGTGTGAAGTTTATGGAAACAACGTAATTAATGAAAGTTCTGTGCGAAAATGGGCATTCAGTTTAAAAATGGCCGCATTGCCGTTCATGATGAAGCAAAGAGCGGACGCCCGAGCATTGTGACTGATGAACTGATCGCTAAAGTTGATGAAATGGTTCGCAAAAATCGCCGATTCATGATAACAGAACTTTTGTTTTGTTTCCCACAAGTTTTACGGACTTTGTTATTTGAAATTGTCACACAAAGGTTAGGTTACCACAAATTTTGTGCAAGATGGGTGCCGAAAATGCTCACTGACCACCATAAATGTCAGCGAATGGAGGCAAATTTGACATTTCTAGGTAGCTACGACAGACATGGTGATTCACTACTGGATCGCATCGTAACTGGTCATTAGACATGGGTAAAACACGTTGTTTGCGAAACGAAATTACAGTCCATGGAGTGGGGACACACAAGCTCCCCCAAAAAACCAAGAAAATGTTTACAAACATTGTCAGCAAGGAAGATTATGGTGACGGTTTTTTGGGACAGGCAAGGTGTGCTTCTTATTGACTTTCTTGAACGTGGTGCAACAATAAACTCTGAACGGTATTGTGAAACTTTGCAAAAACCTTATGAGAGCAGTTCAAAACAAGCGCTGAGGGAAATTGACGTCAAAAATTTTGTTTGTGCATGACAATGCCTAACCTCACACAGCAAACTGCACCAAAGAACTCCTTAACTCATTCAAATTTAAAGTTTTTCCTCATCCGCCCTATAGTCCTGACCCTGCACCAAGTGATTATCACTTGTTTTCAAGAATGAAGACCTGGCTAGCAACACAGCGCTTTGACGACGACGGGGAGCTCAAGCTGCGCGTCACTGAGTGGCTGAGATTGCAGGCGGCAGACTTCTATGATGAAGGAATTTTAAAGCTTGTCCATTGCTACGATAAGTGTCTCAATTTGTTTGGCGACTACGTAGAAAAGTAGTATTTTAGTTGCTCTTCAGATGTATATAATAAAAAATTTTTATTGTACTTATTTTTTTTTTTTATTCAAAAACATTCCTTATTTTCTGAATAGCCCTCATATGTGTCTATTTATTTATTTCCAAGAGATTGCAGATTTGGACTATTGGCATTAGGTAGGTCTGTCAGTCACCTATCTAGTGCAAAAATTCTTAAAAAACTTTAAGCTCTACTAGAACTAACCTAAATACATATATATATATATATATATATATATATATATATATATATATATATATATATATATATATATATATATATATATATATATATATATATATATATATATATATGTTGTAACATTTTGAACAAAATAATCTTTTTAATCCATATTAACCTACTAACTTTGTCGTATGTGGATACGTCAAACTATTCTTTACTTATCTGTTTCATTTATCAAGCATGAACCTAACTAAAACATGATATATCCTTTAGTTTATTTGAACAAACAGAGAAATCATCAAACAATTCTTTAAAAATAATCAAGTTGATTATTAAACAAAAATAAATAATAGCTCAAACAATGTTTTGTAATTCTGCTCTAATGATTCACTAGAGCTTTCAAAGATTTTGCAATCATATATTTATAAATTCAAATAATTAGACAAGATCATTAATAAATTATGCAAGTATGCAACAATCACAATTTGCAAATAAAGGTAAAAAGATTTTAAAAATAAATTCAAATGGTTTTACATGAAACAAGTCAAGTAATTTAGAGCAGTTAGAGGTTAACCATTTATGATACAGTCATCTCTCCTCCATTATATTTTATTTTGTGAACCATTTTCTATGTTCTATTTTTCATTTTATCCATCTTAAAACGTCTATTTCTCTAAAACTCTTTACCCTCTGATTTAGTCACCAAGTAATTCTTAGTGTACGCTTCTTATTATAGTTTTTTTTAATTCCTTTTATGTATTTAAAATGTCAAATATGTATAATTTATAACTAATTAATAGTTATTGTTTTATTGTGATTTTGAGCTTCAATTATTCTTTCACTATTCTTATGATAAAAACTTGACTTATACCACTAACACACACACACACACACACACATATATATATATATATATATATTTAGCAACCAAAACTAACCTATAAATATATATATATATATATATATATATATATATATATATATATATATATATATATATATATATATATATATAGATTTTTTGGACTAGGAGACTGACAGACTTACCTTGGTAAGAGTCCACACTGTAGTCTTGAAATAGAAACACATAAAAGCACTTAAACAATGATATATTTCAACCACACAGTGGTCTTTATCAATCGAAGAGAAAACACAAAAAGAAATATGAGAGAATGAAATAAAATAAATATAAGTTGTAATCACAGATTGTGTAGAGTAGAAATCAGATGACACAGATGCACAGATTAAAGATATATATATATATATGTATATAAATTGTTTCCATGAGCATATGAGTGATTATAGTTTATATAAGTCTGTCAGAGGAAAAGAGATAAGGCTATTGGGGGAAAAAAAAAAAAAAAAAAAAAAAAAAAAAAAAAAAAAAAAAATGGATTTATCTGATGTTGAGGTTAGGGGATTCTCTGGACTTGGTATACCACTGGTATGATAGTTCCCACCTTCTCAGTTCTGAGGGATTGCAATCAGGGGGGAGTGATTTAATTATTTTTGTGGTATAGCAGTCATCAAAAGTTGCGATGTTGTGACTCGCAGCATGTTGAGCTGTTGGTCTATCCATATTCATAATTTTAACATCATGTCTGTGGCCATTCATTCTGATATTCAGACCATCCGTGGTCAGGCCTATGTACTGTGCTGAGCAAAGTTTACATTGTAGCTGGTATATGACATTTTTCGATGTACAATTATGATGACCCTGTATTTTGAAGACCATTTTTGTTGTTTGGCTGTTGAAACTATTTGCTGAGGGGTGTATTGGACAAGTCTTGCATCTAGGTCTATTGCATGGGAAGGAGCCATGAGGAAGTTTGTGTGGTTTCTCTGCATCAGGGTCTGGTAGTTTAGGATGTACTAGGATGTTTTTCAAGTTGGGAGGTTGCTTGTACCAAATTTGCGGTGGATCGGTGAAAAGATTTTTGGTGTGGACGGAAGCTTGAAGAATTTTGAAGCCATCTCTCAATATCTTGTTGAGTTTATGTAGACCAGGATGGTAGTCTGTTATTAAAGACAGTTTATTTTGTTCTGTTTGTGGTTTGGGGCGAACCGAGGATTGTGCTGAATGAATTTGGTTTTCAATGAGTCTTTTTGGGTATCCTCTTCTCTGGAAAGCTGTTGATATCTTTCTATTAAAATCTTCCAGTTCCCTATCATTCGAACAGATTCTCTTACCCCTGATTGCTTGACTGTATGGAATGGATCGTTTTATGTTTATTGGGTGGTTGCTGTCGAAATGGAGATATTGTAGGTGGTTTGTCGGTTTGATGTGAATTCCTGTGTTGATATTTCCATCCTGGAGTGTTACCTCTACATCCAAAAAGGTGATGGCTGATGTAGATTTCTCCCAGGTAAATTGAAGTGTGGAGAATTGTGTCAGGCTGTCTAAAAATGCCTCAAGTGTTGAAGCACCCTGTGTCCAAATTAGGAAGATGTCATCTATATATCTATACCAACATAATGGCTGGTGTGTTTGTGTCTTTAGAAAACTTTCTTCCAACAATCCCATGTACAGATTTGCGTACGATGGTGCCATTCTGGTGCCCATTGCTGTTCCCTTTATTTGAAGGTAGTTCCTTCCCTCAAACTGAAAGTTGTTCTTCTCGAGGATGAACCTGGTCAGGTTCACAAGAAAAGGTGTAGTGGGAGAAGGCTTGCCTGGGCGTTTGTTTAGAAAATTCTCTATTGCAGATAGGCCGTGTGCATGAGGGATGTTGGTATAGAGAGAGGTGACATCTATGGTGACCAAAATAGTTACCGGGGGTAGAGGTACAGATATTTGTGAGAGTCGGTCTATGAAATGATTGGTGTCCTGGGTATGTGATGGAAGGTTCTTTACTAAGGGTTGAAGGTGTGAGTCGAGGAAAGCTGAAATTCTTTCCGTTACTGAATTGCAGCCAGCAATTATTGGTCTACCAGGTGGAGGGATTATGTTTTTATGGATCTTTGGTAATATATAGAATTGAGGAGTAGATGGGTTTTCATTATATAATAATTTTAGAGATGTTTCTGAAATGTTTTGTTCAGGAGCTGTATATTTGAGTAGGTCCGAGAGTAAATTGTTGAATTTTGTAGTGGGGTTATCTGTAAGTATTTTGTATGTTGTGATGTCTGACAGTTGCTTATTTGCTTCTTTGATGTAGTCTTCTTTGTTCATAATGACAGTGGTTGAACCTTTATCTGCTGGAAGAATCATAATATCTTTATTGTTTTTCAACGAAAATATTGCCGCTTTTTCTAATTTGGTAAGGTTAGGTTTAGTCTTCAGATTTTTAGTGAAATTTATATCGGTGATGCTTTGCATGATAAAGTTGATGTAAAGTTCAATGGGGTGATCAGGTGGTAGTGGTGGTGGATCCCAGTTGGAGGGGGGTTTGAATTTTGCAAGACATACGTCTATGTTTGTATCCGTTTTGAAGGTTGGTGTCTGAGCTATATAATTTTTTATCCTAAGTTTTCTGGCAAAACTGAAAACATCTTTTCCTAACTTGAATTGGTCTATTTCCTTAGCTGGTGTGAATGACAGGCCTTTAGAAATTACTTGTAGTTCATGTTCCGAGAGTGTGTGGTTGGAAATATTGTGCACGGCAACTGTTTTTGGTGAAGAGTTATTTCTTATATCAGGGCTGTTTTTATTATTATTCTTGTTATTTAGCAATAATGATTGGGTTGGCAGTTTAGGGAGTTGTCCACAGGGTACTGGTATCTTGAAGAGAGAACTTAGGCTAGGTTTGTCACAAACAATATATATATATATATATATATATATATATATATATATATATATATATATATGAAGTTAATATACTACTATTGTAAGTAATTTTATGTACTTATTATATTATATACCTTATTGTAAGTATATATATATATATATATATATATATATATATATATATATATATATATTCCTGATATTTAATTTATCCATTGTTTTTCCGTTGCACTGACTTTATGAAGTTATAAATTACCAATTTTGAGTAATTTTATCCACCATTAAGTGCAATAATTTTACCTTGAGTGTACCACGAAATTACAAATTACGAAAATAACCTAACCATACTGGAAATAAATAACAACCCAATAGAACTAAACTCACTAGAAAAATACCACATTTATAAAAACATACACAACAACTTAATGAATTTACAAACAACATATACAGAAGACAACTATACAGAAACCTCATACACACAGATCAAGAAATAGTGCGCGTAACTTCTACAAACACCGGCTTCACGGACATAGCATCCACAGCAGAGAACAATCAGTGATTCGACAATGGTCAAAGACCGAAAGGTGCCTCATCACTCAAGGTAAAATTATTGCACTTAATGGTGGATAAAATTACTCAAAATTGGTAATTTATTAACTTCATATATATATATATATATATATATTACTTAATGGAAAACCAATAAGGTTATCATTGCTGACACGAATCTTATAACTAACTAAATAATAATAATACCTACAATCTAAAATACTACTACAAACTTAATAATAAATATTTAACCTAGGTGACTTAAAAATAAAAGCTAATGCTATCTTTACAATAAAAAAATTTAATATAAGTAATTCTGAATTTAAATAACTCAAACTAAATAAAATGCAATTACATTTCATTAAATAAATTAAGGTAGCACAAAAAGGTTATGACTTGGTCAATAGCTGTGGCACTGTCACTTAACACCACCTTTAAACTCTCTCAATGATCATAACGTTCAACTCATCAAACTCAAACAGAACTTGCTTGCCTGTGATGTTACTTCCAAAAAACTTATTTAGTGGCAGATCCATTTGTTAATAAAGAGTGGCCGATGTCAAGACGAGAAACCATTACTTCATCTCTATAACTCGAATGAATTGAAGACCTCTATGATCGGATGGTGTTCTTGATTTCCCTCAACTTATTTCCATTTACACATTGAAATTCTTCATTCTAGGCAAGGAAGCGTTCATACTTTACTTTGTATACTAAATCAGATACCATGCCAGGTTATGTTGATAGCACCATACTTGTAACCTATTTGGACCCTTCATCTGCTCTTGTGTTTCCGCAGTGAGCAGGCACTCAGCAAAATGATACCTTTACAGTCTTTTATTTGAACACAGAACGTCTTCAACTAAAGGGATCTTAGAGTAGATTTTCTGAGTCGCCTGGAGAGCACTTTTGTAATTGAAATCTGAGCACACAGATAATGGGGTGCTGAAGATGGACTAGTTGTCAAAGCTTTGTAAATGGCAAAATTTACTGATGTAAAAACACCACAGGCTGAGTGAATTTGTTGGTGGAGGTGTGTCCCAATATACAAAATGCGCATCCCACCTCATTGTCCAGTTTCTAACTATCTGTGAAGATCCTAACAATGTGTTGGTAAGTTCTGTAGATCTCCAAAACTCCTGGCAATAGATAGCGTCAGAAGAATTGTGTTCTCTCATTCCTTTTTGACTCATTTCCTTTGCATACCATATGGCTATTAACATCTCTTGGAAGCCCGACACATTTCCTTTGTCTGCTGTATTAATATAAACATATCTTGGAAGCCCAACTCATTTCCTTTGCATACTGTATGGCTATAAACATTTCATGGAAGCCTGACTCTTTATTTTCTTTCAAATAGAGAAAATAGGCTCGAATTTAACGGAAGCTCGAAATTGCAGGACTCAGAATTTCGAGACTCTATTATATTAATCACATAGACATCAACATGACTTACTCTATGATACTAGAGCTTGCATGAGGTAGAAAGTTATGCAACAGTGAATTTACGCAAAAAATATTTGCTTAAATAATTGATGCTTGAAAGCTCCTGAACTCAATGTTTGGCAGTGGGTCATCAACTTCAGGTACTCAATGGGAAGGAACCCTTAAATAACTATGAATAAAGTTTTTTCAGTAGTTTTAGAACTTAGTAGAGAAAAAAAGTAAAACATCACATATTTCTAGTTATTTTAGTCCAATATCTAATAATATTGTTCATACAACAGCATATAGATAGGAACCACTCACTATTTATTTTATTTCAATGTAAACTTTCAACATGACAATAATAACTTGTTTGTCTACGGAACTCAGCTCCAAGAAATGCATGGTGGTTAGGTAGGTAAGTGGTAAGTAAACTATTATTGCGGGTTACTCTCTTCTTATTATCGTTATGCCATTATTATCATTATCATTTGCCTTTTTTTCTGTTAGGTTTTCCCTACCTTTGTCAATCAGTTTTATTTTTGTAAGTGCGTACAGTGTGTTTATTCTTAACACTTTCAAGCCTATGCCTGGGTATAGATCGGGCCATTAGTTAACGCTAGTTGCCTACACCCATGTGTAGCTCGGCTCTGCGAATTTCTTTCCACAGCAATGTAATTTCCGCGTATTTTCAGTTTCGTAGTTATCGTTCTTTATATTGGTTATTCTACTTCACCTTTAGGTCGTTCAGAGTAAATTTTATAAACAAAAACTTATTTGGTTAAATGTGGCAACTGAGCTATCAGACATTTGTTTGACAGACCTTGGTTTGGTCACATAATGAGAGTTTTATTAATGAGTGTTGTTTATGTTTCAAGTATGTTGTGGTTTATTCTAAATTTTATCTATGGTCATTTCTAACTGTATAAAACAACTGTGTATAAAAATACGTATTTTTATTGTAAATTACCTCTGAGGATGATTGCTATGCAATCGAAATGTACATAAGGTTTTAAATAAAAGAAAAAGTCATTTGTGGTATAGAGGTTTTATTTATTTATGCTAAATATGGTCATTTCGTTTATTCAATTTGGGGTTTGTATAATTTTTGTTTAGGCTTCCGAGAGTGTTGTTTTTTGCTTTAAATTTATCTTTCAGTTATTTATTATATTTAATTTTTATTGTTAGAGATATTATGTTATAGATATAACGGCTAAAGAAACTTTGGGAACCGATTTAATACAAGATATGTTGATTTTAGACAGTAACAGTGACCGTGAAACCGATCTTGACCGAGGTACAATCGACATATCTTTTATTGATGAAGTGAATCGAAATGTAAATGGCTCGGTTTTAGAGAGTTTTCTAAATTTTAAAAGAACTATATCTAAATTACATTTGCTTTTAGCTTTAAAAAAAAATACAACATGTAATATTATTTTCATTCCAATGTAAAATATGTATACTGAAGTGCAGTGATGTACAGTGTTGCTATTTTATTTGTTTGACTTTTATATACATTTATCAAACCAGCATAACACCATCTATATGTAAGTAATCAATTCATATGTATATATTTCCTGAAAGCTTGTTTCATTCCCTTTAGAACAATGTATAATTTGTTGTAAATATGGTATTTATTATATGTCAGGAATTTTTTTATTTTACCTAAAAACCTTCAGGCCGAAAGAGACAGGCGCTTACTAACGGGCTAGGCTTCAAAGTGTTAAAAGTGTAAAATGTTTTCAAAATGGCACAACATTCATTGCAGATGTAGGTGGCTCATTGATTCTTAGTTAGCAAATTATTTTGTAAAAGAACATGGACGTAAAGTGATGTGTGGTATATGCACACATCAATTTTATGTGATGCCAGTGATGATGGTGTACAATATTACACATAATCAAACAAAACATTCTGGAGGTTTTGATAAACTTAACTACTGTAAACGAATTACTAAAGCTAAAAAATTATCTGGTAATATCATAAAACAACAGCAATCTTTAGTAAAAAGCGAAGATGGGAAACAAAAATTGTCACTAAAGTAAGGTGAGATTTGAAAGCTGATTGCAGAGCATGGAAAGTTTTTACGGATGGTGAATTTTTAAGAAATGTCTCATAGTAGCTAGAAACATTTGGATTACGCTACCATTATTACTTGTAATATCTCTCTTGAGTCGCATTGTTGGTAATTGTGTGGAAAAATTAACAGCAAATGTTCGGTAGCTGCTCATTAATAAGGGTAAGGAGTTTGAATATTTTTCCATTGCATGTATTAAGTGCACTTGTGTGTTAGTTCTTACTTTTGATATAAAGGTGGGAACATTGATTTCAGTATAACAGGATAGCTTGTAGGAGGGGAAAACATGAATGGTACCACAAAAAGGACTGACTTAAATATCGAAATCTTGTTGCTGTTCATGACGAGCTGGTTGTAAATTACAAATTACACTTTTGCTATTACTTGCGACCAGACATTTGTTAACTATATCACTTGACCTCACTTTCATTGTTAGTTTAGCGGTCAGCTCATCCTCTTCTTTCCATTCACTGAGGTACACTTAGCTAGTAAGAAACTAATGATCTATCTCCCAAAGCCATATTTTATTACAAAACCTATATTCCGAGAGATAGATTTCAGGTGAACAAACTCCTGAATTTTCAATTAAAAACCAATTAGCCACCAATTAAAATAATTAATAACTAATTGGAAAATAACAATTTTAAATTTTTTTATAAATCTATTATTATTGTTGTACAGGATTTTCAATTATTATTACATTACTTTTGTATTTCATTATTAACATTTTCTTCTAATTGAATTTAGCTAAATGGTGTTTATATAGTTACTTTGATGACTACTTATACCTCAATAACATTTACCCCCTAATAATTATCAAATTATTAAAGTTGTCATAATTTTAATCATTCTCCATGCCGTTCATTTACTGGATAGTTAATTTTAAGTTCTATATATAGTTAAAACTAATTACAATTTGAATTGGCAAAATTACACTATGTTAATAAATACCCATAGGTAAAGTAAACTGTCACTATTTCTAACCTAACTTCCTTTCCATTTATGTTAGTTACATTTTATTACAAGTTATATATTAGTACTTGAACATTGAATTACATTATTTCTTTCTTTACTTATTATTCAAACTAACATGTGTTCCATATATTGTCTTTCTTTGATATTACGTTATTTCATTTAAGGTTTTTTCACACATATTGCCTTAATAAGGTGATTTCTGAACAAAATGAAACTACTTCTAAACCTTATACATTTCTTACATTATACATTCTTCATACATTTTATAACACATTTAATATTCATACACAACACAGGATTAAATTTGAACAAAATGCTATTAATATTGCAAATTAAACATTTTTGTTAATATATATATATATATATATATATATATATATATATATATATATATATATATATATATATATATATATATATATATTTAAATTAGGTTATCGATAAAGCCATCTTAACAGTAAAGCCGATTTAAAAATTTATCATTGACTGCCAAACGATTGTATTCAAGATTAAGGTTTATATTTATATATTTTGCATTAATTTACTTATTAAATTTGGAATAATTAAGAAACAAAATAAATTTCTAAAACAAAGATTTAAAACTTTGTATAAACCTGATCGATCAGATGCTGGCGTAGTCTAATTTCTTTGAACATACTGCTCCTGATTTCTTAGTACTGATAAATCAATTTAGATTCATTTCTGGCCGCTTCATATAGATCTTGAAACTTGCTGTCTGGTTTCTGACACCTCCCAGTCTACACCACTAATAACTATCTTATTCCATTTTTAAGATTTTTATTTCTCACTATGTTAAACTTTTCTGCCTTAGTCGGCATTCTTGGAGAGAGTATCCCAAATGACGCTACCTGCCTCGCTTTCAACATTAGGCTTCTTCTTTTTCTTAATTACTGACCAATAATATTTATGTTACTATGACAACGACTGGCTGTGTTTCCTCAGTTTCCTGGGATTTCACTTATAGGTCTTTTATACTACCGCTCTTTTTGTTAAGTTGATTTATTACATTTTCTATCCTTCCTCAGCCAAATTTCACTTTTATATTTTTCAAATTAATTTATTTCATTTTAGCTTCCTTGACTTTCCCATACCCTTTAGTCAGCTACCTTGCCAAATTTTTACAAGCATCTACCGTGGATGAACACTTTCAAATACGTCTTCCTCGGCCCTGCTGTGAGACTATATCTATTACAAAGTTGAGACGTCGTGAACGAGGCTACCTCTTAGGCTATAGCTTGCCTTAACTAGGTTATTTGATAACATTTCAACTTATTGATTTATTTATTTGACCTAAATATGAATTTATTTTTTAATTTAACTTTACTTGATTATTATTTATTGAAAATTATTTAGCTAACCTAATATTTTCTCGGATTTACTTAACATGGGCTTTCTTGACAATTACCATGTTTCTTGTAACGCTCATTTTGGCTGTTGCAAACTACAGTTGGTGCATCATGTATCTTGGGAATTAACTTTTTAATAGTGGACCTACTCAAGAAAAAAGTAGCTGGTTTGACAGGCATGGTGCAAAATCTTCGTTGCATTTTACACCAAAAAGTACTTTGAGCAAAAACTTTAAATCTTGCTGAAGTTATCCATAAAACGAATAAATATTGCTAAATCAGGCTGTCATAAAATTAATAAATATCGATCAAAGAGGTGCCTTGACACAAATCCAGTCCAGAGAGACTGGAGTTACAAAATGGTTAACAGTGAATTTACTGAAATAATTTACCATGGGAAAAGAAAGGGCTGAGCCTTGGATACACACTGGCATGATTTTTGTGCACTTCAACAGGAAACCCAGCGGTTTATTGAAGAAAAAGGGAAACCGTCTCAGTTTTTAACTGATCCCAACTGGTTATCCTACCTAGGATTCCTTGTCAGTATGTTATCATTTATAAAATTATTTCTGTTCATTCACTCCCAATTTTAATTAGACCCAATAACAAGTTTTTATTAATAAATAATACACACAACCTTTAACCACAAATATTTTTATTCTGGTCTTATGTACATTTTCGGTTACTAAGTAACCATCCACAAAGACATGACAATACATACTTTGACTTACATACAGAGTAAAGATAAGGATGGTTACTTTGTAACCAAAATGGACATAAGACTAGAATAAAAATATTTGTGGTTAGAGGTTCTGTGGATTATTTATTAATATTAAACCACAGTAAATTATTCCAAGTAATTGGTGAAATTTTTACTGTATGGCATTTTAATCATATGGGTTTAAACATTTCTGTCTATATTTCTTCCAGTTCCGTGATGTTTTAGACATTTTCCTAACTATTAATGTTACCTCATTTTTTTCCAGATACCAAATAAAAGAAGCAAAAGCTGAAGAAACAGTGGATTCACACTTGACAATACACCAAGCAATGTCAGTAGATTCAGGCAAATATGTTTGCATTGCATCCAATCCTTTCGGTAAAGATGAAATAGCTGTTTATCTTTCTGTCCAAGGTAGTAACAGTTTATTTTTTGTCATATAATTTGTTATTATTAAGATGTTTTACATTATAACTGTATAAAACAACTGTGGCGTAATGTTTAACATAAATAAGGTATTTTAAAATAGGTATTTTAATTGTAAATTACCTTTGAGGATGATTGCTATGCTATTGAAATGTACATAAGGTTTTAAATACAAGAAGAAAGTTATTTCTGGATGAGAGGTTTTATTTATGTTAAATGTTTCACATTTATAAATATTACAAATATCAGCTACACACACATAGTTTGTAATATTTTTATTAAATATATCTTGGTGCTTGTAAATTATTAGTTTTAACACAAACAGCACTCATATTAGCAAAAAAAGTAAATATTATATGTTGCCTAACACTCCAGTTGTAACTTAGATTGTCATAACATTAATAGTCACCTCTTTATTCCAGTTTGATTTTTTTTTTCTAGTATTGTTACAATCCTGTTGTATTTTATTATTTTTTGATAAAATTGTGTCTTTTTAAATCCTTTTAAGCAGATCCAATACTTAATGCAAAAGCTTACTGTGAAATGGTTAGACAACTGAGTCATAAAATACAAATTAAAGATCATGGAATGCTCATCAGCTGCCTTGTTTTGGTCCATGAAATTGCTCTCTCTCACACTGTGATTGAGACAACAACTTATAGGGAACTTTGAGTGAGAACAAGTCAATCACCCTTCATACACTCTAGAGCTTGCCCCTAATTTTTTCATCTGAAATCTATCTTTGTTGAGAATAAGTTTAAGGACATTGGTGAGATCAAAGATCATATTACATTCCACATAAGATAACTTTTTATGATGAAGGAAAATGGTGCCACACAATGGCAATGGCCTAACAATATGTGATAGTTATATAGAAAATAGTTTATAATGTAGAGATTCTTTCTAAATTGTTTAGCTGTAATATATGTGAACTAATCTGTGATAATAAAGTAATGAGTCTGATATGATGAAAAATATCACTTTCTTAGTGTAATCCTCTTCAAAAAGGTTCCCATCTGCTTTCTCACTCTTAATCCAGTGTTTCTGTTACTACTGGTAAAGTTTCTGGAACAATTCTTGGAATGATTCTTTTGGACACCCTTGTTCCAGCTTTTTGGACATCTTCTGTTCTTTAACCCTTTCCCCTCTCATTTAAAAAAAGGACCCTCAACTTGTATTTAAATCAGCCTTTTTTAACTGTAAATATTAATTATAACTGTTACCCAAAATACTTTTAAAATATTTAATAATATTTGAAAAAAATATGTTAAAAATATGGATTTAACATTCTCTTATATAAGTTTTTAGAGTGTGTAATACTTTTCAAAACATAATCCTGGATGAAGCCTAGCTTTTTCTTGCAGATTTTACAGAAGTGGACAGTCTTCCCACTTCGTGCACTTTTCTGTCACTACAGACCTTGAAATCTGTAGTTTTACTCTCTGGATGTGGGTACATTAGACGTAACTTCCCATTGACACATGTTTCCTGGTCCGATGAGGACAGACGGCCTCGCTTATGGTTTTGATTATTGCAAACATCATACATAAGTTGCCTCACCAAATATTTTCTAAATGTTTTGTATGGCAATAGACCAGTGGTTCTCAACAAAATAGTGTGGGGGACCCCCTACATTTACATGGGAATGCTGGGGACCCCCTAGGGGGTTTACCCCAGAAAATTTTTTAAAATCAAACACCTGAAAATGACATTTTGTACTATTCTGGTACCTAAAAGTAGGGGGTTTTCTATGTTAATTTTCTTGCAATAAAAAGTCAAAACAAGTAATATTTGCAAGAAGTATTTGTATTAGTATTAAAAATCAATGTAAATACAAGTAAAACGGCAAAGGAGTGACAAATTAGCTTTAAAATATTTATTAATCTTATTGTACATATAAAGAACCAAGTAAAAATTTTACATACAATAACAATACCATCGTCCCATTTAACATTTGGAGAAGGGCAAGAATGTCTATCTTCGATTTGTATCTCCAGTTCCTAATATTGACTACTAATGTTACAAGTTAAATCTCTTTTTTAACTTAATATGTTCTGAGATGTTGGGTTGAATGCTTGATACTTTGACCCGAAAATCGTACTGCATATCGAGCCGGTTTCTGTATTTGTTTTTCATGAAGCACATGGTAGAAAACGCTTGTTCACAACGATATGTTGTTACAAATGGAAGGAGTGTCTTGAGGGCTTTGCTGCTAAGGTCGTGATCACATCCATGGGCCATTAGCCAAAATTCAATGAGTTGTGTATCATCAAAGACATTTTTCATTGTCCCATTACTTGTTAAATCGACAAGTTCATCTTGTTCCTTATCTGTGAGAGTAGAAATGCTCTCAATATCCCGGCAAGTAAATGGAGTTCTGACCCAATCATAATTGGAATCTAATTCTGGTCGTTTGGCGCAACAACTTTGATACGAGCATGTAGTCAACTCTGACCAGGCATTGCTTTTGCCCCGTCTGTAGACAAGCCAACACATTTACTCCAGGCAATGTTGTGTTTCTTAAAAAAATCGTCGAGTTCGTTAAAAATGGCTTCCGCAGTTGTGTGAAGTAATTCACATGACATGAGGAAGTCTTCATGTAATTGTTTTTCAAATATAAAGCGGACAAATACCAACATTATAGCTTTTTTTGATATGTCTGTACTTTCATCCAATTGCAGGGCAAACATATTACACTTAGATAGTTTTGAGAATAAATTATCCTCAATATTACTTGCCATATCGGAAATTCTCCGTTGTACTGTATTATTTGATAGGGGAACAGTACTCATAATTTTTGCAGCAGAATCACCTAACATTCTTTTACATAATATTACAGCTGCCGGCAAAATCAGCTCTTCGGCAATTGTGTGAGCTTTCCCAGACTTTGCCACAAGTTGGGAAACTTCGTATGATGCTATGGTTGCATTTTCACTTGAACTTATTCCAGCACTTACTGACATTAATTTTTTGCTGTTTTTAAGTTCACCCAACTTAATTTTAAAAATCTCTGCAGACTTACTTTTACAGTCTGGATGCTTTGTTTCTAAATGGCGACGTAGTTTAGCAGGTTTCATGGCTTCATTAGAAAGTATTTCAAAACAAATAACACACTGTGGTTTAGGTTCATTTTCAGTCCCAGAATACGTGAATCCCAACGATAAATAATCACTATTGTATTTTCTTACTTTAGCCGAGACACTGTTTTTCGAGAGGTTATGTTCGTCTGACACTGACTGCACTTTCACTGGAATAATGTCATCGCCATCTTCTTTAACTTCCGATCTGTCCCTTTTTAAAGTGCCACACTTTAACCACTTATCCATGATTACTATCCCAAACAACACTCGTAGTATTACGACAAATAAACTTGTTATGTACAGTTTGTAACAAAACAAACACTTCTAATGACAATGTCAGCGCACTGGTGGCTAGTAGACAGATGACTAGACTAGACAGAGTAGACCCTAGCGCAAGCTCGCTGCAAGCGGCAGTCAGTGTAACTACGTTTGTCAAACTCAAGGTCAATAGACGTTGTCAACGCGCTGTGAGTTTCCATACATAGCAATCACAGGCGCTGTCACACCATTTTGCGTTATGCGTGCCTGTGTTTGCATTACACGGCAAGAAAAGTTTGTGGTCATTCTGCAGACCCCTGGGGGGAACCACTGCAATAGACAATAGATGTTTCCATAAACCACAAAAAAATCTCCTTATCATTTTATTGACTTATAAAATAATAGTAGCTGATATAGTGGTCAGCAACATCAACTCCTGCCATATAATTGTTATATTTATATACAACATTAGATTTTTGAATTGGTTCTTTAATTCCTCTTTTTTTCTCCCTATATGTGGACATGAATTATCATTACTATTGCTGAGCATTACAATGACATGTTTGTCGTGCCAAGCTAGACATGCAATGTCACTCTGCTTAAGCTCTTTTGTTGCAGCAGGTTTGATTTGAATATGCAAACCTTTTCTGTTTGTCATTACAGTTTCACTCAGGTGAACTTTTATTTTTCCCAATTCTATTGCCAGTTCGTAATTATTATAATATCTGTCTGCAACACGTGGTAGCCCGTCTGATTTGTAGCCTGCAAAACTATGGAAACAACCTGTAACACTATCCAGGACATATTAAACAAATCTGGTCTAATGAACGACTGAGTAGTTTTTAGCTATAATATGACTCATTTGCACAAATATATACATCAGCATAGAGCATAAACATGAATTATTTTTTGCTGAAGCAAAAAAAATTATTTAAGTTTATTTTTTGTGTAAAATAATACAACAAAAATTGACTTTTCAGTATGGTAGTGTACAGTAATCAAGATTTATATTTTTTTCAAATCAAAATTTTTAAAGTAAACGATGGACACTGTAGAAGTGAAATTTTACAATAAGTTTTTAAAAGAAACAATTGAAATTTTATTCAGTAAATATAAAATAATAACACAAACACACACAACAAATTTATTCACAAAAACTTTGTTTCCTTTTTCTTCTCCACTTATATGTGAGAATTGCAATTAAATCCTTTAAAGGTAATGTAATTTAAAGGTATTCCTCTAGAGTAAAATGACCACAGATTATTCTCTGCCACCTCAAACTGTGTTTTGCAGTTGCTTTAACTATAGTGGACAAATACCAAATTCCACAAACACTCACATGGCCACTATAGGAGACAAGAAGTAATTCTTTTTCAATAATACATTATAAGTGTCTGAAAGTAATTTTATTCTTTCTGTAAAATAATGCAATCTGTCATAAAACTACCAAACTAGCACTTAATATGCTTTCACGCCTTTTGCTTCTGTGTGTATCTCCTCTTCTGCTATAATTATTCTATTTATCTTAGAAAAGATAAATCCTAGAAACAATATTGTATTGTATAACAATAATAATACTGTTTGCTATAAATGACAAACTTTTTTTACCTTTTTAAACAATTACCCTACCATAAGCTATAAATGCTGAGTGTGTATTGAAACCCCCTTGAATGATGTATACGTCATATATATGAGTGATGAAAGTCCATTTTAACTGCCATAGCTGTCATCCGCATGGAATGTGATGAGCTATAAGAAGCTACTTAATTCTTTGGCTGTTTGTTGTATTCTAAACACTTAATCAGAAGTGACAAACTTCAATTATAGAGCTATTGAGTATTTATGAATCAAAAGAACAGGCAAGCTCAACTGCTCTACAAATAAAAAAATGAATTACCATACAGGCTACATCCTGAAATTGTCCATCTTTAGACCTTTAGTTTATGAAGTACTTACTATTTTCAGTATTTGGTAAATGAAGATAATTTCATTTAATTACTTTTAAGATATAACTGTATAAAACAACTGTGGCATAATGTTTAATAATAAATGAAACCTCTTTACCACAAATGAGTGTTTCTTTTATTTAAAATCTTATGTACATTTCAATTGCATAGCAATCATCCTCAGAGGTAATTTACAATTAAATACGTATTTTTATTGTAAATTACCTCTGAAGATGATTGCTATGCAATTGAAATGTACATAAGGTTTTAAATAATGGAAAAAGTTATTTGTGGTTCATTTATTATTATACTTTTATGATGTACGTTTTGACATTTGATTAATTCAAATTGCTTCAAGAAGGCTCTAAACTGAATTAAAGCTGGTGAACCTTGCCAATGAAAATAGTCTAGAGACCCCCACAGTTTGATAGTCTGTGTATGCAACTCACAACAAAACATTATGTTAAAAAGAAACACAGTTCCAAATAATTACCAAAAATATTAATAAAAATGCATGCAATGAAGGTGTTTTTGATGCGCCTATTGTAAATGTTTTTATTCTTAGCCAGGACCTGTGGAACATGGGAAGGGGTCCAAATAAAGTGACTTCTGTGGAGGGGGTATAGGGGTATATATTTTTCATAATAGTGGGAGTAATACTTATTATTTAAATTATATGGTGTTAGGTAGTTGATTTTTCTAACGAACTAAGATAATTTTAATTTTTTAAGTATTGATTACAAACAACGTCGATTATCTAATAAATAACTTTATCACAAGAAATAGGAGCTTCCACATGAACCCTTGGCAACCAAAGATGAAAAATAAATATTGAAACTATAACCGAAAAAGCAATAATAAACCCTGAATAGTTATAAAAAGAATCGATAAACGAAGTTTAATTAATTCATAGATTTCCCATTCAAATCATAATAAGAAATTTATACTAATAAAGGCAATGAAGCTGTTGCTGTATAAAAAGGTAAATAATACAATAAAACTGTGTGAGGGGTTCATTCCAACACATTTCTAAGACTTGGGAGCTGATATAAAAAATGTTATATAGTAAGAATAGTTACTAACCATTGTGAGAAAAAAAACTAATCTTCTCAATACTTTCATAATTTTTGTGATAAAAATATTTCTGGGAAGGACGATCAGAACCCTACAAACCCCTCCTTGCAGGGGGCACAGGGGACACGTGTTCCCTCCAAACCATTTCATTTTAGGAAAATAATATTACTCTACAAAACAGCGCTAGGTTTTTAGCGAACCAGCTTCCCTACAACCCAACATTCGTGTAATTTTAAGTGCAAAAATACCATAAAATATAAATTCTAGAGATAAAAAAGGTCCAAAATCTCCCCATGAAGGCTACACCCCCTGACCTTCCGGGTTGTGCCCCCCCCCCCCGAAACATTGTCATGGCCAAGCCACTGCCTCCTTGGCTATGTTCCTGGGCTACTAATTGAAAATAAAAATATCTATCTTGTATTTAGTTTAGTTGCATTTAATTATAAATAATATGTATGACATTTAAATATAAATATTGCATTTTAATTTATTTTGTTTTATTACTCGTATTTCTAACATTATATTATACCTGTAGATATAAATATTTTACAATTTTTTCTTCATTTTGTGCATTTTTCAACGACGTTTTTGTTAATTATTTGGAACTATACATAAAACTTTTATTCCGGTTGCTATAGAGTCAATCACCACATTTGTTTGCCTCAATTGTGTAATCATACCGTAATTACCTACAATAGAGTGATTTTTTGTTACATAAATAAAGTTATGTTATATTATTAGAAGTTAATAAAATAATCTTACAAGTTTCAAGCAAAAATCAATTTGTACCTTAGATAAATTGAAGAATTGTAAAAATTATATGGTAGGGATATGTCAATCCCCTACACTCTTTGTATTTTTTTGAGAATTTTGTACATGTGGAAAATAAAAAATGTAAATACGCTTGTAAAACTGGTGCATGATTTGAAAATTTTGAGATTCACTAAATGAAGTTATAAAAAAAAATCTAATTTTCCGTAGTCTCAAAGAAACACATAGGAAGTATTCCTCTTTGTAAGTTCCCATTTAAAAATAAATAATATATATATATATATATATATATATATATATATATATAATGAGCTATATTTTCAACTGTGGCTATCACACAACAGACCTGATGAACTATATGCACACTATTACATGAATTTTCTCATCCATTCAAATGCTATTCATAACATTGTGAAGGCATTAAAACCAGCAACTAATTCAAATATTGTAAATTTCTGTAGAATAAAATTTCACAGTTACTTTATTCTTAATTCTGTTGTCTTAATTGTAAGTAAAATATAAACAATAGTTATTATAATTAAAGAATAAAAATATGGTACAACTCACAAATATACAATTTTTTATTTCATACGTGTTTCAACGACTAATTTGTCGTCATCCTCAGTGAAAATACACAAATCAAATTAACTAAAAAATATATATATATTAAACATAACCTATAAAGTTTTAACAAAAGTGAAAATCAGATCTGGGCATTGTCAAATTTATAGCTACAGCTACTAATATAATTACATTAAAATAACATATGTTAATTATAAATATTTAATTTTGATGAGCCTATATTACTAGTAAGACATAATAACAAAATTATTTAAATAATTTTAAAAAGATGGTATTTAACAATTACTTAATTTAAAATAATATTGAATTTTGAATTGGTCCTAATTCATTATTAACAATTTTATTTTTATTTCTATTTATAAATAAAGTTTCCCATGCATCTAATTCATTAAAATATATCACATTTTTTAAAAGGACAACATTTTTACTTTTAAATTCGTGTTTTTCGTCCAAACAATGTTTTACCATAGCTGATTTTTCAGGCCTATTAAATTTAACATGGGAAAAATATTCTTTTGGTCTAACTAGTATGTTTCTTTTTGTTTGTCCAATATATTTCATCTGGCACATATCACACTGCAAACTATAAATTCCCGATTTATTTTCATTTTTTATTATATCTTTTTGGTTCCCTAATAGATTTTTTAGGTTAGTTCTTGTAACTAACGTTACTTTTACATTATTGTTCTTCTCCAAAGCTTTTTTAGCCAAATTTCACTCACAAGCCAGCTCGAATATTATTTATTAGTAGCTATTATGTTTAACATACCTAATGTTTAAAATTGTATATTCAGCTAGTTAGTAATATGTTAATAGATTTATTGAGAATATATTTCCCACTTATAAAAGAATTATTTAACCCTAAATTTAAGGAACAATAGCTATAACTCTTTAGAAAACTCTTCAACTTTTAAGTTCAAAAGCAGATGATTACTATATTTAACAGTCTATCAACTTCAATTTTGGCCAAAGGGACCATTCATATTTATATTGTTTTATAATTCTTTTGCTAATTCTATTCCTTCAGTTGTGGATAATGTCCAACAAGGTAGCTAAATATTTCAGTAAGTCTGATACACAGTTGGATGATGTAAACCTACATTTTGTTTTATTAAAATAATTTTATTTTATTTTTAATATTATTTCAGATGTACCAGATCCTCCAAGAGATTTACACATTTTGGAATGCTATAGTCGTAGCATTAAAATATCCTGGACAGAACCTGCTGATAATAACAGTCCTATTCTATATTACCCTGTCTTGTGTACATCAAATGCAGGTAAAAATGCATAAATAAACTTACTGCAGTTTATTAGTCATGTTTATACTCGCAGAGATTATTGTTAAGTAAAAGCGGTTGACTTGCAGGTCAGGTACAGCTATTTATTTATACAGGCAACGTTTTAATAGTGGGTACTCTATTGTCTTCAGGCCTTATTTCTTCTGCACTCTATTAAAAAATAATGTCGTAACATAAACCTAGTATATTTATGAAAACAATATATATACGCTCTCATTAACTCACAGAAAACTGGAGTTTATCGCTAGTACACATGGACAAAGATTCTGTGAGTTAATAAAAGTGTATATCCGCTGTTTTCATAAATATACTAAGGTTATTTCTCAAGATAGTGCAGGAGAAATAAGACCTGAAGACCAATAGCATACCCGTTATCGAAACGTTGCCGGTATAAATAAATAGTTGTACCTGACTCGCAAGTCAACTGCTTTTACTTTTTTACTGCAGTATATTTAAATGTACAAGATATATAGGTTTAATTTTTTAGTCATAAATAAATAATATAGGGAATACAGAAATAATACCGTTTTCAATACAAAACGCTTTAATGAGAAACACGTCTTTAACATGTTGAAAGTGAAAGTGATGAACCACACTCTGTCATTAGTACAGTGGTTGCCCTACAGTTGAACTAAAACCATTTTTGCCAAGATGAAATACTCCTTTTGTTTTGTAATGTTGTAATACCATTATAGAAACTCGCAATAGGGCCCATTTTGTTCAGTTTCATCTAAGCTTTTACAAAGTGAAGTCTATTCCTAGGAATTGTTACCATTAGTCAACAAAACCATTTTAAGCAAGACAAAAACTTTACTGCTTTGAGTCACTAAACTTAATTTTTTGAAAAGTGTAAATATGTTCTTAAAGAAGTTAGTATTTACTAGTTAGTTTTGAACTAAAAAACTCATAAAATTTATAAAGTAGCACATACTTTTATAATTTTTGAGGACAGCCGTTTTGGGAGATGTTTCCCATTGTCAACTCAGACCATAACTGATCTTTTGGTTTTTGTAGATAAGGGTGGGGATGTAGGTGTATTTTGGTGAGTATTGGGAGTTATGACAGAAAGTGTATGAGTTATAATGTAATTATGAGTTATGTAATGAGTACGTGAGTTGTAATGTAAAAAAACACAACTCAATAACCCAACTACAAATACGTAACACGACAAACCCGTAAAATACTTATCAATACCACACAGATCACCCAAAACCCATAAACTAACCACACACTGTATTTGTTAATACAATGGAAGAATAGCCTAATCCATACACAATGTCCTCAACAAAAGCCCAACAATATGAACTATAACATATACAACTTACTGGGGTTTCAAACTAATTTGCAGTTTGTGTCTCAGTTTTAACATAGGCCAAACAGAGAGGTCATTTTACACACACTACCAAGAACATAAAAAACACTCCCAAACAAAACACCCAATCAAGCTTCGCCAAACATCTCATATCCACAAACCATAACCACACAAACATAACATCTAACCTACAAATTCTTCACAAAAAAACGAAAATAACTAACGATACACAACCGAACAATATGAGATATACACATTTAAAACTACATCCTACACAGATACTCAACAAACAATTACATTATAACTCACACACACTTTTTGACATCATAACTCCCAATACTCACTAAAATACACCTACATCCCCATCCTAATATCCCACCCCCACCCTAACCTACCAAAATCAAGAGGTCAGTTCTGAGTTGACAATGGGATACATCTCCTGAAACAGCCGTCATCAACAATTATAAAAGTGAGTGAAACATATTTACAAGTGTTTTTAGTTAAAAACTAGTAGCTCACGTAAAGATGGAATCAATAAATAAAAATAGTATTTGTTATAATAATTGTTATTTTATACAATAAATTCTTCCTGAAATTACTCTGACTGCAGATGTTTGGCCAAATATTCCTGAGACAGGAGAAGCTGATACACGTGCAAGAATTGATGGTCTCCATCCATCAACTACATATTATATTAAAGTTATAGCTGTAAATCAGGTAGGACCCAGTTCTCCTAGTGGTTTTATTAGTGTCACAACAAATCCTGAAGAACCATCCGGACCGCCTTTAGAAGTATCTGCAACAGCAGTTGGTCCACATTCAGTTAAAGTCTCATGGAGCCCACCTTATCCAGAAAATAGAAATGGGCCTATTCTTGGATATAAGATTGGTATAAAACAAACCAGGTACTCATTTGTTTTGGACAGTGTAATTTCTTATCTTAATATAATTTTTTTTTCATAGTATTGATAGCCAATGTTACATTAATCATTTTATTTATTCACCAACAAAAGCAAAAAAGCTGAAAAGCAATATATGATTTCATTAGGGCTACTTCAAATAACCAAAATTCAACTAACCAAAATATGCGACATTCAAATAATTGTAAGTGCATGCACTTCAACTAACCAAAGTGCACAGACTTCAACTAACCAAAGTACACGAACTTCAACTGAAATAAATGTTACTGGTTATAGTTTTGCCATTCCACAGGCGTTCATCGCACAACTTTAAGTTAATAAATGGGAAGTAATATTTTTGTGAATATATAAACTTAGTAGTTCTTATTACTACCTTTAAATTATTTCTCAAAATACTACGGTTTACCTTTATCATTATTAAAATAAATTTAATGCAGGTTTGATTAGACCATAGATCGTAAAGTATCTTATTATAATTTTAAATAGTCAGGACGGCAATAAGATAACACACAACATTTCTTTTAGTTGAAATCCATGTACTTTGGTTAGTTGAAGTCAGTGCACTTTCGTTTAGTTGAACATCGCATATTTTGGTTAGTTGAAAGTTGCGTACATTTTGGTTAGTTGAATTTTGGTCATTTGAAGGCTACCCGGTATCATTATGTAACTCTCCAAATTACCTGAGTGCTGTAACTAAGAGAACACAACAAATACCCTATGTGATTCTATGAAATATTTGTTTACTCTATATCACTATTATACTTTTAATCACATTATTATTTTATTGTTTTATAGTTTAAAGTTTTGGCCTTAGGGGAATCTTTAATTTCCTGTACCCTTCATATAAGTGCTGTTATTAATTATTGTTCTTTTTATCACAATTGTGATATTTGTAGTTATTGATCATGACTTTGTAGACAATGAATTTCTTTGATTAAGGTGGAATCCTATCCAGTCCTATCCTTTAGTGATCTCCTATGCAGAATGGTATAGACAAGTCGACTTTTAAATACTATATATAAAGAACATAGAAAAATATTTTCTTTTAAATACTAAAAAGTTTAATGTTTTGTCCAAACCTGTTATTCACAATAAAAAACACCAATTTGTATGCCATAATAAATTAAAGAGTTAATAAATTAGAATTTGTGGTTTTGTGTATGTCTTTTATTTGTATATAATACTTAAATGTTCATTCCTATCATGTCAAGCCTACATATTTCTAGTTATTTAGTGATCAACTATCAAACACTTGTCATCTTGCATCCCACTTTTATATCGTAAATAAATTTTATTTGATTATTTTTCAAACTTCAGTGTTGTCAGATAGTATAAAAAACATTATTTAACATTACTTGTATTTAAAAAAGTTCAAGAAAAAACTTCCTGGATAGTTGGGATTTATAGCAGAAAAATGACAAACTAATGAGGGGGGAAGTGTTTCTTGCAAAAGTATTTTATGCATCATAGTATACGCGTCGAAGACTCATTGAAATAGGCCAATGCATTAAACTAAATTAAGCTGAGTGAAAACAAATTTGACTTTCTAGCATAAAACTTCAATATGATTCAAAAGTTGCATAATCAACTTCTAATCAATGTAAAAATAATTTGAACATTTATACTACAGTAAACTCCCGATTATCCGTGGAATAGGGTGGCCCGGCAACGCCGGATAACGAATTCCCTGGATAATCCGCTATGAACAAAGAATACGCAAAACGATCTATAATCGATTATTATACCATAAGTTACACAAATAATGACCTCGGTTAATGCAATTCACAAATAATCTTCAAAGGACAAAATAAATACAGAAAATAATTTGAAATGTCGATGTATTTGACGGATTATAACATGTACATTTATATGTCCAACTATTTACAATACGTACATAAGTATATGTCAAGAGTAAGTATGTATGTACATATGTAATTTCCTTTACACATAATACATAATACTTTCACTTTTTAACAAAAAAATCTGTCACTTTCGTCTGTTTTTTTGTGAGCATTGATTTAGCTTTAATGTGCGTTCTAAGTTTCTTGAGAACCATTTTGTCGCACAGTGTCTACTTGTGTCACGTGTGTCACAAAGCCATAAAATCGGTAATGTATATGACAGACATGGATAATGCATAAGTCACGTCCCAGACTATTTATAGCCGAGATTAGCTGACATTTGTTTACAATCTTACGATACACATTAGGTTTTCGGGCGTCCAAGCACTTTGTCATTGTCTCTTATATACAGTAGTCTGCTCGCCCTTTTTATTTCACTGGCCTGCGTCGGGATGCTTCCCTTTCAATGTAAAAATTAGTACGTACATATTTACATATCTATTCCCTTCATCTTAACTTCTATTAAGCCTTGTATGTATTTACGTTGTAACTCACCGTTTGGAAATTTAAACACATGAATCTGATTGGAATAAAAATTGGATATTTGTAAAACAATGACAGACCCCGGATAATCCACAAACAGGTTAATCCGCCCACGGATAATCGGGAGTTTACTGTATTTGTCTTTAGCTGTAGCTATGAGCCAAAGTTTAAAAAACCTAAAAAAAAATTAAACCGTTACTCTTTAACTAAGTGTGTTTGTATGCTTTTATTAAGGCTAAATACTTTATTTTGATCATGAATTTCGTTTTCTATGATGTTTGCAATACGTTTATGTGTAACTTACCAATGACTTGCATGAACTTATCATTTAAGTTCAACTTTCTTGTACTTCTCTGATAACAGATTATTCTATTTAAATGATCTTTTCTTTTAAAAGTATTTGTATTTCTCTTCACTTGCCTCATCAATAAATTGGTGAAACTACCCTGAACTCACCATATCATAAACATTTTCATTTTGGTTAATCTCAATAAAATTAAAACCCATGGTAAGAATCTAAGAAATTCTTGACAATATATGGAGCCATTTGTAAAAAAAATAGGTGATCATTGTTAGAAAATGAGCATCATTATGTTTACAGAATTGTTGTACATGAATGGTTTTATAGTTTTAGTTACTTCACAGATTTTGAGAATTATATATATTTAAAATTCAAACACGTTAAATATCAAGTTAAATTTAAAATATTGTTAGTTGAAGAATAACATTTTATAACTAAATGTTATTTCCAATTCTTATAATTATAGTAACATTATCACAAGCACAATAATATAAAACACACAATACACTATAAATATTAGATACACAATACACACGACACACAATACACTATAGATTATACAACTACACGGTTAAATAAAAGCGGGTTGACTTGCGGGTCAGGTACATAATCAACGTTTCAATAACAGGTACGTTATTATCTTCAGGCCTACAATACACAAGTACATTGTCACACTACTCGTTGATGTGTTTTGGAGGAGCTCCATCAGTCATAACATTTTACGATGTGTTCTTCCCTGCATGAGAATCGTCTTTATTCTTATCTAACTACACCCCTTTTTGTTATTTAACTTTTACCTCATATCGGTTCAGCTTATTCAAAGCTCTGTCTATTGTTTAATCTATTTTATTTATTTTGGAACCATTTAAAATTTTTAAATATTACATTCGCTTGATTCTGTATTTGTTCGTTTATTACAGTTGAGTTTTTCAATTGGGCTTTGTATATCTCCAGATTTCAAGAATTTTAATTAGTTTTCTTTTATTCTTTTTATTATTGTATTTTATTGGCTTCATCGCTTTTTCAATTTCCATTGGCGTGTGTCCTTCTTTAAGATGTGTTGCAAAATTAGAATCATTTTTGTCATATTTGTATGATCTCATGGGTTCCTTATACCTAGTTTTAAATTTTCTATTATTTTATCCTATATATTTTATTTATTTTTATTTATTTATTTATTTTTATTTTATCCTATACATAGCCTATATATTGCGTTACATTGACATTTAATTTCATACACTCCATTTTTATCATATTTATTATCTTCATTTGTATTTGTATTTAGTTTATTTTTAAGAGTGTTTGGTGTACTCATTGCGATTCTCACTTTGTGTATCTTATAAAAATAAGATATGTATTTCTTTTCCCGTAAATTCAAACTTCGCCCACCTTTGTTCCTCATATATGGTTTCTTGTTTTTTATTATTTTGCCTAATTTTCTTATTTGCTTATTATTATTTTCAGCTATTTGACAAGTTACATCTAATTCTTTTTTGTATTCCTGTTTAGATATAAGTAATCTATATAACCTATTAAACATAGATCGAGAAGCAGCCATTTTATGCTCCATTGGGTGGTTAGAATCAAAACTTATAATATTATCAGTGTATGATTTTTTTGAAAATTTCCAAATTCAAATCGGTTTGGTTTCTTTATTATTTTTAGATTTTAAAAAATTTATAATTCTGTCTTCCTCTTTCTCCATTGTAAATATCAAATAGTCTTGTATATTTTTAATATCTACTAAAATTTCATCTTCTATATTTTCTCATGTACTGTTAATTATCAATAGGGTATCGTCTATATATCTTATATATATTCTATACATTGGTATTTTTCTAATTTATTTGCTAAATAATTTTCTTCAATATGTTGTATAAAAATCTCATTCAAAATTCCTGATAATGGGTGTCCCAGGCCCAATTCATCTTTAAGCTTATAGAGCTTACTATCAAATATAAACTGATTTTGCTGTAAAATAATTCGAAGTGCCATAACTAACTATTTATGTAATTCTTTTTTTTTCTTTACTTCAATTTCTTTTTCTTTTAACCCTTTGATTAGCAACATGTGCCTACTACAACATGACCCTTGGGAGCAACATATTTTTGAAAGACACTTTTTTTTCTAATTTTTTTCTTTAATTGTTCTCTAATTTTTTAAATTATAGTAATATGTGTTAATATATTTTTTAATTCACTTATTTTCTCATTTTAACCCAATTTTACTTTACGTTTACTGACAATTTCTTTGCTAAAAATTATCTGTTAATCTTTTTTTCATGTAAAATACTTTCATTGTAAAATATCGCACAAACTTTGAAACAATCTGTAAACACGTGGGAAAAACCATAGACTTTGGACACAAAAGAATGGTAACTATTTATTCTGTGTAGTATTTATTGTCCAGATAGTTGCAAATATTTAACCTAGAATGCAGTACAATACACACGAAAAATCATAAACGTACGGCATTGATAATCTGACGGGAATGCTCCCGCTGGCCGTAGCGCGAGCTCACGTACTGGTATGTGAATGCTAATCAAACGGTTAATAACTTCTCTAAAACTTAAATAGTTTCTTCAACTGGAACTGATGGGTATAAGTTTTCTACATCAAATGATACCATTTTACATTTTTCTTCTATTCATATGTTCCTCAGTTTATTGGCTACTTCAATTGAATTGTTTACATTATATCTTTTTTTAATATGTTCATTCCTCTTAATATCTTTTTTATATGTTTTGCTAATTTATAGGCCAGAGCTCTTCTGTAATTTATTATTGGCCTAATTGGACTGTTCGTTTTGTGTACTTTTATCTGGCTTCTCATTCTTGGTATACTCAGGTTCATATTTAGGAATTTATATTCTATTTCATTAGTCAAAGTTTTAGCATCTTTAATAACCTTTTTAATTTCTCTTTGATATACATATCGGTTTTATCTTACGTTACTATTGTTTCCTCTGTTTTCTTGAGGAATTCTTCTATCTTTCTTATATAATGTTCTTTATTCATCAACACAATAGCATTTCCCTTATCTGCCTTAATTACCAGGGCATTATTTTCCTTAAGCATTTGTTTAAATCTATTTATAATCTTCTTTTACATTATCTTTTTTCATGTTTAGCCGTTGTCGCATAATCTTATTGAAAATTTCAGAGGTTAGATGCCTTGCATGGATTTGTTCTTCCATTGGTAACATTAAAATTGCACTCTATATCAATAATATTTTGTTCAACAATTTTTTCAATTTTGCTGCTACATATGTTATGTTTTAATCCTTTTCCAGCAATTTATATTCATCATTATTTATCTCTATCTTTGCTAAATTTATAATTCTTTCATGAAATTTTTCTTTAATAACTTAGTTACTAATGTACCTCCGTTGTTATTTTCTATTGACATAATTAATGGTTTTCTAAAGTAATGTTTATTATGCATAACCTATAAACAAATTCAGTCTGTAAATATATACAACCATGAAATGTTTTAAACCAAAGTTAAAAATTATAGAGAAAATTAAGGAGTACACAATCATGAAAAAGGTAAATATTGTTGCTTTCTTTTAAATGGTCTGATTAATACAATCAATATCACAAGTTCTGTCTTTAATTTATTTTTATAGAACAAAAGACGAGAGATTCAACTACAGTACAATTCGTACATCTCAACCAAATATGCAGCCTCAACCTTACTTAATATCTGACTTGCGTAGCTACACTCAATACAAAGTAACAGTCCAGGCATTTAATTCAGTTGGTGCAAGTCCTACAAGCAAAGAAGTATTTGTTACTACACACCAAGCTCGTAAGTTTTAATTTTTTCTAGTGGAGTATAATTTTTCATTTTCTTAGTGTAGAATAAAATTCTTATATTAGAACTCCTGAGCATTCACCTTAAACTAAAGTTAATGGTAAACATATGAATAAGTGTATAAATGTCTGTTGAGATAGATGTGAGCAATGTGTGCTCTCGCGAGGGACACCAATCCCTCCTTGGTGGTGAACAACATACTTGGAGGGATATCATACAGTTCGTAGAAGCAGAGTTTCTCAAACAGCAGTACTCTAATCCATTGAGGGTGTGCAAAAAAATATAAAAGAGCACGTGTTAGCTAAAATTAAATATTGTATTATTTGACTCCATAAGGAATTTTGTAGCATGGACAATACTAATAGTATTATAATTTTTAGTTCCTTTTCATAAAACTAAATTCCAACAACATATTATAATATTATTGTATTTCTAATTAATTTGTAATGATTTTATTACATTTTTTTAATATAAAGTAGATATATAAGTATTGGTAATTAGTCATTTGCCTTTTTTAAGCCTTTTTCTTTTTTTTTATTTAGTTACCTAATTGTGACAGTTTGGTTTTAGACTCCTTTAGTATATTGAGGTGTGTGCTTTAACCCGTTACTTCACATTGTCAAGGCTCTCTTGCCGCTACAAAATGAATTTAGCGGGGCTAAAGATGAGGATTTTTAGTCATCGATTTTCGTTGTTGCTTGAAGAAGCTACGTCACTTTTTGTTTAATGTTTAGTCTTCTTTACTCTTGTTAATGTGTTATTGTCTCCCTACTTCTCATAAGCACTTGTAACACTTTCCTCATGTCTAAGCAATTATTTTTAGCGCAACACAATTTAGCTGCTACGATCACTTGATGCAACAAATTAACTTGTGCCAGGAAATTGCTCGAATTGCGATTAATATAATCCGGACTCACAATATTTTGAAAACACAAAATTATTCTCTACACATAAAACATTTGTTTGTATCTGATACCATAGACAGAATCCCTCAGGAGGACTAAGTTCCCTAATTAACTACCATATACAGTATCTCTTAGTACTCTTGAGTTCCTGATTAAATACCATAAACATTATCTCATAGGAAGCTAAGTTCCTGATTAAAAATTTTAAATAGTAAAATAAATGCTGACAATTTAACCATGTCTTGGGGTTAAGAGGGCATCTCTTGTTAAAAACCTTTATAAGTAGGGTAACTGCAAAACTGTGATTGTATTTCTTGTTAAAAAAATACACCATGCTAATTTTTTTAAAAAATTGTCAAATTTTAGTATAATATTACAATTTTTTAAAGATATTTTTGTTAAAAATTTAAGGAAAATAATTCCTTTTCTTCTTGTTCATTATTATTATAACTAGTGGTGAGGCATCCGCATTCTATATCTGCACCAATGACTGATCATACTTGTGTTTTCCATTGCTATTTGGTAATTATGGGGTGTTGTAGTAAATAAACTCAGTTATACATAAAACTAAAACCATGAAAAACTTTAGTTACTTCCTCACTAAACAAAATAAACCTAACATATGATACACATGGCTATGAGCAGATGTATGGGGTAACAGGATAAAAGCCATTTTTGTTAAATTAAAGCAATTTTCTACATCTTTAAAAAAGTATTATTAATTTTATTTAGATTTCTCTTGTCAATTATTAGACAGACAGTATTGTAATATACCAGGTATGTAAAATATTTTGACTCAATGTATGTCGTGAGAGCTGCCCTCCACTTTTCAACAAATTTTAGGTTATAGCATTCAGAATAAAACTTAAAAGCTATGAACATACGAGGAGGGTCTATAATTGAAATTTTATAACTTGTGCCACTATGGGTAAGTAGAACATATTAATATATTTTCTATGGTTTTAGTAATATATTTTACTTTAAAAATTTACAAATAAAAATTATTTTTAAAAAAATTGAAGAACAATTGGACAGAAGAATTAATACAAGGCAGTTTATATTTCAAGAAAATCATAATAAGAAAATTAAATTTGATAAACATTTTACAATTATTTGCGGGAAATCTAATTTACTTAAAATGTGTATTCATTGTTTACTTTTAGAGAGATTTTGTAATTTGTATGTTCATAAATACTACATACTGAAATTTCATTTCGATTTGAATAATTCTTATATTTTGAATTTAGCTCCAGGAAGGCCACCAGGTGAGCTTGTATGTTCGGCAATGTCATCAACAAGCATTAAGGTGCATTGGATGACACCACCAACAAGCACTCACAATGGTATACTACAAGGTTACAAGATATTTTATACAAGAATACCTCCTCCCAACTCCTTTTTAGGTAAGGGATTTCTTCAGTGTATTATCATAGGGTCATACTTTTTTAGCTTTTAAAGTGAGCTATTTACAGTAAACCTGCTTCTAGTTTGTTCTACTTAATACTAATTTTTAAATAAATAATTCTATGTGCACAAAAATATTCTTTATAAATAATTCTTGCTAGGATATTCTTAAAACCTTCCAGATTGTCTTTAATGAGGCAATCATCACCAACTCTGATCCCTATCATTTTATCTACAATTTACATTTAGTGTTTAAATGCTTTAATTATGTAATGTATTATGTATCCTTGTCATTTGGTAACAATAAGGATAAGTCAATTATTATCTGTAATTCAGGTATTTTTTTGTTTATGTTGGTAGTACTGGCATTTTGCGTTGATGCATGCTTTGTTTGTTGTTATGTCGAATCTCTCTATGGCTTTGATATGGAACTGTAAGATGTTCTAAATAACCTTGTACTGTTTTTAATTCCAATTTTTTTACAATACTGACTAATAAGCTAGGCTCACAAGAGCAACATCTCACTGAAACTAATGCAAATTTTGTCATTACATGTTTAATATTTGCAAGTGTTGATCTTTTGTTATGCCTAGATTAATATTCATCAGTAGTATTTTTAAAAAAATACTTTTTAATGTCCCTTTGGTTGTTATGTCTATAATTATAAGTCTTCTGGTGCCCTAGACCTCATTACTCCTAAAGTTGCTAAGCTCTCCAAGCCCTAGCAGTCAAACCTTTTAACACGTTCAACACGGCTAGTGTACCGGCACACTCTGGGTTCCCTTGCGAAGCACTGAGAGCATGTCGGTGCGCTCCTCGCTTCCCTACTGAGAGACAGCGAGCGCACTGACACGCTCACTCCCAGTCTTATTAAAACTTCTCTAGTGTCAATAAGTGTTTGTATAAAGGTATGATATTTACGTCAGTGCTTCAGAAGAGTTTGGAGAACATTGTGCCTGAGTCGTTTTTAAATCCGAACATACCAAGTTAACTTTTTGAAGCTTAAACTGAAAGAATGCTTCAGGTAGTTTTGTGATCAGATTTAATTTGGTTTAACTTTTATATTTTAATGTTTTTTTCTAGTTTTAACCACTTAACACGGAAATATATCTGGAAAAAACAACGATCATAAAAATAAATTGAGCTTTCTGAACTAATGCAAGAATAAGCAATAACTATCCTATTAGAGTGAAAGAACCTACTTGAGATGGGAACAGACTACTATAAATTAGAGTCATTGACAAAATGCTTGGATGCCAAAAAACCTAATGTGTCATCATAAGATTGTAGTAAACAAATATCAGCTAATCTCGGCTATAAATATTCTAGGACGTGACATATGCATTATCTATGTCTGTGTTTACATTATCGATCTCTATTGCTTTGTGAAACACATGACACAAGTAGAAACAAATATTCCAAGTTAAACGTTGAGTGGTTAATTTTAGTGAGTAGTATATTTTAGTAGTAGGTACTTTAGATTTTTATGTAAATTATTTTTTTCTCTGTCTCTTTTATTTAGTTTTATTATTTGTCATATATCTAATAAACTATTTTGGTGTCCCCAATAAACCTGTATATTGTAGAAATAAAATTTTTGAGATGAAAACAATGGGCACGATAATTAGCTGCAACGACAAGCTATGCAACCCGCATAGCATTTCCATCATTCCACTGCCAGGGACAGCAAGTGCACTGGCACGCTTCCAATTTTTACATAAATAGAGTGTTTAAATTTTTTTTACATTTTTCCTGTTTATAACTAATTATTTAAGTATAGATTTTGAGGTAAAACAATGCCATCAAATGTGGAAGTTAAAGAAAAATCAGACAGTAGTTTGATGAGATCTCTAATATCGTCACCGTGCTGAACGTGTTAATGATATAGCCATCAAACCTTTTCAGCCTAGTGCTACCTTTAGTAATTATACTTTGCCAATGACTCTTAGTATATCTATTTTACAAACAAATTGTATCTTTTCTCACTTGACTCCTAGTGTGTGCCTTTCTGTACAAGTATAACTCTATTATTATTAACTTACTACTAAATGACCAACTAATTTTCTCATGAATATTTTCTAAAATATAATAATATAATTTATCTATCTATATATGAATATTTATTAACTAGCTATCCTAATGTATGAAATATTGCCTAATTTAAATTTCACAATATTAGACAAGTATTATTATGAGATTTTTAAATAAATAAAACCTCTAAACCACAAATAACATTTATTTAAACCTTATGTACATTTCAATTGCCCAGCAATCATCTTCAGAGGTATTTAAAAAATACAACTTCAAGAGTTGAACCAGTCTTGAATATTGGATAAAGAGAGGCATTTAATACTCATAAAGTAATGTTTAATTATATCTAAAACTGCCAGATTGTTAGGCTCAATATGTTTAATGTAATTAGCTGCTAATTTAATATGTAATAAAATATATAGATCCACTCTCTCTGAACTATAAACCTAAATAAGCAACCTAAAGAAATAGTCAAAGAACAATCTTTCATTGGGTTGGTATAAATTGGTGCAAGAGTCTGAATGTAAGCAACATATCTCACCTTTCCCTCTACAATTTAAATTTTCATCAACGTGAAAAAGTCAACATCTTCTCTTTGTTTAATGGTTTCACATGAAAATAAAGTCCACTATTGACAGTAAAGCATATGGACTAAACATTGTTATTGAAAAACCTTATTTAAAAAATTGACCTGAAATTGAAAGAAATATGAATTGATATTTTAGCCCTATGTAAGAAATAACTAACAATTGAGACAACAATAAAAATAATATAGTTCCTAATCTAATAGATATTTTTAAGATGCAGTAAATGGTCTTTATAATGAATAAATTCTAAAACAAAATGTATTGTCTAAAACAAATTTCTTGAGAAATTTCCTTATTATATCCATATACTCGTAATGTATAGTATACTTGTAACATATTTTGATTAAACCAAAATGTAGTTCTGTATATATTCTATCAGTATTATTCTTAAACTTACCATGAATGAAAAGAAAAACTGTCTATAAAAAAATTTTTCTACCTATTCAGTGAATTAGAAAGTTCCTATCTGAATGAGAACTTGTGTAGGATTGCGAATATTTAGTATAAATAAATAGCCAATTGCTTAAAACATTTTTAATTGAAAATAATAATAATAAGTATATTTGAAAATTTATCTGACAAAAAAAACAGCCAATTTTCCTGATAATGTTAATTTTGTAAGTTCAATATTTTGTAACATTAAGAAAATACTAGTTTTGAAGTTTTTTTAACATGTTCAATGTGGAGCTATGTTAAATATAACTGTCTCGCTAATTTGACAATTTTCTTAGTAATACGAGGGCTGTTTTTTTTTCAACTTCCGACTGTACTGCTAGACGGCAGGGTAAGCGGCATCGGCCAGTAATGCGCGGCAATCGACTGCGCACCTCTCCCACTACAACCTCACTCGTTTTCGGGCGTCCGACGCCATTACCAGTTTATCCAGTGACACATAAACATGGCTACCTTGATAGAATCTCCCGCCAAGTGTGAGTTGCGAAGTGTCATTCGTTTCTTGCAAGTTGAAGGGTTATCCGCAGCAGAAATTCACCGTAGAATGAAACGAGTATACGGTGAAAGCTTTATGAGTGACAGTACAGTGCGTGATTGTTGTAGGAAATTTAAAGATGGACGAGTTGAGATTCATGATGAAGGGGGCCAAGGACGAAAGTCGATCGCAAACGAAGACCTCGTTGAACTAGTTGACCAAAGTGTAAGAAGCAATCGGAGGTTTACGATTACGGAGCTATTCAATCAGTTTCCTGATATTTCAAGGTCAGCCCTATACACTATCGTAACTGATAAGTTAGGCTACAAAAAACTTTGTGCTCGATGGGTGCCGAAGATGATGACTGATGACCACAAAGCTCGGCGAATGGCGTCAGCAAGGTCTTTTCTGAATCGTTATGAAGCTGATGGCGATGATTTTTTGAACAAAATCGTGACAGGAGATGAGACATGGGTTCTGTACGACACCCCAGAAACGAAACAGCAGTCCCAACAATGGATGCATTCAAACTCTCCAAACAAACCCAAAAAATTCAAAAAAGCGTTCAACAACAGTAAGATTATGGCCACCGTGTTTTGGGATCAAAAAGGTGTTTTGCTTGTGGAGTTTTTAGAGCCAGGGACCACAATCAATGCGAAAGGATACTGTGGTACATTACAACGTTTGCGGAGAGCTATTCAGAACAAAAGGAGAGGAATGCTCACATCAGGAGTTGTGCTCATTCATGACAACGCTCGTCCTCACAGTGCTGCTTTGGCGAAACTTCTTCTTGACGGGTTTAAATGGGACGTTTTTGACCATCCGGTGTATAGCCCTGATTTAGCGCCGACTGACTATCACCTTTTCCCAGAACTGAAGAAGATGCTAGGAGGGCAGAGCTTCCGAACTGACGACGCGCTACAAGTCTCCGTGAAAACCCATCTCAAATCACTGACGGCAAACTTCTACGAAAGAGGTATTAAGAAGCTTGTACACAGGTATGAAAAATGCCTCAATTTAAAAGGCGATTATGTTGAAAAGTAACTAATAATGTACCTATCTCTTGATAATAAATTTATTTAATTACTCTCACTAATTTTATTTTTATACCACATCGGAAGTTGATAAAAAAACAGCCCTCGTATATCAATAGAAACTTGCACAGTAATGTCCATAGTGAAAAAAACATTTATAACCTGTTTTCTAATTCTAATGTACATCATTATCATACATCCCCTGCAGAAATCCAGGGATAGGCAACTCTGCAATACATGTTCAAATCAAATTTTTAATTACAGAGTTCATATTTTATGATGAAAACAGTTGCTCAATATAAAAAGAAAAAAAATGAGAAAAATAAATCTGGATAATTTTTATTTAATTGCTTGTTATATATGATTTAGCTTAGAGTTCAGCAATACAATACTGTAGTTCCCGTATAATATTTCAATATATCATGCCCTGACTTACATGTGTACCTTTAAAATAATAAGTATGATTGAAGCAGCAAAAGTAGAATATATGATATTAGAACATTTTTTTCTATTTCAGTGACTTTCATTTGGGTAAAATAAGACAGTAATTTTCGATATAATCAGGTATTTATTATACCTTATATATTTAGATGAATGCTGACAGCAAGTTAGGCTTCACCAATAAAGCAGCGCTTTTAAAATCCATCTGCGTAGCAAATTCATAGTCTCACTTAATTATTTAAATAATAACTTATGATTTAATCAGTTAAAGATGATTACTACCAAATTTTAAAAAATTAATATAATACTATTATATTTGTTTTTCTCTCATATCCTTGAAAAAAAATAATAGACATAAAAACGTTAATTACATAAAGGCAGCAATAAATTACTTTGACCACAAATTAAATCCAAGCTATATATATATAAAGTTATTATTGTTAATTGTAAACAATTTTTTCACCACTAAGTGCAATAACTTTACCTTATGTGATGAGACACCTTTTGGTCACTTGGCCATTGTCGAATCACTGAATTAATTTTCTCTATTTTTGTGGTGTGAAAAATACATCTCATACGTTAGTGGCAAATATCTACTTTGACTGACATAGTTATCATCTGCTTAAACATGTTAAACAACTATTAAACATTTTTAATACTTCTATTTAAATGTTTTGGTATATGTATTAAAAATAAAGTATTAACTTTTAAATTAACCCTTTGACCATTGTGGGTTTAAATATCAATGCTGAATCATTTATGTAGGTTTATTGAAGAATAATATGTTTTAATGTATTGTCCTGGTTCGAATTTTTAGGAGTATAATTATCAGTAACATTTGAGAAAAACTTTGGAAATAATACTTAATAAAATAATGGTTGAAAATTAACATAAATAAGTTGAATAAATTTGAAATACATCATGAATATGTTAAATGTTGAATTATAAATTGCATTGTAAGTTTCAGGGATAAATAATTAGAAATTTAATCAAATATGGCAAAAACTTTACTACTTGTATATAATTATGCTGCTAGTCAATACTTTATCATGATATAATTATTTATATTTGACATATTACAGTAATAAAAAATATAGTAAAAATTTGATTTTGTTTAGACGAACCTGAAAAAGAACTGTCACAAGAAGTTGATGAAAAATCAGTTGTACTATCTGACTTAGAGAAGTATTCGAACTATTCCTTCAGGGTTGCTGCTTTCACATCAGCAGGAGTTGGAGTTAAAAGTGATGATATATACTGTCACACTTCTCAGGATAGTAAGTAGAGCTTTGGTTCATTAAATAGCATATGGTCAGGTTTAATGCAAGTTTTGTTTTTTTTTTATCTTGTTCCAAGGCGAATCCTATTTAGCAGCTTGCGTTTTGAGGACAGTTGAGATGTCAGGCTTGTTCCAGTGAACAAAGCTGACTTGATATGCTAGTACTGCTGATGATGTGCAATTTAATCAGTCCAAAGGTAATGATATTGCTTTGGAACCATGTCCTTTAAGTTATTGTTTGAATGTAAAAGATATTGATATTGTTTTGAGGAATTTATGAATTAGGTTAGATTTACACTTAAATCCTAGAAATACACTTTGACATTTATTAATCTATCATGCTGAATGATTTCATTCAAATATGGTTAGTATTCATGAATTCAGTTCTTTCTAAAACTTAAAAGACCATGAGAATCGTATTGAGATATGAAATTATCCAAAAGCACTCAAAAAAATTGTAAAAATTGAAACAAAACTTTGAAATATTTTCCCAATGTAAATAAAACCACTTTAATAAAAATAATACACTTTGAATTTATTTTTTTTTTTTATATATCAAGTTTCATTGATATTCTTTTCTTTTTATTTTTGCAGTAATGCACGGCAGGTAAGCGAGTTTTTGAATATAACATGAGCTGACTTGTTTTTAGTAACCTTTATGTGCCACTGTCTGGTCCAGTCATTGACACTGTCAAGAGTATGCTACAATTAAATTGATTTATCTGCCTCATTTTGAGCAGCAAAAATATGTTGCTGTTGTATGTGATCGTTACCATATTGGCACTCCTGTTTAACGGTATGTCTTGTGTACAGAGGAGATACAGCACTGGGCTGATGACACTAGCCTGAGACACTCCAGGAACAATGTCCTTGAAACTGAAGTACTCTCTACCTTATTTAAAACAGAAAATTTTGTCTGCAAGGTAGGACTTGAGTATTTACCAAAATTCATGAAGGTGGTAGAAACAGATTTTGAACAGCAAGCCAGTTTTCCAGACATGGTCAAAGGCCTGGGAGATAATGAGGAAGACAAAAGAGTATCACTGATTTGTCTCCAAGGTCTCCTCAATTACTTCTACAATTTGGTGCACCTGGTCTCTCTACTTGAGAGAGTAGAGTGCTTTGCTCTGAAAGCTGTATTAATGGTTCTCAGCCAAACCCCACTCTTCAATTATCAGTTTTAAAAACTACTTGTCAATTATGCTACATAATTGTACGTTTGGTAGCAACAATACTGAATGATAGGTATTTTGTCATTCAGTGGTTTTGCAGGCTTTGTAATCAGTAGTATTTCAGCTACATTCCACTCTCTCGGAATGTATTTTAGCCAGGAGCATGCATTGATAAAACTGTGAAGTCTCATAACAGCTTTGTGTGGCAACTCCTTCATTTTTGTCCTGGTGATTAGATCATATCCATAAGCTTTCTTAAGTGGAACATTTTCTAATTCCTCCTGAAGTTCTTTGAACACCATCACAATATCAGTCCCCCTTATGTATGTGGTATTTTTGCTGGCAGTTTGTCTTGGCAACGGGGAAGGTTCTGCCAGGTAGTCTGAAAAGATTTCTGCTTTCTCCTCATCGGATTTTACTCATCTCAATAGCCAGCTCTGATTAGTGGCAATTGTATTTTTGGCGTCTTGAGTGAACTTGTGGTTTGCTACAAGGAGTAGAGGTTTTCTTTATCTTTCAACAGACTATGCAGATGATATTGTAGGTGATTGAAGGACATTTTCATTTCTCTCTCAAGTTAGTCATTGTTTCTTAGAGGGGGCAAAGTTCAACTTTATCTTCCACCTCTAGACAGAAGTTTCCCGGTCTATTCTGCTACTAAATACCTTGGAAGCCACTTGTCATAACAAAGTGAGGAATATCAGCATGTGCCCAGAGCTGAGATCATATAAGACTTCTGCCCTGATGAAGTACTCAGCAAGCCCCCTGCTGAAGAAAAAGTAAATCAAGTAAGGCAGTTTGCTGGTATGTCGGCCTTCAAGTGTAGTATAAATTATAATCAAACTCAATGGAGAACAAACAAGTGCAACTCAGTGATTGAGAAAAAAATGTTGTATAAAATATTACAAATTTATAAAAATTAAAAAATAAGGTTTTTTCCTCATATTGTTTTCATTTTACAAATAAAATGTCGTATGTCATATGAAAAATTGTTTTTACATGGAAACAAAGTTTAATGGAAATATTTCTTATAGTCTATATTTTTTTTAGACTCAGTAGAGTTACCAAAGCTAAAAATGTCTTCAATAAGATGGTGAATAAAATGAGTGATATGCATATTTTTGCTTTTTGAAACTACTGTGCTAGTTCTAATATAATATGTATTGGCAATGTTCAGGCAAGAACTAATGAGTCAATGGGCACTTTAGTTATATCAGTATTTAGGTTAAGATAATGCAAGGAATGTTAATGGTTGGTCTAATAAGACCAGTTTTAACAGAAAAAAAGTAATAATTAAATAGATAAATTAATAAAAAAATTTTTTACTTGAACCTGTTTATTTTTTGAAGAAATTACTTTTTGAAGTCGTAGGCTGAGACTGTTTTCAAGCCTATGACATTGAAACATATTAACGGTTATGTCTTAAGTATTCACAAGAATTAGTTTAACTCAGCTTCTTTGTTCCAGGTTTAAAGTTGCAATAAAAATATGCAAATAAGGAGTGTTTCATAAGTGTCTATAAAAATTTTCTAGTTACAAATCTTTATTAATAAGTAACTATAGCATAACTAAGTGAACACTTTAGTACTTACTTGCTGAAGTGTTTTGAAACAATCGTTTTATTTACGAAGCTTTCCGTTTACTCAGAGTGGACAGTTAGCTTCATAAATGAAATGATTGTTTTGAAACGCGTCAGCAAGTAAGTCCTAAAGTATTCACTTAGTTACGCTATAGTTACTTATAATTTAATCAGTGAATTCAAGATGATTACAACAAGCAACTTCAATTCTTTACACCTGTGACAAGTTATTATTGGTGATAGTGATTACAATTAATTTTCAACATTTTGACACTTTTGTAGTATTACCTAATACAAGTACACAAATGTTGACAAAATACGCAGCAGTGTAATTTATTGAATGATATTACTTTATAGTTGCTGGTCCACCAGTAGGGATCCGTTGTGCTCTAAGTGGCCCATGGTCAGCTGTCATTAGTTGGGGACCACCTGCAAAGCCAAATGGAATTATAATTCATTACAATTTATACCAAAGACAGGTAATTATATATTATTTCCCAGTTAGTAAACTGTTACTGTAGCCATACCTAGTACTAGGTGCCCTAGAAGTAAATAATTTGCCTTGTCCAAGATCTAAAGTCATATGAATTGCAGAAATGGACTATATATATATATATATATAGATAGATAGATTTTTTGGACTAGGAGACTGACAGACTTACCTTGGTAAGAGTCCACTCTGTAGTCTTGAAATAGAAACACATAAAAGCACTTAAACAATGATATATTTCAACCACACAGTGGTCTTTGTCAGTGGTGTTTTCTCTTCGATTGACAGAGTGGACTCTTACCAAGGTAAGTCAGTCAGTCTCCTAGTCCAAAAAATCTAAATATTCTTTACCAACCAAAACTATCCTAAATATATATATATATATATATATATATATAGAGAGAGAGAGAGAGAGAGAGGTTAGTTCTAGTAGAGCTTAAAGCTTATTTAGGAATTTTTGGACTTGATAGGAGACTGACAGACTTACCTAAAGGCAATAGTCCAAAACTGCAATCTCTTTGGAAATAAGCACATATAAAACACATATAAAACACTTAATACACTTTTATTTGAAATATTTCGATCAACATGATCTTCTTCAGTCAAGAAAGAGCTCTTTCTTGACTGAAGATCATGTTGATCGAAATATTTCAAATAAAAGTGTATTAAGTGTTTTATATGTGCTTATTTCCAAAGAGATTGCAGTTTTGGACTATTGCCTTTAGGTAAGTCTGTCAGTCTCCTATCAAGTCCAAAAATTCCTATATATATATATATATATATATATATATATATATATATATATATATATATATATATATATATATATTTATATATATTAGGTCATTTTACTTTGTATATGAAGTTATAAGATGATAATAGGTTTTGAACAAATTTACTTTTATCAGTTTTCTAAACAACCCCAATGCCTGCAATTTCTTAGTGATGCCCTTTAATGCAACACGCACTACAAAAACCAATGTTTTTAATAGGGCTAGATTCTTTGTTTTCTATCGATCGATCGCCTGCCAGCTTACGAGTGAACAGCTATACGCTTTGGTAATTTCATGATTTAATTATAATGATATTTTTTGTCTAATATAAAAGTATTAAAATACCTTAATCAACTAATAGATGAAATACTACTAAACAAACTCTACAGCATAATTTTTAAAAATGTAGTAAATAACAGAACATTATATATATATATATATATATATATATATATATATATATATATATATATGAAGTTGATAAATTACTATTGTAAATACTTTTATCCACCACTAAGTGCAATAAATTTACCTTGTGATGAGGCACCTTTCGGTCACTTGACCATTGTCGAATCACTGATTATTTTTCTGGTGTAGATGTTCGGTCCGTGATTTTGGTATTTGTTGACGTTACACGCATTTTTTCTAGATCTGCGTGTATGATGTTTTTATATAGTATGTCTTCTGTATATGTGGTCTGTAGGTTCATTAAATTGTTGTGTGTGTTTTTATAAATGTGGTATTTTTCTAGTGAGTTTAATTCTAATATATATATATATATATATATATATATATATATATATATATATATATATATATATATATATATATATCAGTAACAGTGAGATAAATCACAATGCAACTGCCTAGAAGTATGATCAATTTGCATTAAAGACAGGTTACAATAGGAGTGTACAGTTTCTTCAAAAATAATTACAAACAATTAATTGTAGATGTTTGTATATGTAACACATAAGTCTAAAGTTTTGAAAAGATAAATTATTGAATATATCTAATTTACAAGTGGTTATATACTATGGATCCACTTTCTTTACAGGTGTAAGTCTTATTATCTACTGGTAGTAAATGTTTGTCATTAACATTAGTTAGAGAGGGAGATTAATATCATTATAACAAGTGTTTATTTTCCAAGTTAAGTTTACATGCTCATCAATAAATTTAAAACAAAACAATCTTTAAAATATTAATTGAATAACTTTAAAGTCTATTCACTATTAATAATAGATACCAAAATCTATGAAAGGGTACCTTCTACTCCTACCAATCGCCAGTTTCTAAAAGCCTAAAGTTATACAGACAAAGCCCTTGTTCACTATGTAAATTACATTAAATTTGTAATTGCTGCCCAAATTTTGGTGTATTGGTGTAAATTTTTGTATTGCTACCCATTCTAAATGGCATCCTATATTTTAGCTGAAAAGTAGTGAATCTGGAGAAACAGTACACCGATTTGTCGTTTCATCATCATTGCATTTTCAAGCTAATCAACTTCATGAACATACTCAGTATGAATGGTGGGTAACAGCTTCAACAGTTGTAGGAGAAAGTCCAAGAACTTCTGTTGTATCTCTGATACCAAATTCAAGAGGTAAGATACGTGAAATATCTATCTATAAAATTTTAATTTAAATTAATATTAACTTTATTAATAATATACTTTAAATCAAAATAATATTCAGCTTGAACGCATTATCTTGGAAATGGGTGACAAAATTTACAAGAGTGAGGTTAGCAGTGTTGTTCGCTTTTTCAACACGTTTGCGACCAAGCGGCGTATATATGCGTCATCTGGTTTCTCTCTACAGAATGGCGGTAAGAATTCGATCTTTCCACACACGCCGCGTTATTGTGGGTCTGACTTTCGTTACAGACCAAAAGTGGAATGTTGTTATAATAGGTAATTATACTACATAAAATCTATAGAAGTATGTTTGTTGAATGTATAATTTTCTTTTTAGTATTTTTTGGAATGGCGCATATATGAGCCAGTCGGTCTATATCACGAAAATCCTATTATAGACCAAGCGTCCAACGTAAGAGCCACTACAAAGGCTTGTATCAACAAAAACTTAATTAACTTGTCTTGTCTAGACAGATTGCTTATATAGGCTTATATATCGAATAAATACAGACAATATAAATATTGTATCAGAGATGATGTTTGCATTTATATTTATTTGTATGTTTACATTTGACTTTCATGCACAGTACAGAATATTTACAAACTCACACATCACTTATGACACATTTACATCTTTTATCATAAATGACATTTAGAGTGAACCTAGTAAACTGTGATCATTCAAAACAAAAACTACCTCAGTAGCACGAAGGAATAAACAAGGGTGTCATTGACCTTTATAACTGATATACCAAATGTCCCACACTAACGTCAGACATGTTTACAAACAGATACAAATATATCAAGCCATTCAAGTAAACCAATGATTTGTCAGAGGAATAAAGTAACACACAAAGAGTGTCCCAAATATGAGCGGTTGGTCTATTTCAACTACCCTGAGAGGCGCATATATGAGATGTTGGTCCAGGAATAAAGACTGTACGGCGCATATGTGAGTCGGCTGGTTTATACCAAAAAAGTGTAACCCATCAAAATTTATAGACAGTTAACTGAGTTTTCTGGTAATGTGATGAATGAAGCATTTCTTCAAAAATAGTGCATAATGTTTAATTGCATGATAAAGAACCCCTCAGTTATGACTGACAAACTCAAAGCAAGGATTAAAATGAACATTTAAGAAGTCAGGCTTTTCACAATTAGTGTCCCTACATTAATTCTTTCCTGAAATTTCAAAAACTGTGTTGTATGAAACCATCAGGGACAAACTGGTCTATAAAAATTAGGCTTTCTCGAACTTTGTTTGAAGAACACAAAAGCTAACGACAGGAAATTGCATTGACATGCCTCACTTCCTATGACACGGATGGCGATGAACTGTTTAGTTACATCGTTACTGGTGATCAGACTTGAAACTCACATATTACTCCAGAAACAAAGCACCAGTCCATGGAATAGCATCAGTTGCGGTTCCAAAATATCTGAAAAACCTTTACCTGAGAACATTAGAATACTAAATCTGAAAGCATGAGATGTTATGAGATATTTTACCTTTTAAACATAGTAATTTTATTCAAATTTCATAAACAAATACAATTGAAGGTAATTAGATGTAGTAGATATGAAGTATATTATGGGCCTCAATAAATACCACATTTTTAAATTTTACCGTTCAACATTTCTAGGTGTCAGAAAAACATCATTTTATTTGTTTTAGATTTCAAGCTCTAAACAAATCAGTTTGGATATTATCTAAAAATTACAAATTGTCTGCCAAGTAACCAATTTATTAATTTTTTTTTCACTTGTAGATATGTTGGAAAATTCCTGCTCAAGATTAAACAAGTGTTGTATTGTAAATTTATGAGTTCAGGCTCATAACAGTTGAAACTCATCATGTGTATAATTAAACAATGTAATTAGTTTGATATTACATACCTTAATGTAATAACTGATTTTTATTAGTTAAGGTTTAATGCAATTGTTAAGGTTTGTCTCAATTCATGTAACATTATCTGTTATTAATGCACAGGTCATCAAACAATGTGATCATTGCTTTACCTTTACCTGATCTTCAAACTAAAATTGGATGTTCAGATATTTGCCTATTTTTTTTCCATTAGCAGAACTAATAATAGAAGTTTTTCTTACAATATTATTTTCTCCTTTTAACTATTTTCATATTTTTTAAAGTTACTTTGTCAGTGACGTGGCTAGTAACAGACAATAATTTTTCTCTAATATCTTGTGTCATCATTAGTTACCTCTGGCTAATTAGTTGCCTAACTAGAATACAGACGATATTTCTGTAGTTTAGTTGGTAAAGAAACATACTTAACACTTTTTATTTCTTCCAATATGTTTTATTGACAGACATAAAATATACAATATTACAACTTATTTTTTATTTCTTCCAAAGTACCATTAAAACTATAACAGAACTTCCTCGCCCTTATTTCCAATCATTAAATATAAATGCTGGAAAATATGTTTGTTCTATGAAAAACAAATAGGTCATTAGAAAAAGTGAATAGTGTGGTTTGCATGCATGAAGAGCTATGGAGCTCATATTGAACCAATAGAAAGGACTCTAAACTCTAAAGTCATGTGACATAATGTTTGCCATTGCTGACAATTTGTGACTAAACATCTTATTCAATAAATAGAAGGGTAGGATCAGACACAAATACAAAACACTGGGCAGGCAAGGCATCTTGTTTGTAAGTCATCGGCCCATCTTCCACACCAAACAATGTAAAGGAACTCTAACAGCAAAGCATAAGAAAAATATTAATTTTATGTACATTCCCTTCTGTTTGTAGCTAGTGCGCCAGGTAGTAAACAGGTTCAACTAAAAATATTTAATTTCATACATTTTTTCTAAGTAATTCTTTCCTTACTTTCTTTTGTAAAAAGCTTTAGCATAACTAGGATTAGTTGCCGAGGAAAATAAAGAGGTAAAGTGGCCCCCATATTAATTTGCCACATTTCAGTTGTAAACACATTATAAGCAAATTTCCTTCATGTGAAAGCCATGTTGTAGTTTGAAGGTGTGTGTTTGTTGATACGTATTCTTTCACTGATGGAAAAATTTGATGAATAGTTGATATATGGAGTACATCTGCTCATTTTGTAGAGCATAAAATGCATTTCTGATGTTTTACTAATATTTTTTCTAACATTGACGAGGTAAACCATACAACAGTTTAAGTGCGAGTTAAAAATTTAATCAGCTCTGAGCTCTATATAGAAGAAAGCAGCCCCCCTACCTATTGAAGTCATTGGGTTACAACTGAACTAAACAACTGTTTGCATTACTTTTCTTTTGTTCACCATTCTGCCAATAAAATCTATCTATGATGTATTCTATACTGTGGGGAAATTCATGGTATCATTGTGTTTCGTAAGCTCCACTTGCTTCTCTATTTCAATGGTCTCATAACCCTGGTTCTGTAGTTTTCCCCTTGTGCAATTTTTCAGCAAGATAGGAAATCAGTGGAATGACTTATCTCATTGTGGTGCTTGTAAGGAGTAGACGTTTTTCTCCCTGTTTTTAGTGCTGACTTTGTGCTGTTTAATTCTAACTAAGATAAATATATTCATTTGAAGGACGTACAATTTTTTACAAGAAGCTTTTACAATTAACAAAAAATGCTGTAAATGCCATGGTTTTCTAAATAGACCTTGTCTGTGGCATTACCAAGAATTTTATTGGTGGTGATGTGAGGTTTATAGACAGATTGTGTACCAAGTTTCTTAAAAAGTCTGCCAGTTTTATGAGTTGTCCCTCTAACAAAAGATAAAAACAACAGTATTCTCCTTCATATATTTTTCCTCTATGACAACTGAAAGTATATTACCAATATCATAAACCTTGTAGCCATTGCTTCCAAGCGCCTCTTCAAGGTAATAAGTTTATGGTCCTCCATGTCCTTGAATGCATGGTGGTTAATTTGTGAGAACAAGAAAAGAGTGTGTCAGCAACAGCTTGTATATGTGAGGGGTGGTGGTGATAGTCAAATAAGATATATATATATATATATATATATATATATATATATATATATATATATATATATATATATATAAATGATGTTAAAGGAAAATAAAAATGAACAAGGAAGGCAGGTTCAAATAGAAGTCCTACTGAAATTAATTACCACACAAGGAGGCAATAAGTCGAAGGTTTTATTAAACATTTCAAAAAACAGCACAGTTTTCCTTTTTAGGCAAATATTTTAGTAATAATATAAAATAACATTCAAAATGTTTTTATTCTCCCAATAAATATTATATTTTTTATGTTTTATTCTCAGATGTTGTATATACTATAAACATGTGTCTTTTTTTAGTACCTTATAGTTTCATTTTTGTAGTTAGCCATTTTATCGTCTATTTTTTATATTGAAAAATGTCTTTGCTAATAATTATATACAATTTCATATAGTTTCTTACACTAAATTAAGATCAAAATATGTTGTTGTTTTTAGTACCAGCATATGTTGTTACAATACCACAAACTGTAGTAGCACCATGGAACACGTCACTTTTGCTAGAATGCCAATTTGTAGGTCTTCCTGAACCATCAATATCATGGTTTTTAAATGGTCACCCCGTTTCTTCAAATGATTTTCAGGTAAAGAAAAATGGATCACTTTTTATAGCAACCTTAAAACCAAACTATGCTGGCAACTATACATGTACTGCAAAAAATAATCACAGCTCTGGTTCCACAGAACATATTGTAAAAGTTCTAGGTATGTAATTGTAATTAATACGTATTGTGAATTATTTCTTTAAAGTTGTAACTAAAACTTTTTATTTTAAAAACTATTCAAAAATTAACAATCTCAGTAAACTGATGGTGCATGGTTAATTATTAGGTGCAATAGTAATAGATGTAATTATTAATAATAGATGTAGATTAGGTGTAGTAGTACATTAGATGATTGATATTCTGATCTGATTAAGGCTTCACATTCTTTAGATTATTAATTGTTTTTATCTTTTAACTTAAAATGAAAATAACAATATTTTATTTAATTACAAACAGGGATTTGTTAAAGAGAATTTAGATTTCTAATTTATTGGCATAATTTAACATTTGAAAATTGCAGATAACATTGATTTTTATTGAATCAATTACAATAAAAGCAGTTATAGTACAATAACTTTCACACTGGTTCCTCCTTTGTAATTCAATATTTTTTCTATCTTTGTATGTTATATATATATATATATATATATATATATATATATATATATATATATATATATAAGCACATAGAAAATTAGAGTACTTTGAGTAACAGATTTAACTCTGATACTTAAATTTACTATAATAAGAATAATACTTAATATTGTAAAAATTGTGTACCTGTTACAAATTGTTTCAAAAACAGTAATTTGTTAACTTTAACATTTTTGTTAGCAACCAAGTTATGTAGATAGTACCGTATTTACGTGTCTATAACACGTGTTCATATATAACAAGCACCCATATTTAATTACAATATGTTAGGGAAAATATGAAAAAGTATATAGCTAATAATGTGTACTTACCAAAATTTTTACAAAAAAGTTTTGTTGAAATAACCCAACATGAACAGTTAAGAAACTTACAGTACAACTCAAAATTTACAATATCTAGATTTTGTTTTTTGTTTAATATGAACAATTTTTCACTCATCCATCACTACTTTCCGAAGATGATTCTCGTGAAAATGTTCATTATCACTGTTATTCCAGGGCAAGCAGTCCTCTGTACCATCCATTACATTGGGAAATCCACATTTTTTAAAGCTCTTCACAACTATTGACTGTATTCCAGGCTTGAAGAATCTATTACAATTAAGTGAAATTAGGTCTTCTCTTTTTCTTATATGGGGCATATATATATATATATATATATATATATATATATATATATATATATATATATATATATATTCTTGATATTTAACGTTATCCATTGTTTTTCCGTTGCACTGACTTTATGAAGTTAATATATTACTAAGTGAGTAATTTTACTTAGTAAATTACTCACTTAGTAATATATTAACTTCATATATATATATATATATATATATATATATATATATATATATATATATATATATGTTCACCATCCCACATCCACTGGGTGTACAGTTTTTTAAAAGTGAATTTAAAAAGTTTATTAAGCAACACGTCGAGAGGCTGAAGTACGGATAGAATTACTGCCGAATCACTTTTCATATCTTCCAGCTTTTCCTTCACAATTTCTGTCAAATGCACTTTGAAACTATCCAGGACCTATAAACTTTTCTTCTTTAACAAAGCACCTGATCTTTGATATTACACTGTTTTAATCCTGTCTAAAATTAACTTTTCCTCCACCCATCCTTTCTTTTGGGCATGAACAATAACACCTTGTGGAAGCTTTTTCATTTCAGAAAAACGTAAGGAAGTAGCTTGTGTCTATCAGCAGTAATTAAAAGCATAACCGTGCATCATTGCTTCTCCCATCCTTTTGATCTTATCGGTACAGACTCGACTCCCTTTCGTTCAACTGAAGTAGTCATCAGCATATCCCAGAATACGGAACATTGAGCAGCGTTTCCAATTTGAGACAATTCAAAATTATTCCTCCTCATCACTCGTAAGATAAGTCGATGAAACTCAATAATTTCATATTCACCAGGTAAACTTTGAGCTAAAGTGGTTCGCCTTCGAATCGAAAGACCATGTCTACGAAGAAACCTTGCACACCAACCAAGATTTGCACGAAATCGTGTATTATCGATGTTAAAACGTTCAGCAATTGTGCTTGCTTGAATTTTTATAATTTCTGTAGTCACCACAAAAGCTGCACCTTTTTTTCTTGTATAAGCTCAACTAGCTCCGTTTCTACATTTGGATACATGGCTTTCTTGCCACAAAAAGACCGCTGATCATAAGTTGTAAGACGTAATTTTGCTTTTTGTTTTTTCTACTCCTGGACTTTCGTTTCCAGTACATCAAATTTGCACAATGCAGCCCGATTGTCATTTTTTTCTGCATGTTTAAACTAAAAGTTTAAATTTTGACGTATAATATGAACAGGATGTCTTTTCACTCATTGTAAATAAAATTCGGTTAACCTATCAACACTAGCTACCTACTGTTCAAACCAACTAGCAATTGCAAACTAAAGCCCTTCATAAGAAGTGTAGTGCAGGCAGAAAAGGAATGCCGTAAGTGAGGATTTCTAGGAAGCAAGAACAGTGTTACCGTATTTCCTTAGACACACGAATTTAGCAGCGGCAGAAAGGAATCACTTTGGCTTTAGTTTTAGCTTAAAGGTAAGAGCAATGACCCTTCCCTATTGTCTTGTTCTGACGAATTGTAGCAGGTAACGGGCCTATCCAGTAAGGTAAACACCATATTCCTAGTTTTTGTCATTAAAGTTATGCCTATTTGTGTATAGCTTGCACTCTTAATTTGTAAAAGAAAAATATGCACGTTGAACACTCATAAGTCCGGTAATTGTGATGGTGCTTCTATCTTAACTTTTTTTTCAAATGTTCGCCATAGAAAGTATTAATATACTCATCTTCATTTCTGTTAGGAATATTTCAATATATTTGAGTACAATTTTCTGCCATTCCTAACGTTTCAATATTCTCCTCTGTTGACTCGTTTTGAAGTAACTCAATTTTCAAAACTTTACCGTACTGTTCGCCTAAACTTTGAGTTCGTCTTCATATACTGTTAGCTACCAACACTGCTTCCAGCCCTCACTTCCTATTGTTGCACACCTACTCTTGCTTCTTGCATCCAACTACTTAATAATTTTAAACTTTTAAATATATCGTTCGTGTGTGTATTTATTTGCTTTTTTTATTACATTTTCCGTTTTTAATTTTGTTTAATAATGTTTTAAATATTCTAAAATATTTAAACGCCTTCATTTATTAGTGGTGTGGGCATGGCTAACAGTAATATAAAGACGGACTCAAATTTTGGGCAAATAGTACGATTTAAGTTTTGAAAATAGAAATACTCCGAAACACGTCAACAGAAGTGAATATTAAAACATTAGGGATGGCAGAAAACTGTACTCAAATATATTTTCCTAGTGATGCTAATACTTAAAAACGACAAATGTTTGTGTATCATTTATACTTGACATATGTTTTACTTTTGTTAACACAAAAAGTTTATTTTTTAATTCTTTAAAAATAATTGATGGTTGCATTCTCTTTACCAGTCAACCGCTTACTTGAAACATAAACGTGCTTACTTTCATTCAAATTTAATTTAATTTGATTTTTAAGAAACCCATATTCTTCTTGTACAGGATGGTTACTAAACTCTTATTTAGGCTATATGTATTATATATGAATTTTAATACATAATGTATTATTATGTAATATTAATTATTTACCATAATAAATTGAGAGCATCTGTCCCTAAATTGAATTAAACTTTTGTGATTTGATTTCAGTTCCACCAAATCCACCCATTCTTGATGTAGTTAGCGTTACTTGGTGCAACATTACATTAAGTTGGGCTCATATTGACAGCCAAAAAATATTGGGATATATTTTAACCTATAAAAAATTACCTGAGGTAATACTTTATTTTAATTATTTGTATTTTTTAAAGTGAAAAATTGCATGCAAAAATATTATTTACTGACATTATCTCCATTTAAGTGTACTTTTTATTGTATTTGAACATTGAAATGCTTTTAATTTCTCTTTTAGTTTTTTAATTTTTATTCATGCGCTTTCTTTTTGTGCAAGACTTCTTGTATTAACATTAATTTTGCCTGTACATACTATCTAACTCCAGACAAGTGCATTATTTCTCTCAAAATTTGTTTTCTTTTACTTTGTGTCAGTATTTATTTAAACTATTCAGAAGTTACTGTTGTTGACTTATGTTAACTTTTATGTTGACTTATGCTATTAAATGATGATTCTTAAAATAGATACCACTCCCACATCTGAAATTTAGGTTAATTCCCTATTATTATCATGTTAATTTTTGGCAAGAATATTATAACATAGTTGAAGGATGAATTATTTTAAATTAATCTCTGCAGTCTCTTTTGTAATCGTTAATGAGTGTTTAGAAAAATTAAAAGGGTAGAGTGACAATTTAAAATCCAACATACAAAAACTGACTAAAAAATGAAAATATTTATTTAGCGGGAATGTCAAAAGAAATATCTGTTTGAAGAGTAATCAGAAGTTATGGTTATAAGGTTCCTCAACAAATTCATCAAAAATGCTCAAAATACACAAACAAATACATCGCTCAACAAACCTGTTACCAACATACACTTATAGACAACATACTCAAGAAAATTAAACATAAACAACATCATAAAACCGCCACACTGACAAACCACACAAGGAACAATAAATACATATCCCTCACTTACCACAATAAACACACACACACACACACACACAATTGATTCCACAATCAGAAAACTCAATTACCAAATATCATACAAAACATTGAACACTTTAAGACAACACATACAACCCTTTTAACAACAAACAGACAAATACAATTTGTTCGGTATATACAAAATAACATGTAACGATTGCCCCCACATCTACATTGGCCAAAGGAAAACACGCTTCAAAGAACACATCAACGACATAAAAAAACATAAATCCAAAATCCAACTACGCAACACATATACAAAACACTTGAACTTTCGTACTAACTTAAATATTCTCCACATATTAAACCATAGTAAAAAACTAACAACTATAGAAAAATATTAAATATACAAACATCACACAACAGAAAAAGAAAATATCTAAAACAACGACCCACACTTAGAACCCAACACCCTTTTCCATTATATAGTAAACATTCAATTAACCCACCCATTCTAAGCTCGTAAATCGTATACCCCCAGCATTTTACTTTGTGCAACCGCTGCCAGTAGTGTGTCAGCTATGTAAATGATACAATTATTTCAAAACGTATCAGCAAGTTCTAGTTTAATCAATGAATTCAAGATTATTACAACAATCAAATTTAAAATAATTTTACCTGGTGATGCAAACACACCTAAGAAACAGAAAGAAAATTATATTCATTGAAAATTTTTTTAAATCACAATAAAAATAATAACTCTAAAACTTGTGGTAAACCTCACAACAGTTCATTTTACTGGTGTAAAGTCCCACAAACCTTTACAGAGACTTTCCAGACACTATGAAACAAGCAATGCACAAAACATGTAATAATTGTAGCAATTTGTAGGAATAAAATTTTTGTTTACATTCAGAAAAAAATTGTAGGTAACATCTGACTCATTAGCTGCAAGAGGCCTAATAAGTAACCTCAATTCTACCAGTGCCTGAACCTATAAAATTTTTCATTTGGAGCTTAAAAAATACACGAACAGTATAAACTCAAACTTTCTTTATAAATGGTGTTAGTATAGGTAAATGTATTAATTTTATAAATTCATTATAGCTTAAGACCATATTTCTTTTAAAATATCACAAAAAAACGAAAATGAAGAGTAAATCGAAAAAGGATGAAAGTCACTTATCAAAAACTTTTCAGGGGAGGACTTTTTCTTAATAATTTTCTTATACTAAATTTGTGTTCATAGTTATAGCTTTAATTTCTTTTATAAATACAAGTCTAAAGATGTTTTATATTAGGTTGTAATGAAATCAATGTACCTGTTTTAAAGTCATGTAATTATATATTTTTGTAAGAAGCAAATGAAAACTTTTATATAAAGGATGATCTTATACAGTTATTTTCCATATTGTTTTAATGTAAAAAACTATCATTTAATATCAAAAATATCAAGTAATTATTTTCTTGAGGTTCACAGGACTATTTAAAATAATAGGTTTGAGTTCTGGATCTTGAAAATAATCTGCAAAAATAGTATATTATTAAATTAAATTATGACATTATTTTTTTTAAAGTATATTATGTGTTTACTATTATTTTTGTGTATGTATTGACTTAGGAAAAAACTTTATACAATAAAAATATAAAAATCTACCTAAAATATAAATACACCAATAACAAAATAGAAAAAATAACAAATATATACAACAAAGAATACTACACTCCAACATACAAACCAAACAACAAAATAATAAAATATCTTAATAACACAAACCACAAAACAAATTCAGAAAAACATAACCTATCAGGAATTTACGAAATCACATGCAACAACTGTAACGCTTTTTACATAGGAAAAACAACCAGAACATTTAAAATAAGATTTGAAGAACATTATAGAGCATTCAAAAACAAAAATTCAAAAGTATCAAATGTTGCAGCATACCTAATATCTCATAAACATGAAATAACAAATTACGAAAATAACCTAACCATACTTGAAATAAATAACAACCCAATAGAACTAAACTCACTAGAAAAATACCACATTTATAAAAACTTACACAACAATTTAATGAATCTACAAACAACATATACAGAAGACATACTATATAAAAACATCATACACACAGATCAAGAGAAAGTGCGTGTAACATCAACAAATACCAATATCACGGACCGAACATCTACAACAGAAAAACATCAGTGATTCGACAATGGTCAAGTGACCGAAAGGTGCCTCATCACTCAAGGTAAAATATTGCACTTAATGGTGGATAAAATTACTTACAATAGTAATATATTAACTTCATATATATATATATATATATATATATTTAGGTTAGTTCTAGTAGAGCTTAAAGCTTTTATATATATATATATATTAATACAACATAGGTTATTCAAATACAAGAATATTTATTAATTTATATTCAAAGCTTTTCGTTGGTACACAGTACCAACATCATCAGGAATGAAAATTACAATAATGTAATGTTGGTACTGTTTACCAACGAAAAGCTTTGAATTTAAATTAATAAATATTCTTGTATTTAAATAACCTATGTTGTTTTAAATTATTAAACAAGAAAACGTATTTTATATTTATATATATATATATATATATATATATATATATATATATATATATATATATATATATATATATATATATATGATGAATAGTTATTAGCTGGAGTACATCCGTTCATTCTACAGTCCATAAATTCGCAGTTCCGACGTTTCGCTAGAATCTCATCCAGCATTGACGAGGTGAACCCAACAACAGTAGAAGAGCGAGTGAAGTATGGAAATATATATATATATATATATATATATATATATATATATATACATATATATATATAGAGAGAGAGAGAGAGAGAGAGTTATTATATGTTATTGTAAACAATTATTTCAACATTAAGTGCAATTAATTTTTACCTTATGATGAGTTACCTGATGAGAAGGAGAGAGAGGTTATGTAATACAGTTTTCGAACCTTTTAACCCAGTACAATTCTGAATGTGCTTTTTAGATGAATTCACATGAAATCAGACTATCACCAGAAGAAAGTTTGTATTTAATTACTGGTCTAGCCTGTGGAACAAATGTACAAGTGTCTATTGCTGCTTTCAATCGAGTAGGTCAGGGTGCCCCAGGACCTGTGATAAATGTTCGTACAATAGGGGGAAATCCTATTGCACCAACACAACACATGGTAAGTGGAATAAGTATATGAGAATTTATAACAACTTCATAATTACTTGATTTGTCAGTTATTCTTTTAGCATGTTCGCTACTTTTAGCATATATGCACTGTCTCGTTCTCTCAACAGACTGGCACTAAGAATTCGATCTTTCCTCACAGATCGTTTGTTGTGGGTCTGACCTTCATTACAGACCAAAAGTAGAATATTGTTGTAATAAGTTATTGTACTTCATAAAAACCCTAGGCGTATGTTTGTTGAATGTATATTTTTGTTTTTGCTATTTTTAGTGTTTTTTTGGGATATATGAGTGAGTTGGTCTATAGCACAAAAATATCATAGACCAACACTCCACATAAGAGCTACTACAGTGAAACCATTCAAATCCAAACATGATTTTGAGGGAAATCAAATTTAAAAATGTATATAAAACTTAATAAAGTATATACTACATATATAATGTATACTACTAATAACATATATATATAATGTATACTACTCACATAAAACATGACTGAGATTTGATATATATTGGAAATAACAATGTATAGATGTAAAAACAGAAATGTCATACAAAGGCTTATAACAAGAAACAACCAACTATTTCGTCTTGACTGGTCATGCTAGACAGATACAGGCTTCATACCTCATCAAAGAATTACAGACAATATAAATGTTATTGTATTAGGGACAAAATATGTTGACATTTAAGTTCCATATACAGTACAGAATATGTATAGCTGGTCACTTGTAAGAAAACCGGTACTAGCCCTATTCAAAAACATTCGTTTTTGTATTGTGTGTTGCAAAAGGCCATTACTAAGAAATTCCATGCGTTGTAGTGGTTTAAAAAACTGATATAAGTAATTTTTTTCAAACCTTCATGTAAATGATCTGGTTATTATGACAAATCGAATAAAATATCATTTTGAGTGGCCTTTTGGCCTTGTCAAATCTACATTATTGTAATACAAATACTATACCAAATAATATAATGTCTGTGGTACGGTCTTTTGCTTCTTCTACCCTTCCCCCCCGCCTAAGCTTGCCCTTTGAGGTTGTGTGTCAGCTTACTTGTGGCCAGCTATACAAATGCACCCATCACTTGTGACATATCTACATCTGTTGTGATAAATGTCATTTAGAATAAACCTACTAAAATGTGGTCATTCAAAACAATAACTGCCGCTGGGGCATGAAGGAATAAACAAGGGTGTCAACTCTATTTTGACGTCATTGACCTTGAATAACTGAGAGACCAAATGTCCCTCATTAACGTCAGACATGCCTATAGGCCGATACGAATATATCACGCCATTAAAATTAACCACTGATTTGTCAGAGAAATAGAGGTAACACACAAACAGTGTCCCAAATATAAGCCGTCAGTCCATTTCAACTATCCCGAATGGCGGATATGTGGGACGTTGGTCCATGAACAGAGACCTAACGGTGAATATGTAAGTCAGCTGGTATATATAGATAGTTATTTTTTAACATTGCGTTAGATAACATTGTAATCTTTCATTTTGAGATATTTTATTAACTTTACGAGCAAGTACTGGATGTGCTTTGTTAACAAAGATACTCATTGACTAAAATGAATAGACATCTTTCAGTGAACTGGTTAAGAGAGATACTCTATCTACAGTATGGTTGCATGCATATTTTAACACTCTTCTTATTTTGTTAACCATTGGCAATCATGCTAAATGTGTAAAGAACTTTATTTTTTTATACAAATCTTACAATATTTTTTAATTTTATAATTTCAAAATCTTAATTATTCAATAACAATAACCCTTGCTACAAATATTTAAGCAACCTTGATATACATTTCATTGTATTTCATCAGAAGGTTACAAACACCCTCATTGAGTATGTATGTAACCTTCTGAAGATTCTAACTGTGTTAACGAAATGTACATCAAGGTTGTTTAAATATTTGAAGCAAGGGTTATTGTTATTGAATAATTATAATTACTACTGTGCTCTGTATAGATTTTTTTTTTAATTCAAAAACCTTAGGGAAGTTTTGGTAATATAAAAATGTTTGCAGTTGTTTGTTTTCAGCTTATATGGTAATTTCAAGATGGCTGGTGGTTAAGTCTATTTTTTAATTCGGTGAGAAACTGGGTCTACATAATCTTTTTTAAAAATAGATTAAATTAGATCCAAAGCTCCTTATTTTTTCAAATTTGATTACTTTTTTAATAACATTTTGGATTATATAAAGTGAAAATATGCACTTTTAATCATTAATTACCTCATACCTAATTCTGGAGAAGATCTAATGTTAAGTTCTGTGACAATCTTTAAACGTAGTCATTGACCAATGTAGCTAGTTATTTTTATGGGAGTTTTATTTTTTTTCTATCTTTAAATATTATTGTTTGTTTAATGGGGTTTAGTAAAGCATAAACCACCCCAATTTTTTCTGTATAACATTCTTTTCTCTAAAATTAATAGCATTTTATTTATTTAATCTCTCTACTTAAAAATTTGAAGGAAGTCTTATTCCCAATTAACGTAAATTCCTAGATACTATCATATTCCTTATTTAATTTTGCTAATGTATGTACATAGATACATGTAATTTTAAATACATACAAGTAGAAACATGAGTAAAAGTTATGATTAATATTTTAATATGTGTTACTAATTAAATGTTTGTTTAATCAGGCCATTGCAAGTATGTCACACTCATTGATAGTGCATTTAGAGAGGTGGAAAGACAATGATTGTCCTATTTCACACTTTGAATTGGAGAAAAAAATAGATCGAGATGATAAGTGGGAATTAGGTAAATTTATTTTAAATAATTTATATAATAAAATGAAGTAATCATTTATTCTTACTGATATTTCTATAACAAATTATATTTTGAGTCTAAAATAAAACTAATATATCTTTGAATTACGTTTTTGCCAATAACAATCTATATGGAGCATCCTTAGACACCTGCCCCTTTCTTTCTTTCTAACCTGTGTTTTCCAATTATATCACAAGTAAGTTCTATACACTCAATTTTTTGCAGACATTTTCTATAACATAAGGTTTTTGTCCGTTGCAGTATTCAGTACAATTTGTTTGTTTATAAATTATTTCAATTGTGGCTTTTAAATTTTTTTAATGAGGTTTCTGTGGATCTCATTGCTTAAGAATTTTACAAAAATCACTGCAAGCTCAGATATGTTACAACTATGTAATGCCTCATTTCATAACTAACTATTGAGTATATTGTTGTAGTGATCATATTTTATTTGTTTTAACTGTGCCAGTAAGCGAGCAATGTTTTGATACTTTTCCAGATAGTCAGATTTTGATTAAGAAGCAGTTACAAAGGCCTCACTTCCATTACTAATTACTCTCTTTATTTATCTGTTGTGTGTTATCTTTAATGTGTCCTCAGCATCTCCCCAAGTTGATCTAGCCTTTGATAACTTTTGTTTGGGTTCTCTCACTCTCTTCTACTGCTTCCATTAACTAGTTTTCGTTGAATTGAGCATCCATGATGATCTTTAGTCAGAATGAAAGAAGGTTTGTTGTGTTTTGAATAGAAAGCTTAGTTTAATATGTTTTTATTCTCACATTGTTCCTTCAGAAAATTAAAATACCTCATTCATTCTCCATTAGGACATGTTGCTTCAAATTTTACTGACTCCTTTAGTGCAGATTATCTCATCATACAACATTCATACATGAAATCCTTGATGATCTTTAATCATTTGAGGAGATAATTTATTAAAATATTCAAAATATTAGTATTTAAAATTGTGATAGAGTTCTGTTACTGCATTTACTGTTTGAAGTTTGACGTAACAATCTCATATTTTGTTAATTCAAGTATGTGACACAAAATTAGCATACCAATTTGACATATCTCCTTTCACTTTAACAGTTTGTAATTATGTTTATTCCTTTAGACAATGCTATATGCATTCTTAAAACCCATAAATATCACAAGTACACTTTCTTAATTGTTGAATAATTCTTTAACAATTTGAGTGAAAGAAATAATAGAGTTTGTAAGGATTACAATCAATTGTTTTAGCCTGTCAATTATCATTTATTTTATCAAGCCACAATCTGCCAGTTGGTTTTGTGAAAGTTGATAGCAACGTTGTCAACTCTCACTGCACAAGGACGCTAAAAATTAATTATTTAGGATAACCTGTTGTACTTCACAATTAATAGGAACAAAAGCTTATTTTTTTACTTTAAAGTATTTAAAATAAAATTAAAATGGATTTGAATACCATAAAATTATTTAAAATAGTATGTATTTTAAATAAACTCAATAACACTGGAGCAACTTTTTTTTTGGTAGAATTTTGTATTGGAATTGTTAACTAGCTCATTTTGTTGTGAATACTGCCGTTTAAGAACGTCTAAAATGTTAAAACCAGTAATAAATTTTAAAATTTAGTATTTTACTAAAACCCTTGTACATATGTTGGTATGTTACAATTGCCTATAGTAGCACTTACTTTTATGATTGTTGAGGACGGCCGTTTTGGGAGATGTGTCCAATCTGAGTTGACAATGGGAGAATACATCTGAAACAGCCATCCTCAACAATCAAAAGTAAGTGTCGCTATGGGAAGTGTAACATTCCAACATTTGTACAAGTTAAAAAATAGTAACTCATGTGAAGATGAAATCAACTAATATTTAATTTTTCTTGTCGTAATCATCTTGAATTCACTGAAATAAACCTTAATACGTAATTAAGTGATACGTAAGCCTCAGGCTTAGGTTCGTAAAAGAAACGATTGTTTCAAAACGTGTCAGTAAATAAGGTCTTGAATATTCTTTTAGTTACTTATTAATTCATTATAGTAATTTTTAATTTTTACCATAAATTCAAATTTAATATTAAAAATATTAATATTTTACATACAAAACTGAATTGTGTAGAAAATTTTAATAAAATCTGGATGCAATATATGAAGTATACAATTATTGATGTTCTAAGAAAGTGTATTATTTATATTAAAGTATAACTTTATTATATTGAATCTTATTAAACCAAATATCACTTATAATGGACTGTATTTTAAAGATAAATCATTCTCCAACAGTTAGCTATGTAAACAGGCGCCTCATAGCTTGTAGGTAAAATGGCTACGGCCTTCTTTCAGGTTACAATCTCCTTAAAAATGATGCCTTAGAACTGTTGATAATGTGTATATAGTGTGGATATATTACTAATAATTATAGTACTAATTTATCGAGTGTTTAAAAATGATTTGTTTAATACAGAATTTTCTATACCCAAAGTTCACTGGCCTAAAATGTCATGTCTGATTGTTATAAATAAAAAGGATAAAAAATAATATTAAACAGTCTAATCTAAACCTATCAGTAATATTTGTTATACTAACTTATCGTTGACAATTTTTTTTGTAAACAAATACACTCTCTGTCTTATACACTGGCTTCAAATGTGACTTTTCTTCTGAACAATCTCTAACTAGGTCTTTCAATATCACTCTGAAGACTTTAAAGTGAAAAAAAATCTACCACAGTGTTTTTGTCTAATATCAGTCACATCGAATGGGTTATCTGATTTTTAATCACTGTAAATAAAATTTACATGTTTTTAATCAGTTTATTTCTTTCCGTTAACCCTTCATGGTCTTTCTCTGTTTTTTTTTGCATTTTAGACCTTTTACAAGATCATATTGCCATTAATTGAACAACACTTAGTCAATTAGCCTGTTATAATGAGGTTCTACTGTATAATATTTGAGTTTTTTGCAACTGCATTTTTTATGGAAATTTTTTTATTAGTATGTAACTAAAAATTTGCAGAAAATATGTGGCATCTATTTGCTTTACTATATATTTCAAATAATTTAAATAGTATAAGTGACTATCTGTAACTAGCTGTAAAATAATTTTTTCGCATTATTTGACAAAGAAATGTATATGATTAATTGGGCTTTTAAATTAAGTATATAGATTAATATGATAATGTGTACCTAACCTAACAGCTACCTTTAAATATTGTTAAACAGTTAGCGACTCTATTCCAGTGGGATCTGCTTACAACATATTTGGATTATACCCTGCTACTTTCTACCATATACAAATTACTGCACATAATAGTGCAGGTTTTATTCATTTCAATTACCATGTATCTACGCTCACACTAGCAGGAGGTTAGTTTACATAAAAATATATAGGGTTAAATTGTTGGTATTAGTTAGATTTTTACTGATTTTTTTTTGTAAAATGATTGTTTCAAGAATAACCCATTTTTATAAAACTACAATATAATGTTTAACATCAAGAGTAGAGTATTTGATGCAAATTTTGACACCTAATCTGAATAATATACATTTAATTATTAGTCAATTTACATAAATTCGACACATGATCATTAGTTATGTGATCATAACTTTAATTACTGTAAACGAAAAATAGTTAATAGTTTCAATAGTTGATGCGAGAGATCAGCATTCAGCAGCGGACCGATAGTAAACAGCTGTTTGTGACAAACTTGAATTTTCTGGTCCCTTTTTAAATTAAAAGAATCAAGTTAAGGAAGAGTAGAAGTCGTATAGCGAGAGTTGAACAAAAAGGTTTTCAAGGTTTACCTGGTGCCTACGGGATCAATTTCCAATCAGCAAGCCACTTCCCAAGGAAATCAGTGAACACCCGAGGTAACATAGATATAAAAATTACCTGCAATAAGTTTCAAATCTATTATATTTATATATATATATTTAGGTTAGTTTTGGTTGGTAAAGATTATATATATATTGTAAATCGCACACCGTCCACAGCCCGAGGAAGATTACTTGTCTGAATTATTTTAAAGGGCGGATATTCTAAATTTTATTTTTTTCAAATAATAATCTTGCTATTTGATACTCCTACAGTGGCGTGTGTCAGATATTTGAGCAAAAAGTATAAAGATGAAATATTTCCAATTTTATAACAAACATTATTATTCCCAGCTCTACAACTTATCTCCTAGTTGTGTTTTCCTGCAAAAAGCTAGTAACTCTTATTTTGTAATGTGATCTTTTACTGAAATCTCCAAATGGTTTTATTTAAGACTATCCTTTTAGAAAAACTTTATTGATCATGAATTTTAAAAATTTTGATTTTTTCTGATTTTTAGATTCTGGTGTTGCCTACGATAACTTTCAGTCTCCATAACAATGACCCCAAACTGGTACAGCAATTAATCTGTTTCTTGTTTAAATGTTATTAGTTTTCAACTAATAGCTTTTTTCGAAAATTAAACAGTTAAGGTAGAACAAATATTTACTTCCTTGCTGAGAAATAAATATTTTAAGTTCTGCATAAAAATTATGACAAGCTATGGACAAAAACAATAATGCATTGCAAAAGACAGTTTTAAGCTCAAATTCAAGCATGAACTAAATCAATTGTGATTTCTCTGTTAATCAAGCCTGAGATTTGGTAAGCAGATTAAGAAGTTTCTTTAATACAGAGAAAAACAATAGTAGCCTATTACTTCTAATTGACTGATTATTTTTAATTGATCCTTAATATATATATATATATATATATATATATATATATATATATATATATATATATATATATGAAGTTATTATTATTACTTGTAAATAATTTTTTCCACCACTAAGTGCAATAATTTTACCTTATGTGATGAGGCACCTTTCGGTCACTTGACCATTGTCGAATCACTGAATTAATTTTCTTTATTTTTCTGGTGTGGATGTTCGGTCTGTGATGTTGGTAGTTGTTGACGCCAAACAACAAAATAATAAAATATCCTAATAATACAAACTGCAAAACAAATACAGAAAAACATAACCTATCAGGAATTTACAAAATTAAATATAACGACGGGAACGCATTTTACATAGGAAAAACAACCAGATCATTTAAAATAAGATTTTAAGAACACGACAATGGTCAAGTGACCGAAAGGTGCCTCATCCCATAAGGTAATTATTGCACTTAGTGGTGGGAAAAGCTATTTACAAGTAATAATAATAACTTCATAAAGTCAGTGCAACGGAAAAATAATGGTCAACGTGAAATATCATGATGTATATATATATATATATATATATATATATATATATATATATATATATATATATATATATATGAAGTTAATAAATTACCAATTTTGAGTAATTTTATCCACCATTTCTTATATCCACCATATCTTATATATATATATATATATATGAAGTTAATATATTACTATTGTAAGTAATTTTATCCACCATTAAGTGCAATGATTTTACCTTGTGTGATGAGGCGCCTTTCGGTCACTTAACCATTGTCGAATCACTCAGCCTGATCATACAAGGTAAAATCATTGCACTTAATGGTGGATAAAATTACTTACAATAGTAATATATTAACTTCATAAAGTCAGTGCAACGGAAAAACAATGGATAACGTAAAATATATATATACATATATCGGTTTATAATTTTAACTTACACATTTTAAAATTGTTGTAAAAGAACCTAAATATTACACATATCAATTAGACAATAAGAGTCACATAAGACATTAAATATGAACTCACATGGCCTCTATGTATGAACAATTTCATACAAATGAAAGGCCTCTAAATTTCTTCTTTACGAGTCTTAATTCAATGTGAAATTTAGTAGTAGTAATTTTAAGCATTCAACTTAATTTTCTTGAAAAAAAATTTTCTTCTTTATTAATTTAAATTCCAGTATTTTTACGCATTATGTTTTAATTAGTTATTACTTATATTTCAGAAATTAATAGTCTTGTTGAAGAGACTCCATTTTACTCGGATACACGAGTGATGCTACCTATATTAGCATCTGTCATTGCTCTGATCTTCACCATTACTACAGTAACAATCTGCTTAAGAACTAGTAAGTTTATTGTATAAAATTTTAAAACCTTCTATATTTCAAATTAACAGTTTTTTATGACAAATATTAATTTATACAATCATAAGTTAATACATATCACTTTAATTTTTCTATTTCTATATAGCCACAACCAATTATTGATTTTTATATCTTCTTTTACTTTGCTAAACTTTTTAAAAACTTTGGTTGGGCCAGCTAAAAGTCATGTTATTTCAACTGGTTGTGAGGCTTTTATTTTTATATCAGTAACTTTCATTAGATTCCGTTTAATTTCAATTTTCTTTCTATACACAATTTATACATTTTCTTCCTATGTTTTTTTTTATCCTCTGACTTGTCCTTCAACTTTTATGGAAACGATCATTTTTAACTACAATGGAAATATTGGAAAGAACCCCAATACCACAAAAATAATCAAAAATAACAAATAAAACAAGTTACTTAAGATTAAACCCTTATGTACATTTCGATGACCATGTCATCATCATCAGAGGGCCTTATTACAAAATTATAATCTAGCAAACTAGAAGTTACAAACTAGAGTGATACCAATCGTTCTCTACAGTCGCTATATATAGGCATGGGTAAGCTCTGCCCCCTCTCCACCCTGGACCAACAAATAACGATCGGCCATCTTGATCCAAATAGGCTATGCCAAATAGTACACTATAATACATATGTAATAAAAACTATAGCTAATAACAATAAATAAAATAAAACCAATTAAATTAAAGTGCCGTATTTGAAAAAAGGCTATTCAAGTAAAGTATATAAAAGTGAATCAGGGATAGGCCCTTAATCTGCATTCATTAATTTACAATTTGATTTGACTATAAAAATACTTTCATAACTATTAAGTAACTTTTTTTCAGTTGATACAGTTAGCTAAAATAACATTTTTATCTAAATCATGCTGATTATTAAGGACATGTTCTGCTAAACTTGATTTTTCAGGTCTATCATATTTAATATGCGCAAGATGTTCTTTATATCTACAGTAAACTCCCAATTATCCATGGGCGGATTAACCTCTTTGCGGATTATCCGGGGTCTGCCACTGTTTTACAAATATCCTATTTTTATTTCAATCAGATTCATTATTTTTTTTAACCTCTGAACGCGGCACAATATCCGGTAAAAACAACGATCATACAAATATAAAAAAAACTAAGCTTTCTCAAATAACACAAGGATAAACGATAACTGTCCTGTTAGATTGAATGAACCATCTCGAGGTGGGAACAGACTACTGTATATAAGAGACAATGATAAAATGCTTGGACGCCCGAAAACCTGATGTGTATCATAAGATTGTAAACAAATGTCAGCTAATCTCAGCTATAAATAGTCTAGGACGTGACATATGCATTATCCATATCTGTCATGTACATTATCGATCTTTATGGCTTTGTGACACACGTGACAAGTAGAAACAAACATTCCGAGTTGAATGTTGAGTGGTTATTTTAGTAGTAGGTAGTTTGAATTTTTATGCTTTATTTTTATTTCTCTATCTTTTTTATTAAATTTTTTTTTTATCATGCAGTATTTTATCATTTGTATTAGTTGATATTTTATGTAAATTTCCCTTTTTTATTGTAAACCGATAAATAAAACAACATTTTAATGTCTAATACACTTTTTTAATGTCCCAAATAAACCTGTATATGGTACAAATAAAATTTTTGAGATGAAAACAACGGACTCAATAATTAGATCAAAACGACTCTTCACTGTGCGACAAAATGGTTCTCAAGAAACTTGGATCGCACGTTAAAGCTAAATCAATGCTCACAGAAAAACAGACGAAAGTGACATATTTTTTTGTTAAAAAGTGAAAGTATTATGTGTAAAGGAATTACATATGTACATACATACTTACTTTTGACATATACCTATGTACGTATTGTAAATAGTTAGACATATAAATGTACATGTTATAATCTGTCAAAATACATTGACATTTTAAATTATTTTCTGTAATTATTTTATCCTCTGAAGATTATTTGTGAATTGCATTAACCGGGGTCATTATTTGTGTAACTTATGGTATAATAATCGATTATCGATCGTTTTGCGTACTCTTTGTTCATAGCAGATTATCCGGGGAATTCATTATCCGGTGTTACTGGGCCACCCTATTCCACGGATAATCGAGAGTTTACTGTATTTACAATTTTTCTTTTTGTTTGACCTATATGCATCTCGTCACAAGTACTACAAATTATCTTATAAATACCTGATTTTTCCAGCATTAGAAATCTCAAGTAACTTGTTTTATTTGTTATTTTTGATTACTTTTTGTGTTATTGGGGTACTTTCCAATATTTTCATTGTAATATATTGTACCACTGTGCTCTTGATATTGTATATAGATCATTTTCAGGATCGTTTCTTATTTAATAGCCAGGTCTAAGAAATACTCTAGGTCAATTTTTAAAACCAGATGGCATCACTTCTTGCTTTCTTTCAAGAAGTCTGTGAGGATTCAATTAGTAAAAAAATCTTTACTCAGTATAGTAATATTTATTTTTTTGTCAGAAATGAGCTCTTGAGCCAAACGTTGCATAGTCCTGGGTAAGTAGTTTTCTAGACTCCTTAAAGATTAAACACTTTATATCTCAAGAGATACTCTCCCACATTTTATTCATTTATTCTTTGCTTAAAACAACAAATGATTGATTCAAACTTCATAATTTAACCACGATGAAACCTAATACTTTTCTCACCCTAATCTTAACTTGAAAGATAGTTTATAATAAATAAAAAAACAACCTCTTACCACAAATTCAACAATTTTTATTTTAACCTAATGTACATTTCGATTACAAAGTAATCATCTTCAGAGGTATTTTACAAATGACTAACTTACAGCTAAACCTATGCGTATTTATAGGCAATGGGAACTCCTGGCCACTCCCCCTACACTATCCGACCTATCGAGTAATAACAAGGTCTGGTCCAACAGGAGGAGTTACTGTTACATTATTTTTGAATTTTGACACTAATTATTAAGTTTACACATTTAACAAATAAAACTATAACTATCTCTTAACTAATAAATACAATTGAGAATTCGGGATAGGCCCTTTCCCGTGTTAAAAGATAGTACCTGTGTAATATTTTTTATGATAAAACAACAAATTAAAAATTATAATAATTCTGGTAATAAAATAATCAATTTCCTTGTGTATTTAATATTCTTTTATTTTATAATTATTATTATATTGAAATAATTGATATAATTACTATTAAATTATAGTGGATGAATAAATTCATTCTTATTTATTTTTTATAGAAGCTTGGTTGTGTGCAACAAATACAATAACTGAAGGAAACAGAAATAACAATAATCCCCGTCAAGACGTAAAGCAGGAACAGTATACGTTCATACAAAAAGAAGGTGAATTCCCAAAGGATAATGATAACAATTGTGTAGCTACATGTTCCGAACCTATACCTGGTGCGTATGTTGCATTATTTCTTCTTTACTTGTTCCATCTAACAAATTTATTTTAAAATGGTGAAATAAATTTGTATGTAAAAAGTGTTCTAGAAATGATTGTTTTAAAATTTCTTGAGGTAATTAAATTTTGCACATCCGGCATTTGCAAGAATGAACCACACCATATCTCAAAATATATACTCGTAAAATATATTCCTTGATTATTGCCCTTGATGATCAGTGAAACATTTTTTTTTATCATCATATTTAACGACTTTAAGTTTAAATAAATATGTGAAAAAATTACTGCAACTGAATTTTAATTTATACTAGGTTTTCTTTGACAGTGTCTCAGTTTATATATATCTCAGTTTATATATATATATATATATATATATATATATATATATATTCTTCTATATTTTATAGCTAATATTCCATTTGAAACACTAACTTACTGATATTTCTCGGCAGAAATTCAGTAAAGCATTTACCAAAGTATTTAAAATTCAGTATCTTGTATAGTTTCAAATTCTTGTGAATTTCTATAGATAGTATCTTGTGAGATTTCATTCAAGATTTTAGTCATAAAAATAGTGGAAAAATAAATCTCAAGGTGAACAACCAAATAATAATGTTTTTTTCCTTGTTAAAGATGGTTACATTTTACACTATACATATATTTATTTAAAATTCAATATAGATTGCAAATAGTATATTTATTCTATTGCAGTCTTCCATAATGGTCTTCATTGTTTTTCCTCTGTATGTAACCTTTTTTTACCTTCTATGTAACATTTTTCATTAGAAAACCAAAATAATATTGTCTCACAATGAAAATATTGGAAAGAGCCCCAATACCACAAAAAATAATACAAAATAACAAATAAAACAAGTTAATTAAGATTAAACCCTTATGTACATTTCGATGACCATGTCATCATCATCAGAGGGTCTTATTACAAAATTACAATCTACCAAACAAGAAGTTACAAACTGCTTTATTAAGTAACCTCTTGTTTGCTAGATTGTAATTTTGTAATAAGACCCTCTGATGATGATGACATGGTCATCGAAATGTACATAAGGGTTTAATCTTAATTAACTTGTTTTATTTGTTATTTTTTATTATTTTTTGTGGTATTGGGGTTTTTTCCAATATTTTCAATGTAATATATTGTACCACTGTGCTCTTGATATTGTGTAATATTATCTCAGATAACATATTCTTACATATATAACATTCGTTTTATCCTGTATATCTAAAACAATTAATACATGCTTGATATATTTATTGAAAAGAACTTTGTGTCCACCAAAGGTTTATGAGAAAATGTTCACCAAATATTAGACTACCCAGTAATAAGATTAATTTAACTAAAACGTGATAATAAACATAATTTTACGAATGTTATAACTATTTTAATAAATATTTATTTTACTTATTTTATATCTTGTTTTTGTTCTAATACAGAACATATTTTTTAAATTTTATCTCATTTTCATAAGCCATTATACAGTTTGTTAATTTTTACCTTTACAAATAATGTAATACTTAAATTAATTTACAGTGTTTTTTATGAGTTAATTTGAGTCTAAAATTTGTATTAATAATTTCATTTACAAATGATATAAATGTTTTATAAAATTTAAGGTTTACACTACTTTTCATTATGTATGCTATTTCCACTTATCTAATATCATAATATTTTTAGTATCATTTGACACAAAACCCATTACTTACTGATATTTTTCAGCACACATTTCGCACTCAGTCAGTGCATTGTTCATTGCTGTGAGTCTCAGATAATGCTCAAGACTGTAAATCTTGTCCGTGACACACCATTGAACAAAGCAGTGACCTAGTGTGAAGCGTGTCTGCTGAAAAATATCAATAAGTAGTGGTTTTTTTGCCAAGTGTTACTAAAAGTAGTAATTTAAATAAAAACCTCAAGAGTTAAAAACAAAAAAAATACAAGATCTAATATCTTGTATTTAAAATTCATTTGTTATCAAATTTCTCTGAGTGTTTGGAAGAAGACTTCTTAATAATGATCACATTGTGAACTAGTTACTGTATTCAAACTTTACAAACCATGGTTTTGTCTAGAGAATAATGTATTTAGGAAAGTAATTTACATTGTAAAATATCGTCTAATATTCACCTTAACATGTTAAATTTAATCTTAAAAAGAATTTGTTAAATTCTAATATAAGCTAATTTTAGTATAAAAGTATTGAAGTATATTTTTAGTTAACCCTTTGTTCAGGAACATGTGACTGCCCTGATATGGCCCCTAGAAGCAACATATTTTTGAAAGATTTTAAACTTTTTTTTGTAATATTTTTCTTTATTTTTCTAATTTTTTAAAATTATAGAAATATTTATACATATTTTTTTATTTACTCATGTTAACTAAACTTTACATTAGGCTTATTGACAATGACTTTGCTAAAAATTATCTATTAATTTTTTTTTTTTTTTTTTTTGTAAAATACTGCACAAACTTTGAAACGATCTGTAAATACGTAGGAAAACCCATAGACTTTGGACACAAAATAATAGTGACTAAGTACTCTGTGTAGTATTTATTGTCCAGATAGTTACAAATATTTAACCTAGAATACAGAAAAATACACAGGAAATCAAATCATAAACGTAAGGCATTGCTAATCTGAGAGAAATGGTAGAACGTACATATACGGGAATGCTCCCGTTGGCTGTTGCACGATCTCATGTACTGGTGCATGAATGCTAATCAAAGAGTTAAACCTGTTTTTATTAACCATGATAAAATCTGAAGCAAAATAGCAACTCTTCATAACTGTTTTCTGCTAAATAAGGCCTTTAAAATTGAGTGACATTTGATAAGAGTTTGAGCTTAAAAATTTTCGGTTGTTATCCCATCTCATATTTAGAGAAATTTTATGAATTTATCTTTTATTGTACATTTTGAAGTAGTTAAATACAAATCTATGTATTAGTTGATTCCATCTTCACATGAGCTATTAGTTTTTAACTAAAAACTCTTGTTTTTAAGAAACTCAATGTTTTATCTAGAAACTCAACTATTCTTTGAGCTTAGCTTGTGAGGTTATGTTAATACAAATAAGAGACTTACACAAAACTCACAAATTAATCATTTAATAACTCAGATGCATTTCAATTACAAAGCTCCCCGTGAGTGTTGCTATTACAAACTTTAACTTACAACTAAGGTGAAAGTAAGGTACACTTCTATATTCATACCTATAAATTATAAATTAATACTTCAAACTTGATACATTAAATAGAAATTTTTTCCTAACTCATAAATTACAATAAAATTTTTAACCACACACACATTTATCATTATTTACAATACTATTTTTATTCCTAATAATAGGCTATACAAAGTTGGGCATAAACTAAACCACTACAGTATAATGAACTTAATACTGGAAAGGAATCATAGAGGGTCAAAACACACTAACCCAACCAAGTTAACAAACTAAAAATTATGTAAGATATAAACTGCTCAATCTGCAAAGAGCTCAAATGGCAGACCCAGAACAGAGACATACAAGATTGCACAATTCAATCGAGAAGAATGATTATTAGAGAGGAGGAGGAAATTATCAATAATACATAATAAATTTATAAGATAAAAGACAAACTTTGAACAATTTCTAACATTTTATCTGTTTGAATTCTGATAGTCTTTAAAACTATTAAAATTAATTGAAAACAAAAAATTTAAGATATCATTGCAAGATTTTAATTTTTTTACTTTAAAATATACATAAATATAAGTTTTCTAAAACCTTTTAATATTACCTTATTTAAACATAAATGTCTCCACTTATGAATTTTCAGCACCCTATAGAATATTTTACTAATAATATGAACAAAATTATCAAATTATGTAAATATTGTATGAAACATATGGTAATGAAATATATTTTTTCAGAATATGAAGATGAAATTTATCCATATGCAACTTTTCAATTAGCAAACCCATGCAGGAGCAACCCAGATCAACTAGTGTCTAGTGAAAGAGCTTTTAAAACATTTACATATCAGGAATCAGGATTTTCAGGAGAAGAAACTTATGCTGCAACACAAGTAAATGTTTTTGTTGATGAATTCTTTTATTTAGTCCAATAAAACTACTTCCTGAATTTTTAAATTTAAAACTTGTTACTAATGACATATTGATGATAATTGACTAGAATAGACTCAAATTCCCGTTTGTTTAACATGTGTTACGCAAAAATATATACTAAATATGACATGATTTAAATGTAGCAAACCATAATAATAGTTTAAACTTATGTTAATTATCACCATATAAAAATAACCTCACCTTACAAACACTTATGAAGTACTTCTTCAAGCATTACCGTGCTGTGTTATAACAAATTACTATACAGCTGTATTTAGGGGTGTAGCCAGAATACATGTACCCTCCCAGAACAATTGATTTTAACCAACAATTGTGTAATTTTATTTACAAAAATTGCATACAATATGATTTCTATCACTTTCACTATATGTACTTAAACAAGAATCTTACTTTGTATTTATGCGAGTTAACTTTCAAAGATTGGTAGTATCTTCATTGTCGAGCATCAACTATTTTTTAGGTTGTTTTAATTTGTTTAATATTTTAAATTCTATAGTTTTTTTATTGCATTCATTTTTGGCTATTTGATGTATTATTTGTTTTTCTTTGACTTTTTCTTAATTTTAAAGGTAGTTTTAGCATTCGGTATAAGAGTGAGTTGTACGAGTCTTTTTATGTTTTGGAGGATGGTTGGAGTAGTTGGTATTGTATTAATGGTTTGTGTGGGTACCAGCTTCCAACCATAATAACAGAAACAGGTTAGTGTGAATACCAGAAAGCTTCCTAAAGATTGATTATTCAATGTTATTTGTATTTCTGGTTATTGTTAGGTCTAGATAGTTTATTTTATTGTTTATTTCTTCTTCCTTGGTGAATTTTATGTTAGGGTTTAAGTTGTTGATTTCATTTAGGATGATATTATTATTTATTGCTTTATTTTGGGAGATGTATAATCAATCGTCAACATATTGTATCCAATGTCCGTAGGGGTTGTGTGTTTTTATGGTTTGTGTGATTAATTCTTCAATCTTTTGGAGGTAAATTTATGATATTATAATTGAGAGGGGTGATCCCATTGCTAAGCCATCTATTTGTTTATATATTTTACTTTTAAATATGAAATAGTTTTGGATTAGTATGGTCTTTAGGCATTATGTAATTTGGTTTGTGAATTTGGGGTTGGTTTTAGGATCAGTTAATTTGTTTTTTATTATTTGGATGGTTTCGTTTATTGGTATATTAGAGTACATGTTTAAATGATACATCAAATGATATAAATTTAATGTTTTTGGTTATGTTTATTGTTTTTAGTCTGTCGGTTAAATTAATAGAGTTTTTATGGTGTATTTATTTTCTAGTTTAAGTTCATGTTTTAGGTTATTAGTGATTATTTGTGATATTTTATAGGCAGGTGCATATATGAATTCTATAGATAAAAATGTTTGAAATTTCCCCAGGCGGGGTTCCACTTCCTTGGCCCACTGGGTGGTGCCCCCCTTTACATTGACCTGGCTGTATTATAATATAGCTAGAAAGTATTTGGATATGATTAACCCCAGTCACAACCCTGTGTACTGGCAAGCCTTTTATGGCAAGAACTGTAAATGGTACTCTAGTAATGGAAAGAGTAAACTATTAGACACTTTTTTATTTGGAACATTGAAATGAAAAAACAACATTCTCAAGTTTGTTGCATTCCAAAATCTAAAAAAATTCTAAACTGTACTTTCAGAAATACAGGGATTGGAAAATGCAAACAAAAAAATTAATACAAATCTAAGATGCACAAAAGCTGAAATAAAAGTTTCTTTAAAACTGTGATGAAATCATATATTTTTCATCATTTTTTTTTTTAATTTTAACATTTTGGAAAACAAGACAGGCTGTAAACATAATTTCTACATACATTTTATTTTATAAAATAATTGTTATTAATTGAAATGTTTAAAATTTTCTGTGAAAACTTAATATAATTCCATTTATTGCTATGCAAATAAGGTTACATTAGTGAAACTATTTTATAGCAGCAAAACAAAATTTTATTCTATTCTCAGTAGACATACACAGTTCACGTTATAATATATAGCATTATTTGATCCATTTTTAACTTGATTTACTATTTTTACTCTAAAACATTTGAACACATATTAGTATGTTACACTTGTCTATAATATCACTTACTTTTTTGTTTATTGAGATTTTTCTTGAAACTTACTGCAGGCGACTTTAATAAAATTCAGTTTACCTAGGAATAGGTAAACATAACAATAAATAGGTATTTTTTCACACACAAAAATGCTCTAAGTGAAGTAACTTATTCCAGAGATAAAATGACAACTTTCAAATACAAAATTTACCCATCAAAATGTCATGGTTAAAGAGGATTTTTTTCTATTTTCTCACATACAACAAGCAGACAGGACATTTTACATTTTTAAGTTAAAACTATTAATTTTACTGTCTATAATTCAGCGCTGTGATTTCACAAATTATGTACCAAATTAAAACAGCAGCATTCCACAAATAATGTAGTGTATAACATTGAATAGTATTTTCATTGTAAAATATGCTATTTAAAAAATTGTTCCTTTTGAGCAACTAGTGACTAGTCATTTGTCATTAGGAAACTTAATTAAAACGATTAGACAGTAGTTGTTGGCTGGATGTATGGTTAAAAAAACTAAGAAAAATTCAACTTCACACTACTGCTGAAGTAAAGTACTTGATCTCCATTTGCAAGTAACTGATATTGAGTAATGAAGATATACAGGAACTGACTAAGTCATCGAAAATAATTTTTTTTTAATGAAATTTTTTTTAATGTAACTATGCTGCAAATTGCAACAAAAAATCTGATTAGGATTGGTTTCGATTTAAAAAAGGAAAAAAATAATTGTCATAATATAAGCAGTGACATCATCATTAATAAAGTTATTATTATTTTGTAGCCAAACTTATCCTAGCCAGATACTTTGCTGCCAAATTGTAAAACTTGTGTATATAAATGAGTTATAATATAAAATAGTGCTCTATTTTTTAAAGAAGTATTTATTTGGTACAGTTTGTATATGTGTGTTTGTGCATTGAGGTTATGCTATACTGGTACTTTTTTTTCAAAATTCAACCACTATCCATTTGATTTTTTGATAGAACATATTTTTGAGTGGCGTATATAAAAAAAAAAAACATACACACAGGTGACGCCATATGTCCATATTCTATGATTCAGAGTTACAAACTGAACCGGACTAGAATTTTTAAAAAATGATCTATCAGTCTGCTCACCTAGTTCGAAAAATATTCCTCCAAATTACAATGGTATAAGTAACATTTAATTTAGCATTTTCAATGGAAATAAGAATTTTATTTTTATTTTTAATTCACTTTTAATAGTCTCAATGGCTTTATTTCAAAACTAGACTGTTTTACTGGATTTTTTTGTTATTCTCCTGTATGGTGCTTCCTTCATTAACACTAAAACCAAATTATCTTTAGGGTGTCTTATACTTGAATTTTAAAAATGTGTGCATTTATTATTGAACTGAATATGTTTCGAAATATTCATCTTAGAGAACAGAACAGGCAAATTTTTTTTTTTTTAAATCTCAACTTCTAACCTTGGGAAGGTAATTTTTTATGCTGGCGAAGATGATGCCCATGAGTCACTTTGACCCTCTATAAGATAATGTTATTTATCTTAAATTATTTTGAAAACATTTTATTGTCATTTACAATCAAACTTTAAAAATATACTTATACTATAAAAACTTTAAAACACTATAATTAGAAGATACTTAACTAAGTGAATACGTTAGGGCCCACTTGCTGACGCGTTTTGAAACAATCATTTCTTTTACGAAGCAAAGCCTCTACTCATGCTTTGTAGAGGCTTTGCTTTGTAAAAGAAACAATTGTTTTGAAACGCGTCAGCAAGTAAGCCCTTACGTATTCACTTAATTAGGTATCGTTTAACTATAGTTTTAACAGTGAATTCAAAATGATTACAACAAGCAATATAAAACAGCCAAAATCTTTTTCAATATATTTAATGAAATTTCAAATAAGCTCGAAAACAGATCAGCAAAAAAATCTAAATTTAAGATTCGAAAAAAATTTTAAATGCTAAAGAGTTTGTATTGTTTTTTTTATAAACCGAGGTCTTAAGTACACCTTTCTATTTGCAAACACGGACATACACATATAGATTTATATCAGCGATAAACATATTCCAGCGAACTGAGGGCTTTGTATTTTTTCCAAAACTGACCTATTAGGCCTCACCTAATTATGCCCTTCAAATGAATTATGTTAAAAATATATTTCAATTGACCATGTTTTGGATTCTAAATTGAATGAGACAAGATTTAAGATTTTGTGATTAATTTTAAAAACTTCCTCATTTTACTTAGGTCTTGAACTTTTAATGCTGACTATTGTGGTTTTGTGTTAACCAATATCATTATATATATAATACAAGTCCTAACGAAATGTCAAATTAACTTATCGCTTTTACCGTTGTAATTGTCATTTCTTGCTAGTTACTGAAGTATAGTACTTATATTGGTTTCCATTTCAGTGTTAGGATAAAACACAGAGAGGTTTCTACAACACTCAATAAAATAAACTTAGTACTATAACAAGAATTTGTCTACTCTTTGTTTGATTTGAGACATCGTATTATAAATATAAATTCAACTATAAATTTCTAATTTAATCCTAGAATGGACTGAAAAAAATTGCATTACAGGATTGGCTAGGTCTATCAGATCCACATAAGAAATATTTTTCAGTATTTTAAAATCTATTTATTACATAGGTACTTATTTAAAAATTACGCATAATTTTTGTTTAGGTTGGTTTCAAAAGCCTATTTATCTGATTCTGTGGTAAACAAAGGCCAAGAAATGTTAGTTGAAATCTTCGCGATGGTAGAAAAACTTTAAACTGAATTACAATTTCCATTCTTTAAAGTAAACAACATAATACAGTAGTCTTGATAATTCGAGGTAAATGGGACCAAGACCCCCCTCAGTTTACCGAAAACTCGAATTACCCAGAAATACGATCCTATGCTTTAAAAAAGTAGGAGTTTTAATGAACCCTAATACAGTAATATAATTCAGAATGCATAAAATAGGTTTATAGAACTTTAAATGAATATTTCTAGGAAACCCGACTTATTTCCTTTGCATACCGTATGCTTATAAACATTTCTTAGAAACGTGATTCATCATTTTGTTGATAAATAAATAAAATAGGCTCAAATAGAAATAGGCTTGAATTTAATAAAAGCTCAAAGTATCAGGACTTGGAATTTCGAGACTCTACTGTATTCCTAACTACATATTTTATTACTAACTTTAAAAAAAACATAAAATTTTGTTTAATGTTAAATTACTTGGTAAAAAAATAATTTCTCACTATAGATAAGTAAATTTGGTAAAGTAAATATCTTTGATAGACAAAAAAAGTAAAGAAAAATGTTCGTTTCTTTATAACAAATAGACATTTACTACATACTAAATATGATTATCTCATTATAAGTAATTGGGGAAAAAATTATTAAAAATTGCTTTATATGCAGATATATGAATTGTTGGTGAAGATTATGTCCTTACTTTAAGCACTATACTACCAGCATAGTAGGTCCATGACGTAGGTCAGGCATAACGAAATCTTATACTAGTAACAAAAGTACTTTATTTGTAAAAGCTCTTTATTTAGTTTTAGGACTCCATAAGCATTTAATGCTATTATATCCATGATATAGTCTATCTTCTAAGTGGTAGTTCATTAAACATTTCAAGGTTTGGATCATCAAGCAAGTAATTAAATTTACTTTCATAATCTTTTAACAATATTCTTTTAATTACGCTGCTTCTGTCACTATCGTTTTGTACTACACAGGCTTAAAATGTTCTGAAGACTTTTTTATATGAAATAAATCTTTTTTATTACTTTACAGTCATACAAATTTTAAACTAGTAAAAACACAATAATTAATTATAAGTATAGAACTGAAACCCCAAAAATGGGGTCTGGGCCTATCAGACCGAAAGTGTAAGTTGGATGTTACCAAGCAGAGACTTGAGGATCGGGGAAAAAAGCAATTTTTTAAGTGTTTGGTACAGCTACAAAGTGGGACCTCCATACATCTCTCTGACCTTGAACGAGATAGGCTCATATGGGTCTCCATAAAAAAAGATTTTACACGGCTATATAAAACGGCATAAGAAAGAAATAATAAAATATGGTACTGATCCCTCAAAAATTAAGTATGTTAGAAAAAGACAAAAAACTTAACTTTTCAACAAACACAATTAACTACTTTATAACACATTTACGATTATTCTATTTACAGAGACTTGGTTATTAAAACAAAACAATAAAATCATAAAGTGGAAACCAACTTTTACTGGCACATCAAGTGGTTAGCTCCTATTAGTGAAATTTAATTTTTTTTATAAACAAATAAACCTATTCTGATTGGATACTTTATAGCTATTTTTTTATAATGTAATATGACTTGGTATTATGTTTTTTAAGAATCCTTGGTTTTATAAAACCTTAAGATATCACTGAATTTATTTGATTTTCAGATTGATGAAGACAGCGATGAAGATAATGATGAACATAATCAAAACCAAGGGAGAAAATGGGCTCCTAAGGAATATGATTTTCGGCCATCAGACTTAGAAAATAATATCTTCTTTTCAAGTTACTTGAACACTTCCAGAAACATTCGTCATAGTGAGTATTATTTTTTTTTATGTAGTTTGTCAAAAATGGTTTTCTGATACAGGGCAAAGTACAAAATCAGGATTTTAAAATTAGGAACAGGACGGTTGTCTGCATTAACCTACTATACTACTAAGGTGGTCTATACCAAACATTACTAATATTAATATGGAAACAAATTTTAAAGTGATAATCTGATTGTTGTTTTAAACATAATTTTATTACTTATATAGAATATTTAGTTCACTGATAATTTATTTATTAATTATTGGCACTCACAACCCAGGATTGCTTGATGCTTGCCACACATAGCTCTTGAACAACTGCTGCAGAAAACTCTTGACACATCTATCTTGTTAGAAAGGTATAATTCATAATTCTTTAACTAAAAACACTTATAAATTGTTACACTTGTCTACAGTAGCACTTATTTTATATTGTTGAGGATGGCCGTTTCGGGAAATGTGCCCCATTTTCAACTCAGACCATAACTGATCTCAAGGTTTTTTTAGGTTAGGGAGTGGGATATTAAGATGGAGATGTAGGTGTATTTTGGGGAGTATTAGGAGTTATGATGTCACAAAGTATATGTGAGCTATAATTTAATTGTGTGTTAGGTATGTGTATAGGGTGTGGTATGAAATGTTTGTATATTTCATGTTGTTCGGTTGTGTATCGTTGGTTATTTTTGTTTTGTTTGTGAAGAATTTATAGGTTAGACGTTATGTTTGTGTAGTTATGGTTTGTGGTTAAGCGATGTTCGGCACATTTTGATTTGGTGTTTTTGTTTTTTAGTGTTTTACACCCAATCAAATTTTGCCGAATATCTCTTATCCACAAACCATAATTACACAAACATAACGTCTAACTTATAAATTATTTACAAACAAAACAAAAATAATCAACAATACACAACCTGAACAATATGAAATATACAAACATTTCAAACTACACCCTACACTTACACTCAACACCCAGTTACATTATAGATCACATACACTTTTCAACATCATAACTCCTAATTCTCACCAAATACACCCACATCCCCACCCCACCCTAACCTACAAAAACCTTGTGATCAGTTACAGTCTGAGTGGACAATGGGACAGATCTCCCGAAAGGTCGTGTTTAACAGTATAAAGTGCTACTATAGGCAAGTATAACAATTTACAAGTGTTTTTAGTTAAAAACTAGTACCTCACATGAAGATAGAGTGAACAAACATAAATCTTTTTTCTATGGTGATCAGGAGGTCCTGGAATTGTATTTTTAACATCCTCGTGAAGGATAAACGTGATTGTTTGTCTCAAACTCCTTGACAAGTTTGTCTTTTGGATTCTCTGTTGTAAAATTGGCTTGATCAAGTCATTATGATTCTCCTTCAATCTGTTTTCATACAGTTCTCCACATATTGTACATAGAAATTAACCTTTGTGATGTTGAAGTTATAAGAAATTCACAATGGCCACATTCTTGTTTTGCGACCAGATGATTTATTGTTGCACATTTGGTCCAATGTATCTACAGCACTCTTCTCTATGCATTATTAGCATTATAGTTCTATAAAGTCTGTGGCTTCTTGCTATGTTCATTAATGAGAGGCTTTTCGTTACAGGTTGACAATAAAACTACATTTCTGTTTGCTTTTCTTTGATAAGACTCAAGTGCAAAACACTTCAGCCATCATAACAAAACACACTCATCCCAACATCTTCACAGCGTTTAGTTGACCATTTCCTTAGGAAGCTGTTGACATTTGTCATGTCTTTTTATGTAGAAACTAAGCTTATATTTTAGCTTCAATAATTCACTAGCAAGATAGATCGACATAAACCAGTTGTCACTGGTGATATTTGTTCCTCTAACACTTCTAGATAGTTCTGTTACAAAGTAAAAAACTAAGGGTGAATTCCATTTATAAAAAAAAATTTCAATATAAGGTATTGATCATTGATCATGTAATTAGTTTGTATGTCACATATGATAACAATTTTTCGGCTGTATATTGCCAACTTTTTTCACATGTACATCATGAAAAGGCAGCACCCTCTAAAAGTTACTAACTGTTCAACTGTCAAATAGCATTCTAGATTATCATATCTTTGTAGATTTTAATAAAAATATTACAGATTTCTCTAACGGCAGTAAAAGAAATTTTACTTCTCTGGTTTCAGGATTGTCTAACTTTAAACAGTTTAAAATGAATTGAACCTCCTACAGGTCATCACGGCTTTATATATTTCCCCAAAATACTCAGAATTAAAGATTTTTAGATTATGTAAGTATTTTTTTTTTTTTTTTTTTTTTTTTTGTATTGCAGATAAAATGAGAAGACATTGAATTCAGATGATGTCATATTGGATACAATGAAAGTTTTTTTTTCATAGTTATGACATTGTACCCTAATCGTTATATTAGTATACTCAGTTATTTTTATTTGATTTCTTCATTTAAAGAAATAATTGTTTGAGGTTAGTAATATTTATTGCATTTATTTAGATCCTTTTTTAATATATACAGTATCTCTACAGTCGACACAGAAATTATGGACCCCTGAGTTTGAGCTTTAACTACAAGTGAACCATTTTTGCTAGAATAAAACTATTCACACCATTAATTAGCGTGTTTAATTCTGCGTTCATGTATATAACCAAAACAATTTTAGCACAGTTTATGTTAAACTTAGCTCAAGATATAAAGAAAAAAAAGTACGGTTTTATCACTCTTTCTTATTGAAGTTCAACTAAACGCATATGTGCATTAAAACCACTGATCCAATCTTTATGAAATTTTTATGCCATATTTTATCACTCATTAGTAACCTAAAAATAGAATTTGAAAATTTTATCCCATTTATTAGGGAAGTTGCTGTAGATTTAGTGCAGCAACTTTATCTCACGGCTCCTTTGTCAGATCGAACTGTTTTTTCCTTGTTTTAAAGAATAAAATCTCAACATATTTAGTTTATATAAACTGTTAATGTATGATTTTGAAATCATTGCGTTATTGATTTTTATTTGGTACAGGAGTAATGTGTGCTGGAGCGTGAAATCGCCTCGGCCACCAGAGGTGAAAGTAGAGTACAGTTAATTGTCTACCAGACAAACCGTGAGCCCTCTGGGTGGCTTGCTCAAATTGACTCTGTTTAAAGTATAATTTGAACGTAAGAAACATTTCCCATCAGCTTTTTTCATGAGAGCTATGGGAAGCTCTATGAAAATGATTTTGGTTTTTTGGTTTTTTAAAATTTTTTTAAAAAATATTTTCCATATTTTGTTTATATATATATATATATATATATATATATATATATATATATATATATATATATATATATATATATATGAAGTTAATATATTACTATGTGAGTAATTTTATCCACCATTAAGTGCAATAATTTTACCTTGAGTGATGAGGCACCTTTCGGTTGTTGACCATTGTCGAATCACTCTTCGAATACATTGTCGAATATATTAACTTCATAAAGTCAGTGCAACGGAAAAACAATGGATAATGTTAAATATCAAGAATATATATATATATATATATATATATATATATATATATATATATATATATATATATATATATATATATATATATATATGTATGTATATAATACGTTTTCTTGTTTAATAATTTAAAACAATATAGGTTATTCAAATACAAGAATATCTATTAATTTATATTCAAAGCTTTTCGTTGGTAAACAGTGCCAACATCATCATGAATGAAAATTACAATCATTCCTGAAAAAATGTAATTTTCAGTCCTGATGATGTTGGTACTGTTTACCAACGAAAAGCTTTGAATATAAATTAATTAATATTCTTGTATTTGAATAACCTATGTTGTTTTAAAATATATATATTAGGTTAGTTTTGGTTGGTAAAGATTATTTAGATTTTTTGGACTAGGAGACTGACAGACTTACCTTGGTAAGAGTACACTCTGTAGTCTTGAAATAGAAACACATAAAAGCACTTAACCCAAGATATATTTCAACCACACAGTAGTCTTTGTCAATCAAAGAGAAAACACAAAAAGAAATATGAGAGAATGAAATAATATAACTTATATTTATTTTATTTCATTCTCTCATATTTCTTTTTGTGTTTTCTCTTTGATTGACAAAGACTACTGTGTGGTTGAAATATATCATTGGTTAAGTGCTTTTATGTGTTTCTATTTCAAGACTACAGAGTGGACTCTTACCAAGGTAAGTCTGTCAGTCTCCTAGTCCAAAAAATCTATATATACAATTCTATTAATCCTCATAATCAGAAGTCATCTTCTACTTCTATGTTATAATCATCATTTTCTGAATCTGAGTCTTCTAAATTTATGTTCATTGGTCTAACAAGCTGAATTTCGTCACAAAGACGGTCTTTTCCTAGAAGTGGTCTTCTACTTTGTTAGCATATCCAACACATTCTAGCATATTCAACATGGAAAATCTTTTTTACATTCAAATGATACTTTAAACAGTCGGTTTGAGTGGGCAGGATGGTAGGTACCAGACTGTACTCCACTTTCACCTCAGACTACTGAGGCGATTGCACGTCCCAGCATACATTACCCTTGTTACAAATAAAAATCAATAAGGCAATGAATTAAAAATCATACATAAACAGTTTATATAAATTTAATATGTTGAGGTTTTAATTTTTAAAACAAGCTAAAAACCAGTTCTATCGGACAATGGAGCTGTAAGATAAAGTTGATGTACTAAATCTACAGCAACTTCCCTAATAAATGGGATAAAATTTTCAAATTCCATTTTTAGGTTACTAATGAGTCATACAATATGGTATAACAATTTCACAAAGATTGGACCAGTGGTTTTAATGCACGTATGCTTTAAAGCTGAACTTCAATAAAAAAGAGTGATAAAACCATACTTTTTTCTTTATATCTTAAGCTAAGTTTAACATAAATCGTGCTAAAATTGTTTTGGTTGTACATATAAAGGCAGAATAGTTTGTGGCAGAATAGTAGTGGTGTGAATAGTTTTATTCTAGCATGAATGGTTAGCTTGTAGTTAAAGCTCAAACTCAGGGGTCCATAATTTCTGCGAGGACATTAGGCTGCTTGGCATGTTGGTCTATTGGACAGTTCAGAAGGTTTTGAAGGTCATTTTGTAATGGTTTTTTCCTTGATTCTTCATAATGTCTGCTGTTCATTCAAGATTGCTAAGATAAAACCCTGATTGCCTAAACATTGATGATGGGAGTTGGCTTTTCTTCATTCTTTTAGTAGGAAACTTATTTCTATTACATTTTTCCTTTCCTCTACCATCAATATCCTCTTCCTCATCAGTTTACTCTTTCTCTTCTTGGCAATCAATAATTGGTGTACAATGACCTTTCTTCTCCAAGTGTTGATTTTATTCAGAACAGCCTTTTTCATGAATATTACTACACAGTTCAGCAAGAAATTTTAGTACAGGCCAAACTATATAATCATCCTGCAGGTTATATTCAGGGTCGGCATCTGTGTCTTTCCTACTCTACATTATCTTCAATTTCACTATCATCATCATTATGATCACATTCCTGTAAATACTTGAAGATTTTTCGTCATCCATTACGTATGACAAATCCATTACTGTAGTCTCCACATCATTCATGTTATATAACACCAGAAAATTATAGTCTAAAATTATACTAGAAATAAACTCACATATTTATAAAGGCATAGTCTCTCAAACAACTGACATGTGCTACTCAAGGTGCAAATTTCGAGAGGTTTTAACCTGTTGTGTATTAAATTATTCGCGATCTGAGCGCTCTAGGAGAATGAGGTAATTCATCGAGTCAAGTGATCATAGCAACTGAATTGTGTGGCGCTAAAAAAAACAATTACTTCAAGTTGACATGAAAAATGTGTTGCACATGCTTAACTGAAGTATAGAGATAACACATTAACAAAAGTTAAGCAAACTAACTATTAAAAAAAACCACATGCCATAAAACAGCTACAAAAATCTATGAAGGGATATTGGAAATCCGTGTCTGTATGCCCACTAAACACATTATGTAGGGACGAGATATTTTCTTTGATGGGAGGTAATGGGTTAAATACTTAGGTTTAGATGTCAAATTTAAATGATGTAGAAAGAAACTGAGAACAGGGCCAAAAACTACTATCTTTACGGTTTAGATACACACAGAAGGTAAATGGAGTATAGAAAAACAAATGTTAGGAAGGAATGGGTATATTTTGATAGAATTTTTTTTAATTGGGGCTTAAGCATTCTTTTTATACCAATGTTCAAATCATTTTTTAAAAAAATATGTAACATAATTAGAATTACACTAAGGTTTTTCACAAACTTCCACAAGGACATTAGAAAATCTCTAGTGGAAAATATTGGTTGATATCTGAAAATTGCTAATATTAAAGAACCCTGGTATTATATAAGCCCTTAGAAGTTAGGTTTGTATCATATACCATTCATTAACTCCACCTACTCCACGTTATCCCCTTTAATTAACAATAAACCCATAAAATTTTAATTTATGTTGATATTCTTCCTCTAATAGAACTTCTTAAAATTAATCCCTCTCTAACATAGTAAGGATTATTAATTTATTTTTACCATAGTGGTCTCCTGAAATTTAATGAAAAATATCACTTCCAAATCAACTTTAGGTATTAATTAATCACTTTTACATTAAGTTTCATCGAACGTAATAAACTACAAAATTCAAGAGTTTAGATATTAAGTTTTGAACTCGTTTTTTAGAGGTCTTAATACTCATCTGCTTTATATTTCAATAAAGAATATAAAGTATATTGCAAAGAGCTTGTTTTATAGTCTCTCATCTAATTAAATGACTTACAGCTTTCTTTAAATTAGAATTTACTGGAGAAGATATAAAAAGCTCCAAATTAATATTTGTGTAACCTGACCACACAAACATGAGAAAGCCACCCAAAACATTTTCAATTAAATATATAGATATGGCTATCTAGTTACATTTATTATGAGTATCCTGCTAAGTACTACTCAGGACAATTAATATTTGTACAAATATAATTTACATATATAAAGAAAATTTTAAAAGTAATATTATTTTCTTGAATTTCGTAGTTCATTACTTTCAGTGAAACTTAATTAATCACTTTAATATTAGTTTATCACTATCCGAACTTTAAATTTGTAAAGACCCACTGAGACAGAACGTTTTTGATCGCTATGTGGCGATCTTCATCAGTGTCTTCTCCTATATGGCGATCTTAATCAGTGTCTTCTACTTGGAGTTGTTGGATTAAGCAGTGACGATTTTAAGCAGGTTTTCAATAGTATCAAAGAGTATGTGTGATTTGTATTGGGTCCGTTCGTTTAATATGTTTGTACTTTGTGTTTTTATGTGTTTGTAGATTTAATATTGTTCTAGTGTGTTGAGATCTAGTCCTTTTTTGTGTAAGATTTCTAGTTTATGGTAAATCTCTGTGTATTTGTGCCCTGTTTATTTTATGTGATTGTAAAAAGCTGAGTTGGTGTTCTGTTTGTGTTCCTCGTCTCTTTGTTTGAAACTGCAACCTGTTTGCCCAGTGTAGAAATTTTTACAGTTCGGATAGTCATTAACTAATGTTAAAGTAATTAATATTATTTTAACAATTAGTTAATCATTAAAACTATTTTTATAGGTTTCAACAACCATTGTATTTTATCTGGCTATAAATTAAAACACAATATTATTACCTTCCTTTATAAAAATATCTTTACCTAATTAACTCTTAGCATGCGTATAAGAGGATATCTCAATAAGTCAGACTTTTTGCCAAATGTGTATAATTAAATATTTCCTGTTTACAAGTTTTGTCATCTATATTCTGCTGCAGTTCAAAAAAATTTAAACAGTGTTATGGAATATGTCAGCATAGTATAAACTGATACCTGCGATGAATTTGTCATATTGCATCATTACCTATATCAACAATTTGTTTTCATAGCTGTTATCGAGTCAGCGTTTGATTTGAATTCTTAGACATGATCTTCAAAGAACGTGATTATTAATTTGTGATTGCCTAAGTGTACTGTGACTATGTTCTTGCATTTTGTATGTTTGACAAACATTGTATGTTCTTGCATGTTTCAAGAATTGAATTTAGACATTTGTTACATTAAATTCACAATTGTAAAATTTTTGTATATAAGACAAATGTTTCTAACTTTATTTTACTCAAAACATATTTTGAATCACTTTAGGCTGTAAAAACCCTGTAAAATACTGTCAACAAATTTGTTATATTTTTTTCCATTCATATAAAAACTCTAAATTGATTAAAGCTTTAAGAAAATCAAAAATCTATTTTTACACACTAATTCCTCATTAATAGCAAATGGTCTATTTCATATGCAGTGCACTAAGGATTAAATTTACTGATGGAAAACATCTTTAATTATACTCACCATTAATTCCAGTTTTGCAAGTTATTGTATACAAATTTCAAGAACAACAAAATCAATCAAACTGAAATGTGTCTTTAATATATTAGCTACACTTGTACCACTGGTGCTACAGGCAACAACCAGCACAAGTAGTGTTTGTGTGTGTGTGTGTGTGTGTGATGGCTCAGTTCTAAACACTATTTGAAATGTATGCTTATAAATCTCTGAGGATGTCTCTTGACTTATTCTCAGTAGTAATTTCAGAATACTGACTTTTATTTTTTGTACGTCTTAGATTTAGGTAGAAAATGCTTATTTATTTAACCTTTTATTTTATAAAATAAAAGTAAGGACAATGATACTCAAAAACCTTGGCATAATGCATAAATAGTGATGTTATGTCTTGTGAAATTAGTACAGTCCAGGCTAACAGTTCATTGAGTAAGGCCATCGGAGATCACAGCGATGAACGAGTTGAGATTCATTATAGAACGAGGCTTTGATTTTCTTTGTATTCATTTTTGTATAACAAAAATAATTTAAATTTTTGCATTTTATAAATAAAGTTGCAAGTAGTTTGTTTTTTTAAACCAATTTTGTAAGTCTTTTTTGAATAGCTGTGTAAGTATTCTTGGCCTTGAAAGGCATTAACACATTACGTGCAAAATGTATTGGATCTGATGCAACTGTGTTCTAGTGTCAGGAGCATGTGCATTGGTCCAGATCTACAGTGCAATGATAAACATAACCTTCAGCATGACCTTAGCTCTTGAAGTGAGTGGTTTGTGTTTATTGTGAGCATGTAGTGCTAGATTGTTGCCTTCTGAAAATCTATGTCATCATTTTTTCAAATTTTTTATTCATTTTTATCTTTATTTATGATTTTACTAGTGTTCTTTATTATTGCATTTGAGTTTGTTTTTTTCTTTGCAAACCAAAACACAAACCACATTCACTTGTTCATTTTTCTGACATAACCCTTGGACTGAGTCCTGAAAAGTGTTTTGTAATTTATCACAAAGACGTGTAAACATGTCAAAAGTAAATGAGCGAAGGTTTGGCGGTTTGTAAGTATTTTGTATATTGCACTAAAATTTTAATATTTCTTTTATATAACAATATAGGAATTTTTGTACTAGATAGGAGACTGACAGACTTACCTAATGGCAATAGTCCAAAACTGCAATCTCTTGGAAATAAATAAATAGACACACATACAAACTTATCACACTATTGAAATATTTCGATCAAAAAGATCTTTGTCAATCAAAAAAGAGAAAAAGAAAAGACTGAAGTGAACCACAGATGTGTATAAATATCCAAACGTCACAGATTCACAGATTTATAGTTTATGATATAGTGCTATATGTGATTTGTATAAATATTGATTATTTGAAACTGGATATTAATAGTCTGTCAGAAGGAAGGTAAATTGAATTGTTAAAAGGTAGGTAAAAGGTAGGAAGGTAAAAGGAGTTTTATCTGATGTTGAGGTTAGGAGGCTCTCTAGATTTGGTGTACCACTGGTATGATAACTCCCATCTGCTCAATTCTGAAGGGTTGCAATCAGGGGGGAGGGCCTTAATTATTTTGGTGGTATAACAATCATTGAAAAATATGATGTTGTGACTAGCAGCATGTTGAGCGGTTGACCTGTCTATGTTCATGGTTCCAACGTCATGTCTGTGGCCATTCATTCTGATGCTCAGACCATCCGTGGTAAGGCCTATGTACTGTGCCGGGCAAAATTTACTTTGCAACTGGTATATTACATTTTTGGATGTACAAGTATGATGACCCTGAGTCTTGAAGTCCACATTAGTTGCTAGGCAACGGAAACTATTTGTTGGGATGTCTACTGGACATGTATTTCGTGCATCTAGATCTATTGCATGGAAAAGAGCCATGAGGAAGTTTAGGTGGTTTTTCAGTACTTGGATCTGGTAATTTTGGATGTACTAAAATATTTTTCAAATTAAAAGGTTGTCTGAACCAAATATGTGGTGGATTTGAGAAAAGATCTTTGGTGCGGGTGGAAGCTTGAAGAATCTTGAAGCCATCCTTTAATATTTTGTTCAGCTTCTGTAGGCCTGGATGGTAATCTGTAACTAAAGACAGTTTGTTGTCTTCTATAGGTGACCTGGGTTCATCAGATGATTGAGCTAAGCGGATTTGATCCTCAACAAGTTGTTGGATATTTATACACATCTGTGGCTCACTTCAGTCTTTTCTTTTTCTCTTTTTTTGATTGACAAAGATCTTTTTGATCGAAATATTTCAATAGTGTGATAAGTTTGTATATGTGTCCTTTTATTTCCAAGAGATTGCAGTTTTGGACTATTGCCATTAGGTAAGACTGTCAGTCTCTCCTATCTAGTCCAAAAATTCCTAAATAAGCTTTAAGCTCTACTAGAACTAACCTATATATATATATATATATACAGTGCCGGCAAAAAGTTTAGGGACAGGCGAAAAAAGTACAACTTTTAGCTTTAAGTCAATTCATTTATACAAAAAATGAAAGTCAAATTGAAAATTTGAGAAAAAACAAGAAACTATGAAATTATTAGTCTATTGGCCCGCTTTTGGCCTTGTAGCAGCTTTTTACACGGTCTGGCATCGTGTCAATGAGCTTTCTGCACTCTTCCTTTACTGATGTCTTTCCAGAGTTGAGCGATCATTAGCTTGAGCTCGTTCTTGTTGGTAGGCTTCTTTTTGCCCAACCGCATACCCATAGTATTCCATATGTTTTCAATGGGATTTAAATCAGGGCTTCGGCCTGGCCAAGGGAGAATTTCTACATCTTGGTCGTGAAACCATGCCATGGTTTGATGGGATTTATGGCAGGGGGCATTGTCTTGCTAAAAAATGAAATTTTCATCAAGCAACCTTGCAGCTGAGGGAAGCATTACTTCTTCTATGATCTTGCAGTAAGATGTGCTGTTGACTGAGCCTTCAACAGCTGCTATTAAGCAGCTTGCGATCTTGGCGAGGTGTCGTCTTACGGGGACGTCCGCTTCTAGGCGCATCGATGACAGTACCGGTCTTCTTAAATTTATTCACAGTGTTCTCAACACAAGTCTTAGAAATGTTCAGTGCATGTCCAATTGCTCTGTACGTCATGTCGGTTTTATGCATACCAACAATTTGTCACCTAACTTCAACAGTCACAGATGAGCGACCTATGTTTTTGGGAATCAACACTAGAAAAGCGCACTGAACAAGTAGGGTTATGTCAGCACAACTGAGCAACGTCTGAACAACAACAGATGCGCGAGGACATGTCCCCCCGCCCCGCCATGACGCGAGGAACACAACGGTACAGTCAGTTCGGCTCCAAGTGGCTCCGTTCATTAGATATTCCCTATTGAAATGTGAGATTTTTATGCTGAAAAATCTGAAAATCTAAGGCAAAGTTAACCTGGTACCAAATGAGAGGTGATTTTTTGTAAATAATGCATATTTACATTATAAATGTTATACTAAACATGTGTACAAAGTATCATTTGAATCAGATGTGTATTTTTTTTATTATACATTTTTAATTGGAAAAAAACCTCAATAATTTTAAAATGGGAAAAAAATTTATAATTTGCCAACCCTTACTTATAAATAAATGAAAATTTCAGGAAAATCATAACTTTTCATGCCCAATTCATTGATAAGTTACTAATATATGATTGGCAGAAAGTTTTAGGACAATAGCAAAAACATATAAATGAAATGTAGGGGTGTCCCTAAACTTTTTTCCGGCACTGTATATATATATATATATATATATATATATATATATATATATATATATATATATGATCGTAATTTTCTTTCCTGGTGATGTTGGTACTGTTTACCAACGAAAAGCTTTGAATATAAATTGATAAATATTCTTGTATTTGAATAACCTATGTTGTTTTAAATTATTAAACAAGAAAACGTATTATATATATATATATATATATATATATATATATATATATTAAATATGATGATATGTTTTCTTGTAATATAGTTAATAAATTTAAAATACTTCAAAAACAAGAATACTTTTAATGAATATATTTATTCAAAGCTTTTCGCTGATAAAATAGTACCAGCATCTTCAGGAAAATAATTATCTATAAAAAATATATATATAATAATATATATAAAATAGATACTCTTGTAATTTGCAAGACAAGCAAAACACAAAATGCTTTGTTTATTATGATGATCTTCTTAATTATAACATCTACAGATTTTATGTTTTTTAAACCATTTCACCCAATTTTTTTACAAGTTTAACTTCAGCGGGGCCTGGGTATCTATTCGGTGGAGTTTTTGCATGGGATGCAAGAATCCAATCTAAAATTGTACAAAGATATCTTGTGTTTCTTATTTTCTACTAAGTGCATGTTGTCTAGTAAGGAAGCATTTATGACAACTACATGGAGAATGTGAATGAAAATTGATTTACACACCACAAAGTTTTTTTCTTTTCAAGTGGGTAATACGATAGTTGGCCAAGTCTGTTAGTAACTTTCATATATGTACTGCATCACAGTGGCTGTGCAAAGTTTTTTTTATACTATATAAACACTAAAACTAATAATGTTGATCTTAGAAATAAAACATCTATTCTCAATAGCTACAACTCTTGGTAAGTTTGATGTTATCCCTCAAATTTACCCTATCCTGGTTTACATGCTAGTGAGTCTATAAGTTGAATTTGTCTGTTTCACATCACTGTGTTAATCACTTTCAACCTTGTGTCATAGTATGTATACTCATGTAATAACAAATATTTTAAATGGGTTAATGCTTGGGTTCCTGCGCAGTCTGGTGTTATTACATTGGTTTTATGAGCAATATGGTGCTCTTTTTGTTATGATCATGTCTTGATCTATTTACTCACATTTTTTTAGTTGTAAATACTTTGAAGGAAAAAAGAACTGCTCAACTAAAATTTGAAAACATTTAGACCATTCAATTTTGCAATAAAACAAAACATAAATTTTGTTTTAAGTAAATTTGTTAAGTGATTCAAATTGTTTGTTTCTATAGACTAGTTAGTCTAATACACTTTGTTACTACTATGAAACATTTTACTGGCTAGTTTACTCTATTTTACTGATTAGTTTTTATTGTATAATTTCTTTAAATTTTTAAAAATTTTGATCCCCTACAAAATTGTTCTACTGTGTATATTTGTTATGTATTTTTTCATTCCATTAAAAAAAAAGTTATCTGAAAACTGTTCTTTAAAGGGCACCTCCAAATAACTAATATCACAATCACCATAGTTGTATTCTAAATAGATAGTTTACTTCTAGGTGTCTATTATTTCTACATTATATGTAGGTTAGGTAAATGTTTATTAGGTAAATTTATTTTTTTAAATATATTTCTTTATTCAAAACACCAATGAAAACTACGAAACTTAATCTTAGAAAAATATGAACCTGTGCATCCTGGATTTTATCACTGGTACAAGATTGAAGACATAGCTCTGCCTGTTCTTCCTGTCAATAAACAGAAGGTTTCACAGAGCACCAATGTCCTCTTTTTTTAAACCTGTGCATCTTGGATTTTATCACTGGTACAAGATTGAAGACATAGCTCTGCCTGTTCTTCCTGTCAATAAACAGACGGTTTCACAGAGCACCAATGTCCTCTTTTTTTAAACCTGTGCATCTTGGATTTTATCACTGGTACAAGATTGAAGACATAGCTCTGCCTGTTCTTCCTGTCAATAAACAGAAGGTTTCACAGAGCACCAATGTCCTCTTTTTTTAAACCTGTGCATATTGGATTTTATCACTGGTACAAGATTGAAGACATAGCTCTGCCTGTTCTTCCTGTCAATAAACAGAAGGTTTCACAGAGCACCAATGTCCTCTTTTTTTAAACCTGTGCATCTTGGATTTTATCACTGGTACAAGATTGAAGACATAGCTCTGCCTGTTCTTCCTGTCAATAAACAGAAGGTTTCACAGAGCACCAATGTCCTCTTTTTTTAAACCTGTGCATCTTGGATTTTATCACTAGTACAAGATTGAAGACATAGCTCTGCCTGTTCTTCCTGTCAATAAACAGAAGGTTTCGCAGAGCACCAATCCCCTCTTTTTTAAAACATCTGGTGATTCATTGAAATTATTAAATTTTTATTAGTAAGAGTATTATGCTTTTAGAGGCAAGATCAATATTGCAATCGAGCAAATGCACACTTTATGTTTGCCTGACTGCCACATACAACTCACAGACTCACAAAAATGTTTACAAATCTTAACTCAGGGATGACACAGAGACCAGTATATTCGGGGAAAGTACAAGTAGTAACACAGTGTATTTATTCTGATAAGAAATTTATACTGGGGGGATTTACGCTGGATCCCTATAATAATCAGAAATGTCAGCATAAACTTGCCCAATGTGTCTGTCAGACTAATCTTGTGCTCAACAGGTTAAATCCCTTGATACGTATTCAGCCTATATTTTAATACTTCTGCGCTCAAAGGTCTTCTTTTTTTGGAATGTTGACTTGAAATGTACAATACATTTGCCTGCAATTGTGTAAAAAGAAATGAATTTATACGTGTAAAACATTCAGTGCCTACCATTGATCACTAGATTCTAAAATGTAATAAAATAAAAAAGACCCTGTAAAATTATTTCAGTTGATGAACTACTTTAAATGAAGAGACAACTTGTAATTTCATATTCTTTGTCACAAGTTTGCAGGCAAGACTTGCTGCATTAAATAATGCACTAATCATGTCTGAAACTCATTTGCTGAGAAATATCAGTAAGTAATGTTTTTTTTGCCAAGTTAAATTGATAAATAAGTGATTATTAAAAAACCTCAAGATGTACTACTCGACAATTCCAAGTTTTAATAAATCTCAGTCTATTAATTCATTTTGATCTATGATTGTCTGTTATTAATTTTTTTTCATTATAAAAGAGCTAGAATAGGCTTAGTAGATGACTGGATTAATGCAACGGGTTAAATTAATACAAGCTTTCAGAAGTAAATTCTTCTGTAACAACCAAAATTCAAGTTGTAGGCCTCATTATTGCAGATATTAATTGCATTATTTATCAATCAAAAAGTCTTAATGGAAAGAAACCTTAGAAAATTTTTTGTGTTTATAACAGGTCCTGCGTCCAACAGTCTTATGTGTAAAGGCAGGTAAGGTTATTTCAATTAAAAAAGAAGTGTTTTATGTTTTCTACTTTGTATCACCATTTTAAAAACTTTTCTTAATTCTGTAATTGTTGTTATTTTTGCTACTACAATAGTTACATTGCTCTTTGTCTTACATTGCCAAATGTATATGTATACATTTTTTTCAGGCACTTTTAGTTAGTTTTATCTTTGAATTGCACAATTCTGCATGTAAATTTCTAGTAACAGTTGTGTACACAAGACTTTCATTCTAACATAAGTGTATATTTTTGTGTTATTTTATGTTTTGTACAAATTTCATCATTTTTTAATTATGTATGAAAAATTTGTAAAAGCAGTGCTTTATAATCTGGCTGATATGGGACCAAAGCACTTCCAGATTAGTGAAAACACAGGATTTGAGGTATACAAGTGACAAGAAGTTCATCAACGAACTGAAATACAAAGTTTATTTTATATCAATGTAAGCATTAAAAAAGACATTTGAAGTTGATATATGTTATCATAAAATGATTTATCCCAGGTGCTAATTAGCTCTCAGGCGTTTCTTCTAAATTTAGTAATCAGAACTCTAAAAAAGCATCCTTTTGTGTAAGTGTATAAACGCAACAAAAAAATTCTCCATTGCATGAAAAATTGAAATTGAAAACAATAAATTACCAAAATAGTGTTAGCATTTTGTTTATAATAATTAAACAAACTGCTAGAATTTTATTAAATTTCATTACTTCTATGATCAAAAATGTTTCAACCAAGTTGTTGTAATTGTTTATGTAAAATTTTCAACATATACTTTTATGTGTGTGTATATATATATATGTGTGTGTGTGTGTGTGTGTGTCTGTATTTTAAATATTTTCAACATTAAATCTAAAATAGATTTGCAAATTGTACAGATTTTACAATGTTCACATCACTCTACATTGTTGCCAGATTTACCACAGCCCAATATTAATTATACTGTCATCATCTCATTATTTATATGGTATATAGTATTTTCCTTCACTTTTACTTGAATGTATTATGCTTCATTAATTACCTTATGAGTGTAAAGTTACAAATGTTCCCTTATATTCATCTTTACTTAATTTTCTTAAAATAAATCCGTATTTCTAAATTTAAGAAAAGCTTTAAAAATTTAGGTAAAATAATTAGTTATAATTTGTAATAACTCTATTGAAATCACTCACAATGTTTTAGTGTTAGAAACAAGTATACCTTAAAATATCTATTCTCTAGAATTACATTTTTTCTTATGAATTTCTAAAAACAATAACAAATGGACATCACACTTCTAAAAGCCTATTTACTCCAAACAATTTCCCCCACAACAGGCTTTATATAACTCTATATAACCCATATTTATTTTTATTTGACCTAATTTCTTAATTAATGATTTTAATTAATATCATTTATAAAATATTCAGTAATTCCAATGAACATACATAATAATCAAGATAACTCAGATCATTATACAGGGTTGTCATTAAATAATAGAGCAGTTTCAAACATGGTTTAAAGAAAAACCGAATTACATACAATTAATGTTATTTATTCATCGTCTCAAACAGTTTTTTTTACATAAATAATAAATTACAATATGTGCGTCCTTAGTTGCTCGACAAATGTCCAAACGATACTCAACTTCTCTCCAAACATTCGTTAACATTTCTTCTGTTATGGTTGTCATTAATCCTGTTTTTTAAGTGATTAGGTCGCAAATTTTTTGTAAATATGCAATGGTTTTGATGTACCCCCACAAAAAAAAATCTCAAGGCTTTAGGTCTGGACTCCTTGGAGGCCACAGCATAGGTCCTTGCTGGCCTATCCATTGATCTCCAAATGTTTTGTTCAAAGCGTCTATGACCAATGCACTGAGTGTGGGGGAACACCATCTTGTTAGAAATAAAGTTGATGAATGTTTTCGAGTTCATGTACCTGAGGAAATCAATAATTGGTTAACATGTAAAGATACACAACTCTATTAATTGTTTTTTCAGCAAAGAAAAAAGGCCCTATTACGAGGTTTTTCACCACACCACACCAAACATTAACTTTAGGCTAATCACAGTGTTTCTCAACAATTGTGTGTGGGTTTTTAGAGCCCTATATTTGTGAATTGTGTCAGCACATCCATTCACATGGAAAGTAGATTTTAAAAAACATAACATATTGGTAAGAAATTTTAAACAATAATAGAAGTAATATACAATTAGAAGATGGAGATGAATATTAATTATTCAAATAATATTAGTTTATAATTTTTTTTCTTGCAAATAAAATGGGTGTTACTGATGTAAAGTTTCTTCTGCAGTTTCGGGAAGCATTGACAATCTTTCCTTTGCCCTCTGTTGTAATACAACTATATCTCTTCTAATGTTTTCACACTTATTGGAAATAGTAATAGTTTGTGGATGTGTTTTAAACAGACTATTTGATTCTAAACCGTATATTGTTGCATGTATTGTGTAGGTATTTTATGTAGTTTTTAAATTGGTATTTCTTGTTAATTTAATAAATGTGTTTGTTAGTGACCATATATCAATTGTCAACTACAATTTTTATGTTATTTTTTTGTGTAAATAATTGTATTTTAATTGTTTTGCATTTGTGTATAAATGTTTTTATACTTCATAACAACCTTCTGAAATGTCAACTGTGGAGCAACATTAACAACAAAAATGTTAAAAATTATACTCCTGTATTTTAATTTTTTTTAAATATATTAGGTTAATAAATTTTAAAGATTTGGTGACAAAATGAGTAATACTTTTACAATCACCTCAATCAATATATTTAAATTTGCTTGCCTAGTTTGACATTACACACACACACACACACACACACACACACTTACACAACAATACACACACACACACACACACACACCGATCAATTAGCAAAAAAGACTAATAATGAAGTTTCAAACTATTTACACTCCATAACACAATAGCTAAATTCATTCATAACATTCATAAATATATTTTAGTTACCCGAGCAGGGCTTCCTGTGTAAGAACTGAATAACAGGTTTCAATTATTAATGGAAAGAAGATTAACACATCCTCATAGGGAAGTTTCCTGAGGTTGAAGGTGAGGTTTAGACAGCTAAACAAAAAAAGCTTTTTAAGACCATTCTTATCAACTGAAGAACAATAAAAGCCTCTTCTTTAGGTCTATGCGATTTAATTCCTAGTGCCAGGTTTAACAATTTGTTTATTTGTGTACTCAAAAGTTCACATTTTTTATTAAATTATGGTTGTAATACTAACATATTTTTCATCCTTGCTAATTTACAAAAAATTTAATGTTTTTTTGCTTAAATTCAAGTTCCAACATTCATATAGAGGCATACAAAACATTTATCAATAATAATGAGTGCATCTCAACAAGACACAACCACAGATTAACACAAACACATGTGATATTCTGATTTATCAATGACATGAGTACAGTGTGCCACAGTCACTTGCTAAGAGGTTTATAAGTTATTTCTTATGGTCTTAGTTTTAATCTAAAAATGGAAATCTTTAAAATTGTTACATACCAGTAGTTCTTGGTTATTGTAACACTAGTGAAATACTTAGTACTCAAGTTTTGCTTTAGTTTCCTCATTGTTTCTGGTGACTTAGTTTCCATTTTTGTAGTTATTTCTTGTTTAATATTATGCTATATACATAATAGGAGGCTTTCAGTTTCATATTACATTTTTTAGGGTTTTTAAAGTGGTAAAATATAATGAACTTCTAACTTTCATTAAAAAGCTACAATTTCTAAAATGTTACTTTACATATTTTGAGTATGTTGGTAATTAATTATTTTGAATAAAGCCAAAACATAAACTTTATAATACACAATATTAATAATGGTCCATAGACAATTTATAATATAAAAATAAAAGTTTGCTGCTGAAGTTATATCAATGAAAAAATATGAAATCAAAACACACTTTGAAGAAAGCGAAACATAAAAATTTATTATCTGTTGTATAATTTTCTTTGTAGTAGGTTAAAAATGAGAGGGAACCCCAAATCATGATAACAGTTAATGATAATTGAAAAAGTTATATACTTTCAATTATGAATATATATATATATATATATATATATATATATATATATATATATATATATAAACATAAAATACGTTTTCTTGTTTAATAATTTAAAACAACATAGGTTATTCAAATACAAGAATATTTATTAATTTATATTCAAAGCTTTTCGAAGCTATATAAAGCATTCGAAATATATAAACACAATAATAATAACAAATTAATAAAAGAACAAATACAAATACATTCTAAATTTGATACTATATTCAATGTCTATAATGTTACAGCAACAAAATAAATTTGGCAATTTGTATAAATTTAGCAACAATTCTATTTCTAATTAAACATATGTTTTAGGCCTATAGCTTACATTATTGTAATTTTCATTCCTGATGATGTTGGTACTGTTTGCCAACGAAAAGCTTTGAATATAAATTAATAAATATTCTTGTATTTGAATAACCTATGTTGTTTTAAAATATATATATATATATATATATATATATATATATATATATATATATATATATATATTCTTGATATTTAACATTATCCATTGTTTTTCCGTTGCACTGACTTTATGAAGTTAATATATTACTATTTTTGAGTAATTTTATCCACCATTAAGTGCAATAATTTTACCTTGAGTGATGAGGCACCTTTCGGTCTTTGACCATTGTCGAATCACTCAATGGTCAGTGATTCGACAATGGTCAAAGACCGAAAGGTGCCTCATCACTCAAGGTAAAATTATTGCACTTAATGGTGGATAAAATTACTCAAAAATAGTAATATATTAACTTCATATATATATATATATATATATATATATATATATATATATATATATTTAACTGCAAAATTTATTGAAATCTGTTCTATATAGATTTCATTGTAGTTATAACTTCTGGATCAGACAGATTTGATATCGTGGAAAAGTAAACAAATGTATATTTATTATAAAAATCAAATTCCACCAATTATTAAGTGTCACAAATATAAATAGCAACAGTTTCGTTATGATGAGATTGTAGGTGTTGTGGTGTTTCTGATATTTAAAATATTAGCTTGTTTAAAAAAAAATTCACCTTAAATTAAAAAAACTATGCTTGAATTTAAAAATGAAATCCAGGGACTGATTGTGACAGGACAGGGCAGATTAGGTTATAATAATGTTTCTAAAATGTATAAGGACATTTTGTAGGATTTTTTATGATAGCATAACCTATTATTAGGTTAAAAATATCAACAAAACACATATTTAATCTAATTTTCAAGTATGGATGAGGGGAAATTTGTTTACCCTTCAAGTGCCACAGAGTGATGGTAAAATTCCACCTCTGGTGGTAAAAAAAAAAACAATTTAGGTTCAAACTGCTTATGTAGGATAACAATTAAGTTGATTTAGGATAAAGATAAAACTACCCTGGGATTTATGTATAGTTTTAAAATATTTGTTCCAATTTCCAGGCAATGTTCTTATAAAAGATTGTAAAATATTAATTGTATTATGAACATTGTGTACTCTAAAGTAGGGATAACATCTTATGTTTTATGATTTGATGTTATTTTCTAATCATATTGCTAAAGTATAAAATAAAAAGGTTGTGGTATTTATTATTTTATCACACAATAACATTGTGTTTGGCAATATTACTCTAACCACCACTGTGTTTGTTTGTTTTACCAAATTATGTTGTGTTTAGTATCACGCTTCTCACACTTTTAAATATTTTTCAAACATTAGAGAAAGATTTTAAAATTATCATTACAGTAAGAAAATTAATTTACTTACTGTGGATGCTAATGTATGACTTATTAAGGAAACAGTTGTGGGCATCTGTAGTGATAAGGGAAATTTGGCCCAGATAGTCAAGTGTTTCAGAAGGCAGGTTATATCATACAGACCAATTATAATTGGACTCTCTGTACCACAAAACTAAAAACAACTGGATCTCCTTGAAAAATAAACTTATTGATGCAATTTATTTAATGTTTTGTAGGAAAAATATAGTTTAGAGATTTAATTTTGTAGAAAAATATTTTAACTAAAAATGTTTTTTATATTAAAAACAATTTTTTTCAAGTTTAAAAAATTTATTTTAAGATTCAAAAACTATATTACAAACAATTTAATCCATTTTACACATAGATCTACAAATGCTAAACTATTGTAAGTATATCCTAAAACGTAGGAATGAAAATTTTCAACAATTATAGATAGAAAGAGAGAGAGAGATCATTGCATGTTTTTTAACAACCTGCCATATAAAGATATATATATATATTTGTAGTTATGCAACACTGTTTTCTTGTATACACTTATCACTTTCACTTATGTACTTAAACAAGAATCTTACTTGGTATTTATGCGAGCTAACTTTCAATGACTGGTCGTGCCATCATCCTCGGGCATACTCAGAGTATGCCCGAGGATGATGGCACGACCAGTCATTGAAAGTTAGCTCGCATAAATACCAAGTAAGATTCTTGTTTAAGTACATAAGTGAAAGTAATATATATATATATATATATATATATATATATATATATATATATATATATATATATATCGCAATATGTATTCTTGTGTATTAATAAAGAACTAAGTCAAAATACAAATACAAGAATTATAATTGAATTTACAATTCAAAGCTTTTTGTTGGCTAACAGTTCCAACATCATCAGGAATATTAAACAATTAAAATTGTTGTTAATTCAACAACAATTGTTTTAATTGTTTAATATTCCTGATGATGTTGGTACTGTTAGCCAACGAAAAGCTTTAAATTGTAAATTCAGTTATAATTCTTGTATTTGTATTTTGACTTAGTTCTTTATATATATATATATATATATATATATATATATATATATATATATATATATATATATATATATATATATGTGTGTGTGTGTGTGTGTGTGTGTATGTATATACACACACATATCATATACTCTGTGGTGTAAGCATAAGTTTTAAAATTATCAAGAAACGTGACAGAAATATCCTCATTGCTCCTTCTGTCAGCAATAGTAAACTAGTCAAAGAGTATCATTTCTGTAAACTGATTTAATATCCTTTCTCAAAAAACAGATCACCAGAGGAGACATAAAATCTCCAGTTTCATATACAAAAAACAAGGCTACATTATGACTCTATTCCGGCTTAAGTAGCAATGCTTATTTTCTTAGAACACCTCAATCCATAAATCTTTAAGTGTCTTTTCTGAACTTTAGTGGTGCCAGTTTCATCTGAGATATATATTCTGTGAGGTGAAAAAGTATACTTTTCAAGTCTCATGAAGACTAAAAAAGTTGAAAACTTGGTGAAGGTTGGTTACAGGAGTCGAAAACGGGAGGGGGTTATAAATTCAAAAAGGGTGTCATACAATTTAGTAAATTAATGACCAAGTGTTACCTGAGGTTCAAAAGCTGTTGAGTGGCCAAAGAGAGATGGAGTAGTTTATGAGTCAGTATTCATATATTTACTACACAAACATCAAACAAATATAGGCTACTACTATTTTCACTTTCTGATACTTACTCAATAGTTAGCTATTCCTTGACTTAGGCAAATACAGATATTTGGGATTTCTTTAAATTTCCGTACTTTTGACCATTGGTTTATTCATCAACAGATAATTTCTAACCATTTTTTTGTTAGAATGAGATGCTATTTATTACACCACCGTACTAAGATGATGTCTTTAGCTGTGTGAAAATCATATGAGCCTTGTTTTTTTTTTCATGTTGTATATATTTAGTTGTATAATTTTCAGTTCTGTAAGCCCTGAGAGTCTGTATTCCACAAACCCATATTTCAAATAGATGTTCTGTAAGGTAATTGAAACAGTATCAATGCATAATTTATACCAATTATTTTTAGAGATTTTAGCTTTGCCGTCATAAGCCCTACACCACTTCCCCGGACAAACTTATTTTCCATATAAAAACTGAGTGAGACTGGCCCACAAAGAAAATTTATTTCATCAAAGCTATCAGCCACTGTGTTCAAGGTCAAGATGTTGTGCAAACTCATTTGATTCAGTTGAAATGTTGTACTGTATTGAAATAGATATCTCTATTCCAAATACGTTGATCTCTGAGCTGAGGAGCATAATTTGATTTTTTTCCTTCCAATAGGAAACATCCTATTACAGATTTGTAAGATAATAAAAACTGTTCCTGGGATAGTATCTTAAATCAACACTGATATGTACAAGTAATGTCATGGGTTTTAAACACAGCAGAATAAACTGAAAGTATTATTACCACCATCAGCCATGATGACGTGGTAAAGTCGAAGAAATTGTTTATGATGATCAAGAATTAGGTTTGAACCAGATAAATACAATGTTTCCAGGCATTCATGTAGTCATATCTCTTCTCTATTAAATTAATACTGAAGCATTTGGTTTTAAAAAATTGTATACAAAGTGTATTCCAAAAAAAGTTACAGATGAACACAAAGACAACCGAATATTATTTTCATGGAAACTTTTGAGCACTTCATATAGGAAGCACTTCAAGTCCTTGATTCGGTCTTGACTAGCATAGAAACTTACTACTCTCAATATCACCAACCAAATTCAAAACCATTTTTCGCCTGAAAAATTCTGCTTTTAGTTGTTGGGACTTATAGGGATTATCATCACTGAATTTTTTCTCCAGGGGGAAACAGTTAATGCTGCATAATATTTTTATATATTATTTAAAATTATTAGTGATTATCAGTGATATGCAAGAACAAAACAATGAAGTAGCAATGAAGGACTTTTACATGAAATTAACAGGATATCCTATAAGTAGATCTAGTTTCAAAATACAGAATGACTATTGTAATTCTTCGTAAATTGAATGTGAATTGGGAATTTAAATATTTATATTTATTTATTTAAGTACAAACGTATCAACAACAAGAATATTTATAAAATAAGCCAGTTGAAGTTTTTCATCAATTTAATATATTGATATTATCAGAGCTTTATACATTGTTAATAGGTATAACAAACCTAATTTTATTGACCTACTTTGGTCATACAACATTCATCATTCAACATTTATGAATGTTTGTACGATCAAACTAGGTCAGTAGCATTTAGTTTGTGTTAGCTTTTGACATCATGTGTGTGTGTGTGTGTGTGTGTGTGTGTGTGTGTGTGTGTGTGTGTGTGTGTGTGTGTGTGTGTGTGTGTGTGTGTGTGTATTGGATATTCAGATTGGTCCACATAAAAGTAGCCTCGTTACTTAGCCAAGATTGTATAATATTTATGCCAAGTCAAGGGAAATTCCCTCTATTTTCCCATACCATGTACATCCTACAAATTTGAAGGTCGTAATAGCTTAGCAAACCCGCTGGAGGTAGACTAGTTACTTTTAAGTAGTGGAACAGAGAGCTTAATTGTAGAGTGCTATGTCCGAAGTGTTTCAATTAATATACTGCGTGAAAAGTTTTGTGAGAAATATCCAGAGAGTACTATTCCTGTTAAGAGGATGGTTCAAGTGTGCTTACAAAAGGGCATAGTATGGGCAAAATTGTAAATAAATCGAGAAATAAGCCCAATTTAGTACGAACTTCTGAAGTTGTTGCTAAAATCTCAGCTTGTATACAACAAAGTCTGTGTAAGTCGACTTGGCATTTATTACAGCAAGTTGATGTGTCATACAGATCTTGACAAAGAGTTCTACAAGCTCTGAAACTGAAACCATACAGAATCAATGCTGTTCACGAACTTCACCCAGCAGAGTGGCATACTGTAACTGGCTACTTTAAAAAAGTAGCGGATGCTGAAATGATCCCATTTCTTTTCTTCTCTTCTGATGAAGCATGGTTTCATGTGTCAGATTATTTTAACGCTTAAAGTGGAAGAATTTGGTCTGCAATATTCCCGCATGTCTTTCATGATCAACACACTACATGACATGAAAATCGGTGTTTGGTTTATCGTTTCAGTAGAACATTTTTTTTTTTTTTGAGACAACAGTTAATACCGATGTCTATATTCAGATTTTCTATAAATTTACTAATAAACTTGCTCCACAGGAAATTAAATATTCTTTTTTGCAAGACAGGCTTGTGTAGATCACTGGCTCGTGTGGATTGTCTTTTTACCAATGAGAGGACAATCCCTTCAGGCTTATGACCACCGGGTTTGTCTCCTTGTTATTATTTCTTATAGGGAAATATAAAGAATAAAGTATACACCAGCAATCCAAAAACCATTGAAGACCTAAAGATCTCGATCACGAACGTCGTACACACCATTACAGCTCCTGAATTCCAGTCTGTATTTCAGAGTATGCTACATCGCATCACCTTATGTATACAAGCTGACTGTGATCACTTTCAACATATCATGTAATGACGAAACAATATTATACTTTCGATTAAAATAATAATTGGTATTTGTAAATTGTTACAATAACCGAAGGTATGTCTTAAATAATCAAATATTATTTGAATTGTGTTGAATTTTATTTACTGGACCATCCTGTAATTTTATTTACTTTTATGTGCCCTATATATACAGACATATACACAACAATAAATAAAATCCTGTTGGTTTTAGGCTGGGCCCAGTAGCTAGCTTGTATTCTAGGAGACAACAATGGTTGGTCAATCTTTTCATCAACTTTTGCAGATCAGTCGACAGTGTCATAGATTTTGAATGTTTGCTGCCATATGTGTGTTTCTTTGTCAGTTATTAGCTGATTTTTTGTATTTTATTAGTCTATATATTTACTATTTTACTTGGTATTTTTGTTTTATCTCTGTTGTATTTTAAGCTGTTGTTATACTTGTATAATGTTTTTATATTTTATCTTAATTTTCAATGTTTAACTTTTGTCAAACATGAGTCTGCTGTTTTGTCAAACATGAGTCATTAAGTTATGTTCTACATTTTTTGTATAGTTAGTTATATTTCAATAGTTTTAAAATTCTATGTTATACTTAGTTTTTAATTAGATTTGTAACATAGATTTAAGTGTTTAAAAACACTCAATGGGATATGGACCTTACAAGCCAACAGTTTAAACTCAAGCTAATAGCTGTGGTAAACAAGTTTTAGATTAATCATTTTGTATTGTAATTTATTTCTGTATATATTATTATTAAATGAAATATTACTTATGAATATAATTTTAAATTTATTATAATATATTTTTAATTAGTAATAAATATATAAATTATTTCTGTTGTATTAAATTTTGTAGGTCGACTAGGGAGCGGAATCGAGTCAAGTACATTCACCGAAACTTCCCCAAGGGGCAGCAGCTCAAATCACCGAAGTATCCCCAGGAAAGGACGGCTAAAGTATGACAAATATATAGAAAATTTTTGAAAACCTATATTAGTATTTCAAATTATAAGAGTTAATGTCACTATATAAGTGTTTTAAAAATTATTTTGTCCAAAGTTCTTTTAAAAATTGTGTAGTGTTTATTAAACATTCCTTTATAAATTAATGGTATTCTTACATGTCATTTTATAAGTTTGTATATTATTCATAATAATAAACTTTTCCAGCTCTTAATTTAAACATGTATACTATACAACCTTTATTTAAAAAAATTAATCATAACTCGACTATACTGTTATTTAATTCCAGAAAATTTTTAGATTAAACCACTCTAATTAAATTTTTGTAATGTCCTAGGTTATTGTTTGAACTAACTTTTAAATATTATATTTATTAAATGTATAAGTGTATCTCTTAAATTTTATACACAGAAATTCTCAGAAATATATTATAAATTTTTATATTTTACAGTCCATATGTTGTGAAACAAAATGTACAGTTATTTCTGTATTTTTGTAGTTTGTGTGTTGTACATCTTGACGTTTTTTTAATAAATTACTACTCTTGGTCACTTGGCAAAAAAAACCTCTACTTACTGATATTTTTCAGCAAACGTGTTTCACACTAGGTTAGCCCGTTGTTCAATACTGCGAGTCACAGACTCTGAACAATACACAGACCTAGTGCATACGTGTCTGCTGAAAATTATCAGTAAGTAGTGTTTTTTTTTCAAGTGATACCAAAAGCAGTAATTCTGTATTTTTCTTAATTCATGTTGGGAGCCAATATGTAAATTTTATAAATTTGAAGTACATAATATTTCATAAATTATTATTAAAATATGTAATATTTTCAAAACTTATGATATTTATCTTTAAATAATTTGATAAAACTCTGTTATTTACTCCCTTGAAACATTCTAAAATTTTGCTACTTATTTCTTTTATAATATAAAATACCTTTTTATTTTTCAAAAACTACTTTTACTTTTTATTACTCGAAATTAGGAATTTAAAATAATTTCAAAAAACAATCTTATCCTGAAAACTAAGAATCTTTAGCTTTATGGAGTTGATTGCTCAGAGTGATACATAATTTTTTTATTGAATATAGTTTTAATTTAAATTTAACTACAACAAAATTTAAATAAACTGACATAAAATCTGACAATGTTTATTAATTCAATTGCTATAAATTCTCCATTAATTTTTTAACTCACCTGGATCTCAACAAATAACATTCCTTAGAATTTCTTGCAATGTGGGTCTTACGTACTAACTACAGGAATCATTTTAATGTGAAAGATAATGATTGATGAGTTAGTGAAATTAATTTATTTATATTTACAACAACATTTCAATAACTTATTTAATGACATTATAAAAGTAAATCCCTATAAACTAAAACATACATACCATAATTTTTAAAACATTTTAATCATAAGAGTTAAAATATAATATACTAACATAACAAACTACTACCAGAAAAAAGTAATATAATAAAACCTATGAAAGTAGTGGGAAACAATAATGAACTAATTGTTAAAATAATAAATAATATAAATATAAAAACTGTAGCAACGTATAAAACAACCACTAGAACAATATAAATCAATGATTCACACACAAAAACACTCAAAAGTGATGACAAAAAAAATTTCAGTCCAAACATACTTTATCAAAATTAACAAATATATTACCAATCAATAATGAAACTGAATTAAAATATAAACAACTATTTATTGGATTCTTGAATTTTATAGTCCATTTCGTTTGGTGAATCTTATTATCACTTAAACAATAGTTTATGACTATACGAACTTTGAATTTAGTAAATTTGTTAAAACTTACTAAGACAGAACGTTTTTGATCGCTATGTGCCGATCTTCATCAGTGTCTTCTGCTTGGAGATGTTGGGTCAAGCGTTAAAGGTTTTAAAGGTAGGTTTTCGATAGTATCGAAGAGTATGTATGATTTGTATTGTGTTTGTTCATTTAATATGTTTGTACTTTGTGTTTTTGTGTGTCTGTAAATTTCATATTGTACTAGTGTGTTGAGATGTGGTCCTTTTTTGTTGATGTGTAGGGTTTCTAGGTTATGGTAAATGTATGTGTATTTGTCTCCTGTATCTTTTATGTGGTTGTAAAATGTTGAGTTGGTATTCTGTTTTTGTTCTTCGATTCTTTGTTTAAAGCTGCGACCTGTTAGTCCAATGTGGAATTTGTTACATTCGTTGCAGTTCAGTATACGCCTGGTGCTTGTAGTTTATCCTTGTTGTTGGTGTTGTGTTGTATTTTGTATTGTAACTTGTTATTAGTTTTGTATGCTATTTTGTATCCTATTTTTTGAAATTTGTGGGCTATTTTGTTTGTTGTTTTGTTTATGAATGGTAATGTGATGTATTTGTTTTCCCTGTCTGTAGTGTTAATTTTAGTGTTTTTTTGTATTTTGTACCATAGTTTGTGTATTATTGTGCTGTTGTATCCATTTGTATATCCTAAATATTTAATTGTGTCTAGTTCTTTGTTTATGTTTTCTGTGGTCATTGGGACTTCTTTAAGTCTATGGAGCATGGATCTGAAGGCAGCGTGTTTGTGTTGGATAGGGTGGTTTGAGGTGTAGTGGATAAGTGTGTCTGTCGTTATGGGTTTCCTGTAAATGTTGAAGCTGTGTTTTTGTGTTTGGCTTTTTGTTATGGTTAGGTCGAGGAAGTTTAGGGATCGGTTGGTTTCAATTTCTGAAGTGAAGTGGAGTTTTGGGTGTATTTTATTAGTGTAGGTGAAGAGTTTTTCGCATTGACGGGAGTTGCCTCTGTATAGTGTTATGATATCATCGACGTATCTGTGCCAGTAAATAATTTTGTGTGCGTGTGTATTGTTTGTGAGTATTTTGGTGTTTTCCATATGTTGTAGAAAGATTTCGCGTAGGACACTACTGATAGGTCTTCCCATGGGTAGGCCATCTGGTTGTGAATAGAAGTTTGACTTGTGGGTGAAATAGTTTTGTTTGGTGATGATTTGGAGGATGTTTATGATTTCAATAATGTGGGTTTTAGGTATGTTGTTCTGTATTAATTGGGCTTCTAGTCGAGCGTTTCAGGTATGGGTATGTTGGTGTACATATTTGTTATGTCAAGTGATAGTAGTGTTGAATTGTGTGGTATGTTTATGTCTTTTATTTTATTTATGACATTTGTTCTGTTTTTATGTGTGTTTCTGTGTTTAATTTTATGGATTGTCTGATTATTTTGTCCATGTGTTTTGCTAATTTATGTGCAGGGGCATTCTGGTAGTTGATGATGGCTCAGATGGGGATGTTGGGTTTGTGAATTTTGGGAAGAGCGCGGAGGGTAGGTGCTTTAGGGTGGATTTGTTTCAGGTGAGATTTTTTGTTTTTGTTGATAATGTATTTAGATGTATTAATTAGTTGTTTGATGGTTTTGTGATATTTCTCTGTTGGGTCTGTATTTAGTTGTACTATATTATTATTTATTATATAATCATTGATTTTGTCATTTAGGCTGTTTGTATTAATAATTACTGTGGTGTTGGCTTTGTCTGCTGTGGTGAGTGTGATGTTGTTTATTTGTGTTTTTTGTTTTATGTTTTCAGTGATTTTAATTTCATTGCTCATGTTTTTGTTGGTTATGTTTTTTGCTTGGTTAGGTTTTTATGTCATGTTGAAGTTGAAGTGAGTCTTGGTCTTTGGCGTCGGTTTTTCGTATGGCTGTTTCAGTTTGTAATATAATGTTTTTGTTTGTTATGTTATTTGGTTTATAATGTAGGTTGTATTTTAGGCCTTTGTTTATTTCGTGTTGTGTGAATTTGGTATTAGTGAGGCTAACTGTACCGGGGTAAAATTTTTGTGTAGGTTGAGAGTATGTTGTGTTTTTTGTTTTACATAATAGTTGATTAATTTTTTTCTTGTGGTTATTTTTGATGTTTATTATTTTATTAGTTGCCCAATTTATTATTGGATGTTTTGATCTTATACATGGGCAATTCAGAAAGTAACAGACGTTTTCAAATAATAAATCAACGAATTGAAAGAGAAAAACTTTTATTACCTATATATTTTAAAGCTATACTTCAGGATATTTTTCAACATAATACCTATTAAAATTGAGAAAGCGTGTGACAAGTTTTTTTTATTTCAACTTTGAAGAAATCTGCCGCCTGAGTTCTTAACCACTGGTTAATGCTGGCAAAAAGTTCAGGGTCACTATTGAAAAGCTGCGATGCTAGCCAGGTCTTCATCGCTGGAAGGAGATTGTAGTCATTTGGAGCTAGATTTGGGTTGTATGGAGGATGATCGAACACATCCCATCCATAATCAGCTAAGAACTTTAGGTACAATTGGCTGTGTGTGGATGTGCATTGTCGTGAAAGTACAAAATTTTTCTTGTAAGTTTTTCCCGACATTTGTTCTATATCACCTACTGTAGTTTCTACAGTTTTACAATATCTTTCTACATTAATTGCCAAGTCTGACTCAAGAAAATTAACCAAAATCAAATCCTCACTGTCCCAGAAAAAAGTTGTCATGGTTTTTTTTGCTGGCAGAGTTTGTAAATATTTTCTTGGTTTATTTTGGGAGAATGTGCCCTCTCCATAGATTGCTTTTCCATCTTACAATTCACATACTTCAATCATGTGTCATTACCAGTTATGATACAATTGAGAAGTTCATTACCATGTTTAATGTGGTCTTCAAGAAAAGTCAATTATGCAGAATGCAGTGTTTTGCCAATCCTCTGTAAGGATTTTTGGAAACTACGTAGCACCAAATTTGTGGTAGCCAAGCATCTCCACAGTGATTTCATGAAATTTTAGATAAATATTTTGAAAGATCAGAAATCATGAAACATCGATTTTCACAGATTTGTTTATTAATTTTCATTAACAAGTCTTCAGTAACCAGGGTAGGTAGGCTACTGCAGTTCTCATTGTGAAAACTTGTGTATCCATTTTTAAAAATAAATATACCCCTGTTTCGCTCATTATTCCACTTTTATAAACTTCACGTAGTTGGCAATGGATTTCAAATGACTTGTAGTTTTTTGCCAACAAAAACCTAATCACTTAACCCTCATTATATTCACAAGTAGCAGGATTTTTAATTGCAGCACACATTTTAACTAGTCACTGTGAAAAATGTAAGAGAGATACAGTCCTCTTGCTATCACAGCTCGGTGCTTACTGAGCGTAGAAATATTTTAACACCAAGATGGTTGCTTTAGCCCTCCACTGTCGCACTAGTCCCAAACATCAGTTACTTTCTGGATTCACTTTGAAAATTAATGGTTTTTAGGTGTTACATAACTCATCATTTTTAATGTAAATGCCACTTCATGACCATTATTATGTACAGTTTCAAAATAATTCCTCTTTCTACAATTACACTTATTATCAAATATTACAGAGTTATTAAAATCATTATGCCTTAGTTTATTAGAATGTTCAACATGATATAATGGAATATTAATTTTATGAATTTGAGGTAGTCTATGAAATTTTGGTATAGAAATGTCGCTCTTAGTGATCGAATATGTATGTAGTCCATTTTCAAAGAAGTCAAAATTCCATTTTTTTATTAGCTTGTTTTTGTCAGATATAAGTCAGACAAAGAATTTTTATCTAGTAGTTCATAAGTAAAATTATTAGACAGCATAGTTAACATGTCCTCAACATAGTTTATAGCTAGCATAATATTACCTTTGTCAGCAAATGTAAGAAACATCTTTATTTTTTATCATTTGCACTTATCTACAGTTATTAAAAAGAAATTCAGTCAAGTGTAGGAGAATTGACATTTTCCCTTATCATATTGGGCAATTGAGTAATAAATGTAAGGACTTCGTTGACTATAGTAAAACAGTTAACAAAATGTTTTATAAAGATTTACATAAATTATTAATATACTCATCTTCATTTCTGTTAGGAATATTTCTATATGTTTGAGTACAGTTTTCTGCCATTCCTAACGTTTACATATTCTCCTCTGTTGACGCATTTCAGAGTAACTCCATTTTCAAAACTTAAATCGTACTCCTGGTGTCAACATTGGAGATTATTGAAACGTTAGGAGTGGCAAAAAACTGTACTCGAACATATAGATTTACATAACTTTCAGTTATTATTATTAAATAATATTATGGAATATTTAAGTATTTACATATAATATTGTAATATGTATTATTGATAGATTTAAGGGTTTGGTTGTTAATATTTAGTTTCTTAGGTAGTTAAAATAACCTATATTATTTTATATCTAGTCTGCATGGTAGTTAAAATACTCGTAGTTTGCATAGTTTACAGAATAGTTTTATCCCATATTGATGTACCTTCCTTAGGATAGAAGCTTAACAGTAGTTAGTTCCTTTCTAGTTGTGCTTGTATCAATTTTATTAAAAACATTGGGCCTTTTTCAAGTACTTTTACTTTTGTGATAAATAGATAAACTAGCCACTTACAACACCATGGTATATCACCTGCTAAAAATACTGTTTGACAAAGATCACTACCAAGAATTAAACACCATAAAACATATAGCATAAACCAATGGATACAACACAACAATGATTGACAAATTGAATCGGTTATTTAAGAAACAACTCGTGTCCACTTTCTGAAATTTACGGTAAACAGCACAAAACTGTATGAAGCCTTAAAAATGTATATATTTTCCAAAAACTTGCCAAGCTTGTGTATAATAACTACATGTAGTTTTATTAGAAGAAATTGTTTTGAAAAGTTTAAATTAAAACTGCATTGATTTATTTTACTATTTAAATTTTGACTTAGATTGTTTCTTCACTAAATGCCAAAAAAATCACAGCATATTTTGTAAATAAAATGTTTTAATTTTTTAAAAAATGTAATGATACATAATATATTATTTTAACAAAAGTGCTTCTGAGTCATAATAATGTCATTGAAATTTGTAATTAAAATAAAAATATTTTCACTATTAATTTTACACTTTGTTATCTTTCATAAGTTGGCAAAAGCAAAATTTGTATTAATTTTTTTTTGTTATTCTGGTATTTAATGCATTAATTTCTTCAAATCTTCAATCTTCTTTTTATAAATAGCCACTTTTCCATCAGGGTATGCATTATCTTCTAGTAAGGATATGTTTTTTTTTCATGTGGACTTCTTCTTAATATAAATGAATGAGTAATAAGCCTGTTGAAGAATGGTTTGACTTGAACAGTGCAAACTCTTTGGTTAGAGATATGTGACAACTGTTTCTACATGGAAACTTTGACACTTATCTTTTAATTTCTTGCAATATTTTTTGATTCGACAGAAATTGCATTTTTCTTGTAATAACAGCTACACGAATCTTTGAAGTTGAAAATCATTTCTGAAGAATCATAGTAACTATGAATCATCTATTTACTGCTGATGATATTAATAGATCACAGTATTCTTGAGTTGAGTATATCATATCAGTATGGTGAATTAGTCGTTTTACACATGCAAAATCGCTGTCACATGGTAACCAAGAATGTCCTCTCATAAGATAATATTGATTCACAGATTTGAATCGGCCTGTGTCTCGAAGAGCTGAACAGAATCTAAATATTACGTTGTTTTTATTTTGTCCACAAGCCCCATCTGAGAACAAATACAGGAACATGGTTTTTTATATAATCCCAAACAAAGGAATATACCTCATTGCTCCTTTTTTTTGCTACACCTTTGTGGTATAGGTAAAACATAGCTGGTCCATAATAGTAGTTGTGGATTCTATTAGGGAGAGAAAGATTTGTTATGTAGTCAAATGAAATTACTAAAATACTTTTGTCCGATTTGCATTTTTCTTCTACACTTTTTAATTCGGAATAAAATTTCTTTCCTTGCCTTCTATGCACAAGTAATTCAGCTGCAGCAAATTGTTTTGCCGTGCCATTCAACGTTTGGTTTTTTATCTTGATAGTTAGGTCTTCACAGGTCCCAAATGTATCGATCTGTGGCCTACCAAATTGATAGTCAAAAATGATCCTTATAATATTTTAAATAAAAATTATATTTGACAAGACAATCTTGGCACTTCTCCTGAAACAATTGATGCATAGGTTTTACATTTAACTGAGCATCCAAATTTGTTTTTTCTGTTGAAGAATAATGAATATTTTTTAAGGAAAACAACACAATGCGGCTTCTTATTTTTGACACACATTCTGCTGGAACATTTTTCTGAACATAATACTTTCCTCGACGATCTATTGGAGTCTTGCCAGCTAACAATAAATTTAAAAGTCTGAAAACCCACATCACTGTAACATCATGCATACTAATAAAAGTATGTCTACATACCTTTATTCGCTTCTGCCATAACATAATAATTTTATGATGATGACTTGGATTTACGACTGTCAATGTTGGGAGGACATCGTCTTTTGACTGGTACTGCTACAATAAGTCTTGTTAGATAGTCATCTTGAATGTCTTTGGAGTCACAATTATTAAACTCATTTAAAACTGCCTTTCTGTCATCTTCTAATATCTTATCAAAACATTTCATTGCACATCTAAAACAAACAAAAATGTTTTAAAATTTATACATTAGGTTAGCTGTGATAATTTGAAATATGAAGTGTATTATCAACATTTATTATAATCAGAGGTTTTTGTTGATATAATCTTCAAGTCAATATTGTTTTTGTTTTGTAAAAAACTATCACATTCTCCTTATCTAATAAGCACCAAAATTAATCATTCACTGATCATAACCTAGTCGACCTATTATCAACTAAGAAAGTTGAAAATTCATCGGTCTATAATGATTGAATAAAAATGAATTTTATTAATAATCACCATTGCTAATGTTACTTTTATTTAGAAAATATAAAATAAAAGCTGAGCTTATCTGCAAGCTAGACCAGTGTTTCTGGCTGGTATGATAATCCCTTTATAAGTTTTATGCTCCAAACCTTTTACTTTACTTCGTTTCTTTATTTCACTATCATAATTATCTTTATTAATTACACCATGTTTTTGTCCCGGGTTCAACCATTTTTTCAATTTTTAAGATTGCAGTAACAACAATCATTACTACAGATAAAAATCACCTGATCCAAGTTCAGTTATGAAAGAACCCAAGTTCAGGACATGTTTTTTAAATAAACGGATTATTGTTCATTCCATTTTACGCTTTAGATCATGGGAATTTAGTAATTTCTTAAGCAAACGATGTGTCTATGTACAATGATTCAGAAATACACAAAAACTCAAAATCGACAAAAAGTGGAGTTCGGTTGTTTCTTAATTAACCGATTCAATTGTACAACCGCCTAAAAAACAAACTGAATAACCAAACTACAAATACACAGCACAACAAACGCATAAAATACTTACACAATACCATACAGATCACCCAAAACCCAAAAATTAACCAACTCACTTCGAAAATAAGATTACAGAATAGCCTACTCCACACACAACACCCTCAACAAACAATTTAAACCCAACAACATAATAAACAACACATACAACTTCACTGATGTTTATAAACTAACTTGCAATTCGTACCCCAGTTTTTACATAGGCCAGGCAGGGAGATCATTTTACACACGCTACCAAGAACATATAAACTCACTACCAATCAAACTTTGCCAAACATCTCATTTCTACAAACCATAACTAGACAAATATAACATCTACTTACAAATTCTCTACAAACAAAACAAAAATAACCAACGATACACAACCAAGCAATATGAGATATACAAACACTTTAAACTGCACCCTACACACAAACTCAACACTGAATTAGATTATAACTCGCATACACTTTTCGACATTATAACTCCTAATACTCTCCAATATACACTCTCATCCCCACTCTATTATCCCACCTCTACCCTAACCTACAAAACCTTGAGATCAGTTACAGTCTGAATTGACAATTGGACACATGGAACGGCCATCCTCAACAATTATAAACTAAGTGCTACTATAGACAGGTGTATCATTCACAAGTGTTTTTAGTTAAAAACTAGTAGCTCACGTAAAGATGGAATCAACAAATATGATAAATACAGTAGAGAAATCTTTAGTTACTAATTAGCTCCTAAAATCATGTAAAAATCATATTAGTCAAGATCACATAGATTTTGCTGAAAATGTAACTAAGGCCAAACAATTCTTACATGATAAAAATAACTATGTATTTTTTACATCAGCCAGCAAAGAGTTTATGAATTGTTAGATAAAAATCCTTTGTTTGGCATACACAAATTTATAAAAAATTGAAATTTGGACTTCTTTGGAAATGGATTACATCCACACTTGATAGCTCAAAGGGACACTTTTTTTTCCATAATTATAAAACTTTTAACAAATTCGTAATACTTGATAGTTTGTCTAATTGGAGGGAGAGAAATTATTCTCAAACTGTACGTACTAATCTAGGAAAAATCAGCATTAACATTTCAAATTATTTTTTTATAAGTTATATAGCACTTATAAACCATTAATATATAAGATCATAACATCCAAAACATAGGGTTTTACTTAAATTATTTTCTTATGACTTTTGAATATTTTTGTGTGTAAATTATTGATTCAAATCGTTCTGGTTACTTTTCATGCTCTAGTTCTGTTTTTAATATTTATATACCTTTATAATTAATGTTATAATTAGTTTATTATTAACTTTCACTACTTTGGTGGGTTTTATTGTAATAGTTTTTTCTTGAGTGATTCTTATTATTAAAATCTTTTAATAGTTGTAGTTTGTGTGTAGGTGTTAGTTTACATGAATGTACGTTTATAAATATTTTTTTAAATCAGTTTCAGACTTTAAATAGCAGCTAATATGTTATTGAAAGATTGTTGTTAAAAAAAATAATTAATTTGACTCGCTAATCAACTGTTACTATCCTTCGAAAAAGCTTTCAAATGAGTGCCTAAATAAACATGAATTACAAAAATTATTTTAAGTTACTTTTTATCTTTTCGAAGAGTGACTTGGGCTTTTTCAAAGAATTATTTTTTGAGCAATTGTTTTCATTTGTTATTAATATAAAGTGAACATTTTCCCAAGATATAACCTGGATTGGAGTCAAATTTGTCACATTATATTTCCTATTGAAATGACCTTTTACAGTTTAGTCAGGTTGTAATTTGCCTATTTCTGTATTTCCAACTTTCTTATAAGTAATTTCTATAATGAGTTTCCTTTTATTATAGAAACTTCATAATAAATCTAGAAAGTTGTGATATTGATTAATTTCATGTGTGAATAAATGGAATTTGTATATGAATTAACATGTTATCTGCGATAAGGACAATTTTGTCTAGCATTTTTTTTATTGACGCATTGGACTGATTGGTTTGTCAAGCGCCAAAAGTGCAATACTTTACTTGAAACTTTAATGTGTACGGACTACAAGCAGCTAGCAGCAGATTGGTGAAGTAGTATCAAGTTGAAATGTATTACTTATACTCACTAAGTTTGGAGTTTTTCTATCTGAGTCTATTGAGGAACTGTTTTTTTGTAGGTGGGTTCACAACAAGCTCTGTATTATAACAAGCAGCTTCAATCAGAGCAGAACCTTTCAAAAACTATCAATTCGAGCTAGGTATTTGTGGTTACGTATGGTGGGTCTTTCAGTGAGACCTAATAGTAAAATACACCTAAAACCCTTGTGAACATACATTGTTATGTTACACTTGCCATAGTAGGATTTCACTACTATACTAGAGTATCAAGAGATCAACTCTATTTCAATCAATTCAAGGAGTTGTAATGGGATATCCCATTATCAACTAAGACCATAACTAATCTCTTGCTTGTTTTAGGTTTGAGGGGGTACATTTCATGGAACGTGTGTCTTCTATAATTTAAAAAAATTAAATGCTACTAGGTGCAAGTATAACATTTCAATACATGTTCAAGTGTTTTAGTGTAAAACTGGTAGCTCAATTGAAGATGGAATCAAAAAATATGAATAAAAAAGTCTTCGTTTGTGTGAATATCTTGTATAGTCACTATCAATTACAAATTGTCTCAACACATTGTGTGTGTGTGTGTGTGTGTGTGTGTGTTTGTGTGTGTGTTACAGCAATATTTTTACAAATCTTATTACTATGCAGTTTAAAACTAAAATAATACCCACTCTTATTTTGGAACAAAATATTTACATAAAGAAAACTTTAAATCTACTTTCACTCATGAATTTACATATACAGCATTATAATAAATAAGAATTTGGCAGTTTTGGTAGTTTTTAGTACATTTTATGAAAACTCTAGAAAAGGAAAAAAGCTTGTTAGAATATAAATAAAAATACTTAACTAAATGATTACATAGGGCCATTAGAGGCTTTGCTTCGTAAAATGAACGATTGTTTTGAAACGCGTCAGCAAGTAAGCCCTATGTATTCACTTAGTTAAGTATTTTTTATTATAGTTTAATCAGTGAATTCAAAATGATTACATTAAAAAACTTTATTAGAATAGTAAAAAATACTTGAGGCAAAAAGGAATTAAATAAGCATAAATTATGTTTTAGTATTGTGTGTCATGAAATATTCAATGTAAATGATGCGCTCTATTTTCTCAGGTAATTCTATTAATAGGCAGTTTCAATCTTTAAATATTTACAGTATTGAAAAGATTTTTTTATTATGAATTAAACCTTCTAATTTAGGCCTCACTCGTATTTGGATACAGAGATTTTTTATTATGAATTAAACCTTCTAATTTAGGCCTCACTCGTATTTGAATACAGAGATTTTTGATTATGAATTAAACCTTCTAATTTAGGCCTCACTCGTATTTGGTTACAGTGTTCTATTACTTGTTTTTTTTATATTGAAACTAGAAGTATAAAAATCTTCTTTATACCTTCTTCCATTATTCTCAACATTGTGATATCATCTCAAATTACTATTTATCTTAAATGAAAGTGCTTTTTCCAACAAATCAATGATACTCAGCTTTAATTATTAATATTTTTTACTTTATTTTAATGAATAAATATGTTTAAAGGATACATACACCAGCGGAGAAAAATTCAATGGTTATAATGAAAGCAGGTTTTAATGGATCTGAAGCAAAGGAGGCAGGTTTTTCTTTTCCTAATACAGTTATTCTTCATGATAAAAGAAATAATACTGAATGTGACACCAGCCTCCCTTTTCGTCATTACCGAGTATAAGTAAGTATTTAACTGATGTAATTTTAAATATAATATTCTTAAAGCACAAGTTAAATCAAGAGAACAAAATGATATTGTTCTAAATCAATGGTTTGTTATTGTGATATTTTCAGTTATTTGCTCCTAGTTTCTTATTAAATACAACACAAACTGTTAGAATATTGAAATTATTTGAACAATTATGTAAAACTTTTCACAAGTTAGATTCTAAAGGAGTATATAGACTATTCTTTCAACATTATTTATCACACAATGTTCATTCTTCTTTTTAACAAGTATGTATTTTGGGGAGATAAGCAGCCCGGCAGTCATATTATACAGTAAAAACTCGATTATCCGTCACCGTCGGGACCGTGGCCATGACAATTGAGCAAATAGACCGATAACTGAAACACTGTATTATTTCTCCTAAACGTAACCTCAATCAATAATATTATAGACAGATATCACTCTCACAGTAATCTAATATATTTAGGAGCGAAAAGAACATAAACACGATTGTAATAGCAAATGAAACTATTAATTACGTGATAAAAAGATCTGCACAGTAGCTACAAATGTAGTAAAATAACGTACAGTAATATAAACTTACAGGTGAAATAGTTCGTGTAGTTTAACAAACAAAGCGAACGTGTCACTGCACCTTAATACTTTAGCTGCGGGCCACAATATCGGTGTTTTCATAGTGAATGCGAAAATATTTTAAGCTTATTTTTAAATAATGTGTACTTATTCTTTGTTCCCCTATCATATCTAAGTATGAATATACGTTTCTTATTATAATATTTATAAAAATACGTGTCGGGCCAATTGGCCCGACATAGTTTTTTCCTACTGTAAATGATACGTAAATAAACTCCGTCGGACCAGTTGACCCAGCATTTTTTTTTATTTAATTATATTTTCTAATTTGTGCATCACTGTTTTAATATTTTTTGTGTTTTTTGTAAACAATAAACAACAAATCCACAATTCCATGTTCTGGTTACCCACATAATAAGCTGACTGGCGATAAAAGTGTTTTGGCGCCTATCACTAAGACATGTAAACGTGTCACATGTGATTGATTTGTGAGTTTATAAATATTTTGTATATAGAAATAAAGTAATATATTCTCTCTCTGATAAGTAATGCTTCAGGTCCAATAAATAGTATCCAAGATTCATATCAAGTAAAAGTTTTAAAACCAACTTCTTAAGGAATTTACGTAATAATTTACTTCCTAGTAAGGATGAGTTTATCTAAGTGTATCAATGTTTATAATTAACTTCAACCAAGTCCGTTTTAAGGATTATTTCACAACTAAATATTTAGTCAATATTTCCGACTTACTTTTTAGGTTTTGTGAAATTTTGGAGACAGTAGTGAAAATCAATATAATACGTCATAACAAACATGTGTGTCAGCCCGTAACTACGGATAAAAAGCTCCGAGAATAACATCATGTTTTTAATACCGTCGGCGTTTATCTATCAAACAAAAACCATCATAATTACATCTGTAAGTAGTGTGAGGCTTGTTGTTTAATACAGTGCCTTCATTTTTCCAAAAGTAGCAACACCGGTTGAGTAGTACAAATAAACATAAAACGTTACGTGGCCCAACTGTATTCAGTTCAGGGTACTGGCCATCGGGCCAATTGGATGATGGTTAACAGAAACTGACGGTTAAAAATGTCATGGTCAATCGAAGTTATACTGTAAATCCAATGGTAAAACAATAGTTTCTCTGTATGTTTTTGCAGAAATTACTGGTATTTATCTTCTTCATTGCTTTGTGATTGTCATGCATTAACCTTCAGAATTTAATTTTTTTTAAATTTAGTTCATCTTGCCCACATTGGATATATTTTAGTCTGTTACTAAAATGTTGATTCTGTTCTCTTTTTTACTTATAAAACTGCCTTTTATTTCCAAATCATCTGCTGTTAAAGAATATCTACTATAAGTGTGTATTCTTTTCATGTTTTAAACAATTTTATTGTTTTAATAATTAATTTATATTTCTAGTTTTGTAATATACAACTTGTTTGAGAATATAAATTGCATTTCTCATTTTGGGTCTACCAAAAGAATGCCAGGAGTTTCTGTATATATTCTCTTTCAGCAATAAAATTGTTGTATGAACTGCTGTGCAGCCCTGGCCAGGTTGGTGTTTTTTTTATTGTTGAAAATAATTACTCATGTGACAAGATCCATAAAAGATACAAAAACATTATACCAATAAAGTATAAAAAGTACAAAGTACAATTGTTCAAGCTTTTAATGGCAAAGTAATACTTATTAACACGTTAGTGCCGTCAGGTTTCTCTCGACATACTGGCAGTAAAAATTTGATCTTTCCATACAGTACTCGTTAATGTGGGTCCAACATTCATTATAAACTAAAAGTGGAATGTTAATGTAATGAGTTATTATACTAAATAAAAACACTACAAGTATGTTTGTTGAATGAATATTTTGGTTTTTGCTGTTTTAATGTTTTTTGGGATGAGCTGGTCAGTCTATAGCAGGAAATCCTATCTAAGACCAACCGTCCCAAGTGAGAGCCTCTACAAAGGCTTACATAAACAAACACCCAAATAACTTGTCTTGGTTAGTCATGCTAAACAGAATATAGGCTTATATATCAAAAAAAATACAGACAATGTAAATATTATTGTAACAGACACAAAATATGTTTACATTTGATTTCTAAACAGAGTACAAATGCACCAATCACTTTTGACATGTTTACATCTTTTTTGATTAATGTCATTTAGAGTAAACCTAGTAAAACTGATCATTCAAAACAAAAACTGCCTAAATGACTGGAAGGAATGAACATGTGTATCATTTTGATGTCATTGACCTCAAAATAAACCACTGATTTGTCGGAATAAAAGTAAGTAAGTGTCCCAAATATGACCCATTTTAACTAATTTGAGCGGTGCATATGTGGGACGTCAGTCCAAGACGAGAGACAGTATGGCACATATGTGAGTCGGCTGGTCTATATCAATAGTTATTTTGTTAACATTGTGGTAGTGAACGTGTTAATTGAAATGTCCTATTCACACAAAATACAATGTCTTAATTGCTGTAAACGAATGTCAGTTTATTCCAACAAAACTAAATATACACAGATTAGATTTTCAGTAGGCCTAGTTGTTTTCAACATGGAAACAATAATTTATTTATAATGTCATGCAAAGTATAGGAAAGTATAGGCATATGTTGGAAGTAATGAAGGGGCACGTGCTTATGTTTGCACAGGGGCCTGTATTCATGTTTGTTCATTGGCCAGAAATTTCTCTGGGTGGGCCTGCTGTCATTTAGTGTCAAAAAAAGAGATACACCTTAATAGTATGTTGTGCAAGTGATAGCAATTACTGCCGGATGACTGAACTTACTGTCATAATTTTATGGTTTCTAACTGCTTTCGTTACAGAGGTAGCCAACAGTCCCATCACCCATACTGAATTGGTTAAGGTGTAGACAGAAAACCCATCTGGTATTAGATTAGGTATCTTTGACATTTTCAATCACAACTGTTGTAATTCAGGAAGTGTAGTTTTTTTACTTTCAACATTTTTGTTTGCTATCAGTATTATTTGGTACTAGATTTCTGCTGCAAGAATTAGTATTAAGCTAGCTAATGTGGTGATTCAATTACTTGATTCTTGTGTTTTATTGATGTTATTATTAAAAAGAAATTGTAACTTCAAAACTTATGCAATAATCATTACAATGTTTACAGGAGAAATCTTACAAAAGAAGCAGTGCATAAATGTATTAGATACACATATGCAATTTACTGATTATATGTTTATGAGTACTAAGGCTTATCTGTGGTTAAACTGTACCCATTTCATTAATAAACAAGAAGTAGCTATTTTTCTTAGGGTTCCAAATTATTTGATATTGATAGTGTATTGTAGAATTATTAATTACAGATAAGTAATTCATATCTTGTTTTTCTTTTTCCTGCTTACCAATATTTCTGGATATAATAAGGTGATTTGTAAACTTTTTTAATTTTCCTATTAATATTAAAAATCTTAGATGCACAATATATACTTAGTCATCAGTAGATTCTATCAGTTTGCTTTGCATGTAACATTATTGACTGATGTCAAAAATTTATAAGTGTTGTGTACACCAATTTCCGTTATCTATATGTCCATTAAGTAAGTTTATGAAAACTGAATTGTATTCAATATTAGTAAATCTTAAATGTTATTAAAACTTAATGATTAACAGCTAATCACAGATCAGTAAAATTTTATGATCTCAACAATAGAAATGCTTTCAGTAGGCCTATATAATCTCCTTTCATTATTATTTTATAGTGTTTTCCACTAATATTAAAACAAATGTTAATGTTGATAAAATTTTATGTATAAAAAAGTTACAATTTATAAATTTTTAGATGCACTTGTAACTTAGTTTCTTCTTATTATTTTTTTTTTACTTAAAATAGTTAACTGAAGCCACTAATTTACTGAAATTCTCAGCAGATGATTTTCATACTAATTCAATACTCTTGCAGACTGGGTGCAAATTTAATCCAGAAGTAGTGAAAAATTGTCTGCCTAGAAATTTCTTTGAGTTGGTGATTTAAAGAAGTGTTTAAATTTTCTGAATAGTGAATTATTAAAAAAAAAAAAAACATGAGCAAGAAAATAATAAGTTTTAACTTCTTTATTTATATTACAAATGTATTTTGTATAATCTGACGATGTAAATTAAACAGTTGTTTTTAGATCAATTGTGATTGAAGTGCCACGAAAACTAATAATTAGTTGTATACTATAATTAACTATTTATAAGGTAACCAAAAATAATAAATGGGGGGAAATTATTTTACCTGTAGATCTTCTGAGCAAATTTTGATAAGCACAGTGTTTTAGTACATGAGATAAAATTCAGAAAACATGATTTTTAATATATGTCTAATGAATTATTTTTTTTATTTTCTTTTACATGAACTGCATAAATTTATTATATGTTTGTAGTTAACAAATTAAAAGTCTTATTTTTTATTTTAGGACAGCCAATTTATTAATAAAATGTAATTTTGATAATTTATTATGTTTGGGACCAAATTTATCTCTTTCGTAGTTTAAAAATAATTATTATTTTATCAATACATGCATCTATTATATTGTTTACATTATACTTATAATTGCTACTACAAAAAAGAAACAAGATTATTACAGTTTGATCACTATTGGGATGGTCCAGTTTCACGGATATAAATTTCTAGGTTGTCAAATGTTAAAAATGCCAAACTGAACTTAGTGATAAGAAAGATGAAACTGTACTAGTCTTGTTTTTTAATTGGAAGCAGTTATAAATATTGATTTTACCCTGATACTTTTTTTTGACAGTTTCAAGAACTACTTACTACTTATCCATAACTGTTGAATATTTATTAATAATCAAAATCATATTGGAAGAACTGCTTATATAGAACATTAAAAAGTATTCAAACTAAGAATTCATTAGAAATCAAAACTAATTATTGAGTACCAACTGTGCCGTAGTAAATCAGGAAGTCTAAATGAGGTTTGTCTGTGCCAGTGTATGTACCTAAATACATAATAAATACGAGTGTTTGCAATTATTGATTTTCATGATGTATAACAAAAGCTATTTGGCAAAAAATCATAGCTGATCAGTATTCTGTCACCTAAATCTACTCTGTTACTAATTTTTTCTTTGGTTCCCGTTCATATTTATATGCTAAATATTATGCCTTTCTTAAAATTGAATCGTTCATTTCAGAAGCCCGCCAACTGACATTTTTATCAAAAATGAGTTTAATACACATTATGATTTTTCAAGTATAAACACACATTTTAGTGCAGAAACTCTTAAAAAGGCATGACTCTAAGTGGTCCATATGTCAATAACAATATTGAGTTTAGTGCAGAAACCTGCCAAGCGATATCAGTTAACGGGTTTCTGCAGTAAATTTCAGTTTCGTAGTTTGGCAGCACTGGTTTGTAGAAATCTATTTCCACAGCTGACCAGCATTGAGTTTATTTTTATTTAGACAGGCAGCAACAGTCACATTGTTTTACAACACATATTATTTAGTTTTAGGTTAGAGTTGGTGTTTTGCATTCTTACTTTATATTTTGTGTTAGATAAATAGTTTCTTTATAAAAATGCATATTGAAAGTTCTGGTGATGAACCTGAAGTGAAAAGAAAACGTGATATTACTAAGGAAGTGAAATATAAAGGTAATGTAATACGAAAATCAAGACTAAGCGGTGAGGAATACACAAACTATAAGGGTTATGTTGTTTCAAGTAAATCTGTTCCTGATAACCTAATATGCAAATGTCCATGGAAATGTTATTTATCTATTGATATTGGGATTAAAAATCATATCTGGAAAGCTTTTTATTCTATGAATAACAAAAACGAGCAAGATTTATATTTACAGACCTTAATAGAAGCTACTGAAATAAGGCGTAGAGTAAAAAAAAATCCAAATCAAGATAATAGTCCTAACTTAGGCCTAGATAAAACTCCAACCACACAAATAAAAAATAAGTCTTTTGTATATAACATAAAAATAAATGATGTCATTACACCAGTTTCCAAAAATGTTTTTATGCAAATTCACGGTGTATCTCGAGATCGAGTTGCAAGGTTAACCGACCTATTAGCCAAAAACACAACACCCGTTGATATGAGAGAAAACCGTAGTGGTAATGCGATTGATGGTAATACTTGTCTTGCTGTAAATGAACACAGATCTCAATTTGAAGTCAGAGAAACTCACTATGGGTCAAATAAAAAACAATATTTAGATGCATCACTAAATATTTCAAAAATGTGCGAAATTTTCCAAACTGCATACCCTGAATTAAAGGAAAAAGTCAAGTATAGTTTTTTTTACAGATATTTTAAGGAAAATTTTAACTTATCCTTTGAACGACCACAAGTAGACGTATGTAGCCAGTGTGAAAACTTTAAAGCAAAACTTAGAGATCCAGATCTATGTGACAATGTAATAAAGCGTAGTGTAGCCACCGAACAAATCGTACACCAACGCAGAGCCAAAAAGTTTTATTTAAAACAAAAACAAATGGCCCAAAATGAAGACAATGATACGGTAATTCTGCGTATTGATTATATGCAGAACTTACCATTACCACACATACCTGTTCAAGAAGTTTTTTACATGCGCCAGATTTGGTTAAATGTATTTTGCATTCATGATATGAAGACAAATAAAGCCAAAATGTATATATATCATGAAGGCGAAGCAAATAAGTCTCCTGATGAGGTTTGTTCTATGCTTTTGCATTATCTACAAACAGAAGTTTTTCCAAATGAAGTGAAACATCTTGTAATCTTTAGTGACGGCCCATCTGGCCAGAATAAAAATCACTGTGTTGTGAGGTTTCTTATGAATCTGTGTGATAAGAATTTGTTTGAGACTGTAATCCATTATTTTCCGGTCAGGGGACACTCGTATTTACCATGCGACCGTGACTTTGGGAATATAAAACGTGTTGTGCGACATGCTGATAGAGTATACACACCCGATCAGTGTGCCGAAATGATCCTCAAAGCTAGTAAAAGTGGTCGCTTTACTGTACATAAGATAAACAGTGATATGATATTTTCCTTTAGTACTTGGTGGACCCAATATTACAAGAAGACTCTGATGAAACATGTGGGAGAGGTTTTCCAAAGGAACAAAGAATACCGGTTTAAAGTCTACCTATAAGGAATTTTGTTATAAAAACACTAATCCAGGAAAAGTTGTGGTTAAGGAATTTATTGGAGGCTTTATTTCTTCAACATTTACCTTAATGTTCCTGAATTTCCAACAGACCTAGCACAACAATAAAAAAATTAATGACATAAAAAAGTTAACAAAATACACATCTGGATATGAGACTTTCTATAATAACATCATACAGTGGCCCACAACAGAAGCAGAGTGTAATGTTGACAGGGAATATTTTGATTGAGCCTTTCTTTTTCTTGAGCTGTGCCATTTATATTACTATTTCTTTACTATAATAATAAAATACGTTCATTAAATATTGTTATTAAATTTATTTCAAAACATCCTGTTCTAAAACTGGAAGAAATTGCCTCAAAACTTTTATTATTTTTTTTGTTTAATTGGAAATTATTAAAATATAATGGACTATGGCATCTGTTTTAGGAAGGTATTAAGTATTATTCATACAAATTTAAAGACCAAATTTTCACTTTTGTGAGAAATAAACAGTTTTTCTGCATTTACCGAAAATGTGAAAAACTGCACTTGACGGGTTTCTGAAATAAACGATTCAATTCAACATGAAGTTATAAAAATGCTACTCAAATGTCAAAAAATATGTATATTATATTGTTATTACCATTTTTAATAAACAACTGTACACAAACTCACAACTAACACTTTATTCTCATGTGCATTTCAATGACTTATATCATCATCATCAACGCAACTAATATATAATTAATGATAACTGCAACTAAACAGGTAAAGTAGATCTATTTATAGATCCTATTTATCCTACAAAGTTCAGAACTAGACAGGCATGGCCAGTTTTACAACCATGCCCCAGGTCTACATAAAAATAAATATTCTATACATTTACAATAAATATAAGACTTTGCAATATTAACAATTATATTTGGTATGTAGGTATTTACATAAAAATAATTATTAGGACGAACAATAAAATAAATATTGGTCCTAACTCATGATTAGAAAATTTATTTTAAAATCTATTTATAAAATAATGTTTCCCATGCAATCTTCAAGAACAATCTTAAATACATGGTTCTCTTCTAAAGAGTTCTTTGCCATAGCTGATTTTTCAGGCCTAGTATATTTATTTTAAATGGGGAAAATGTTTTTTAACCCTAATTTGTATTTACAGTAAAATCTCTCATAGCCAGATCAATTTGGTGACAAACCAATCCGGGTAACAAGATATCCGGATATGGGAGGGACTGCGTAATTGTGTACGTTTATACTACATAATCACAACCTTTCTAATTTTAAATGGATATATGATTGTTTCAAATATATTAGTAACTAATTATATTTTAATTATATAACTTAACATACAATTTAGTTACATACTTGTATGAACAGTTCCTTAAAACTGTACTGTACTGTATTTTTTCTAAAATTAATTCAGTGATTCGACAATGGTCAAGTGATCGAAAGATGCCTCATCGCATAAGGTAAAATTATTGCACTTAGTGGTGGAAAAAATTGTTTACAATTTATAATAATAACTTCATAAAGTCAGTGCAATGAAAAAATAATGGACAACGTGAAATAAATAAATAAATATATATATATATATATATATATATATATATATATATATTTATTTATTTATTTATTTATTTATATATATATGTACATTGTTAATCAGTTTTGATAAAAAAAGATTTAATGGTGGTTTGTTGGTTTCATTGAACACATCTCTTTGATGAAATATCCCTCTACCTTCGAAAGAGTAAATGATTGGCTCCTGTTGCTTCATCTTATTGTTCAAAGTACTTTATCAGCTGGTCTAATTCCTGGAAGGCTTCGCTATGTGTTACGGTTTGTTTTCTTTCTTTCATCATCTTCGGCAGACACTGGCTGTGTGTTACCAAGTCTATAATATCACTAATAGTAAATTCGTGAACTTCATCCTCTTTCACGATATTCATTTACTCCAACAGTATTCATTTTGTTACAACCAGAGATGTTTCGGAGAAGCTTGACAATTTCTTCATTTATTTCACTAACAAGGTTTTCCATTTGTAATATGTTTTCAATCCTCTTATTGTTTGTTTTTTGGTTCAGTAGTTTTTGCCATGATTTATTAGTGTTATCGGCCTGATTGTATCCTATGCTGTAGCAATTCATGAAACGAAATCTAGTAAGTCTACATTTTTTAATGCATTTGGGAACACTCCGCATCTCATCCATACCCTCGACTATAAGTGTTAGTAACTAACTGTGATATAGCCATTTGAGATTGGCTTGTACCATTGGTAGGCACAACTATGTTATGTTCGGTAATAAAAAACACTTTTAGTACCTTCACTTATTAATTCACTGCTGATGAATGGGATTGGGGGGTTTATCAAGTAATAAAATGGCATTCCTTGATAAGTTGTTATCTTTTGCTAAGGCTTTTCCCCATTTAATTGAAGTTTTTTCCCCAACTTTCTTCACTAGAATTAAAATTACTTTCAATTTCCATTTCTTTATGAAATCCAAGAGGTTTTTCTTTAAATATGAGCCCACTTACAACTAGTCCTTTTTATCTACACTGAGTGAACCACAAGAAGAATGCTTCGTTCTTTTTATCGTTTACCGGTATCTTCATCTTTTTGCACTTTTGGTTGCCTGATTAGAGTACCATTTTTCTAATTTTTCATGAAATGTTTTCCATTCACTCGCCGTACTAGTCCCTCATCTCACTAGGAATTTTTACATGTCCCTCCCACATCTAATAGTTTTATTGCACAAATCTTATCTTTAGCAGAAAAGTTTTTTCTGCTTTTGCGCCATACTTATTGTAGGTTACAAATTCTAGGTAAATTAACTAACTAAATTACCAAATTGCACAAAATCTTGTAGAATATATGTAAACTGAACGAATGGTAATACACCATTCTGTAGAACACTAGTGAACTGAATGATACGGAGACTCGAATACAGCTGGTTGAGTTGGGAAAGAACAAACATCTGGCTGCTGGCACCAGAAAACGAGGTGGAATAAAGACACTAACTTTATTTTCATATTATAGTAGAGTCTGGAGCTTCCGTTACATTCTAGCCTATTTCTATTTGAGCCTATTTTATCATTTCGGGAAAAAAATTATGAATTGTGCTTCCAAGAGATGTTTATAGTCATATGGTATGTAAAGGAAATGAGTCCGACTTCCGAAAAATGTTTACATTAATATTGTATGCAAAGGGAATAAGTTTCGAAGAAATGTTCATTTCAATAGGTTATGCAAATGAAACTGGCTTCCAAGAAATGTTTTTATCAATACGAAGGAAATGAATGATGCTTCCAAGAAATGTTCATTTCAATACGTCATGCAAAGGAAATGAATCGGACTTCCAAGAAAGGTTTATATCAATACAGTATGCAAAGGAAATGAATCGGGCCTCAAAGACATGGTCATACACAGTTCTATAAATTTATTTAGTGCATTTTTAATTACCTATATTATAAGGGTTCATTAAAACTCCTTTTTTCTCTAATCTACAAGAATGTATTTCCGTATAATGCGAGTTTTCAGTAATCCGAGAGGGTCTTGGTCCCACTCCAACGAAGGTCTACCTCGAATTATCGAGACTCTGCTGTAGGTCAGGATATCCGAGGCTTTGGATATGAGAGGTTTTACTGTAACTGTGGTGTATTTTTTCATTATAAATAAATAAAACCTTTTAAACCACAAAAACCTTTTAATAACTTCCTAATGTACATTTCAATTGCAAAGCCATCATCTTCAGAGGATATTACTACAGAACTCAGTGCTTTCAATTGAAATCTACTTCAGGTAACAAATAAAACGTTTTAGTGGTTTAAGAGGTTTACTTATTTATAATTTGTATACTTCTTTTTGTTTGACCTATATATTTTATCGATTGTGTTTTATTTGAAACTATATATTCCTGATTCAATTTAATTTGATTGGCTTCCAAGTAGATTTCTGAGAATAGTTCCTGTTTTTAATATTACAACTATACTTTTCCAATGATTTTTTTGCAACATTAGTAATTGGTGGATGATATAGTTTCATTTATTTTTTTCTTCATATATATATATATATATATATATATATATATATATATATATATATATAGAATATCAAATGTGTTTTCCTGTTAGAACATTTTTAAGACCGAACAATACACACTAACACAGGAATATTGAACCTATTGAATAATATACTCAAAGCTTTTCGTTGGTTTACATTACCAACATCCTCAGGAGTTACAATACTAAGAATGATAAAAGAAGTATTGAAGAAGTATCTTTCTTTTATCATTCTTAGTATTGTAACTCCTGAGGATGTTGGTAATGTAAACCAACGAAAAGCTTTGAGTATATTATTCAATAGGTTCAATATTCCTGTGTTAGTGTGTATTGTTCGGTCTTAAATATATATATATATATATATATATATGAAGTTAATATATTACTATTTTTGAGTAATTTTATCCACCATTAAGTGCAATAATTTTACCTTGAGTGATGAGGCACCTTTCGGTCTTTTACCATTGTCGAATCACTCAATGAGTGATTCGACAATGGTCAAAGACCGAAAGGTGCCTCATCACTCAAGGTAAAATTATTGCACTTAATGGTGGATAAAATTACTCAAAAATAGTAATATATTAACTTCATAAAGTCAGTGCAACGGAATAACAATGGATAATGTTAAATATCAAGAATATATATATATATATATATCGGTGTCGGACAGTGGTCAAGTGACCGAAAGGCGCCTCATCACATAAGGTAAAATTATTGCACTTAGTGGTGAAAAAAATTATTTACAAGTAATAATAATAACTTCAAAAAGTCAGTGCAACCGAAAAATAATGGACAACGTGAAATATCACGATGCATGAATATATATATATATATATGTGTGTGTGTAAATTTGCAATAGAAAATGGATTCATGATATATTAGATGATATATAATAAATGATACTCGCAACAAAATGATACAGAATATAATTACTAATTTAAGAGATGTATTCTATTAAAAAGCAGAAAATAACAAAATGTGTCCAATATATCATACACCGATTTCCAAAATAGCAAACAAATCATGGGAAAAAATAATAATATAAAAGAAACTTATAAATTTACTTGGAAGTCAAAAATATATAATACCGAATGAGAATAAATCAGGGATATATATACAAATATTCTTTGAGCTTACCTTGAGTGGTTTTGTTAAAACAAGTAAAAGAGATACACAAAACTCACTAATTAATCATTTATTGACTCATACGGGTTTCAATGACAAAGTCATCATCATCAGTGAGTGTTGCCACTACAAACTCTAACTTGCGACTAAGGTGAAAGTAAGGTTACACTTCTACATTTATACTGTGGTAGTTGCCACAGCCACCTGTCAAAACAAGAGTTATTAACAAATACGTAATACATCAAATAGAAATTGTATAAATAACACATTAATTACAATTACATTCTTAACTATACAGATTATGTATAAACAAAATAGATAATTATTTCAGTATTATTTTTATTTCAAGATTTTAACCAAAAATTTACTATCAAGTTTTCTTGTGTCACAATAATTAAATTAATATAAAATTTTGAATAGGACCTGACTCATTATTTACAATATTATTTTTATTCCTATTACTTCACAAAGTTTCCCACACATCCAATTCACTACGCTTAACAACGTATTCTAACAGGGTTACATTTAACAAGTTACGCTATTTTAAATGCGTACTTTTCCTCTAAACAATGTTTCGCCATCTCAGATTTTTCTGGTCTCTTATATTTAACATGGGGAAAATATTCTTTAGCCCTAGTTTTAATACTTCTTCTTGTTTAGCTTATATATATTTCAGAGGACACTTGCTACACTTCAGGCAGTAGATTCCTGACTTTTCTTCGTTAGGTATGGCGTCTTTATGTTTCCCTAACTTCTTTAGGTTATTTGCAGTGGTAATTGTCACATTCAACCTACTATTTTTTTCCAGAAAATTTTGTATTTTATTAGACAGTGGTGGATGGTGTGTTATTTTTTTCCTTTTTTATTTCTTATTAACGTACTTCTCAGATATCTTATTGTCTTTTTTTCATCTTTTTGTGGATTTCATCTATAAACAGTTCACTGTATCCATTGAACCTTGCTACACTATAAATGTAATTCAGCTCACTTTTATAATTTTCTTCTGATAAAGGCAAATTAATTAAACAATGCACCATAGAATTGAACACTGCTTTTTTTGTGATATTGTTTGAAATGAATCACTGGTGTTAAATCTGCTGGTGTGTGTTGGTTTTCTATAAATGTTAAAATTTAAGGTATGATTTTTTCTTGATATTAGAACATCCAAAATTGGCAAATATGCTTCAAAATGAGTTAGGTATGAAATTTCTATTTGATGTATCTTGTTTGAAGTATTGTAAATAACTGTTGTTTAAACCAGTGGCCACGGCAACGCCCACAGTATAAATATAGGAGTGTATGCTGTGAGTAACATGTAGTAACTTGTGAGTTGTTATTTAATTTACCTTAGTTGTAAATTAGAGTTTGTAGTAGCAACACTCACTGATGATGATGACTTTGTCATTAAAACACGTATGAGTCAATAAATGATAAATTGGTGAGTTTTGTGTATGTCTTTTATTTGTTTCAGGGCTACATAGTTTCAAATATAAAACATGTTCGATAAAATACACGTTGACAAAACAAAAATAGGTCTATAAATTAGGCTGAAAGAACATTTCTGTCATGTAAAATATAATTGTCCTGAAAACTCCTCTGTGGTATAGTATTATTTAGAAGGAAACAATGTATTTAAGATTGATAATGTAAGCCTTGGGAAAACGTTACAAAGTTACGTGAATTTGATGCATGTAAAACTTAATGTATAAATAGATTTAAAAATATAATTGTAATAATGAAATAAGGACAATTCGAAATTTTATATTGTAAATTAATCTGTTTTTAATAATTGTAAATTAAGTTTAAAGAAAAATAATAGCAGCTAATAGAGCCTACTTCGCAAATATAAAGCTTTTTAAAAGCAGGCTATTGTCTCAAACCACTAAGGTATAAGTCTCAAACCACTCTATAAAACCTTAATTTTGCCAGTCCTAACGTATGAAGCGGAGACATGGATTTGAAACTCCATCATGAAAAATCAGTTGGCATTGTTTGAGCATAAGCTTTTAAGAAAACTTTATGGGCAGATCTACGATTTACAAACAGATGCATGTAAGCTTCGATATAATGCTGAGTTGTATTCTTTATTCAAAGATGCAAATGCGCTCCAGTTTATTAAAACACTATGTCTAGAATGGTTGGGTCATATCATAAGAATGCCTACCAATAGAATGTCGAGCTAACCTTTACATGGTACTATGAATGCAAAAGAAAAGTTGGGCAAGAATGCGATGGCTACAGAACCTTGAGGAAAGTTTAAGGAGACTTGGCATTACAGCATGGAAATGGAAGGTTAAAGACAGAAGTACATGCCAGGACACTGTTAAGGAAGTCAAGGCCTACCCCGGGCTGTAGTGCTACATAGTAAGTAAAACTTCTTGTATATATAGATTTCAAAATATAATTGTAATAATGAATTAAGGACAATTCCATATTAATATGTCCTGGAATAATAATTCAAAATTCTATATTGTAAATTGATCTGTTTTTAATCATTGTTTTTGATATTTATAAAATATAATTGTGAGTTTTGTATTAGTGTCAATGCAAAGTTTTATTTTATTGTAAATTTATTTTTATGTATAACTGAGGCATGTTCAGGTCCAGTTCTGACTTTTGTAGTAAAAATAAGATCTTTAATGACCTCACCTGTTTAGTTGCAGTTGTAATAAATTATATAATAGCCTCTTTCATGATGATGACATAAGTCATTGAAATGTGAATGAAAATAAATAATTGTGAGTTTGTTTAAAGTTATTTAATAATCACCTTAACTCACAAGTCAACTCAAATATGACTGAGTTTTTTTTAAGCAGTAGAGTCTCGATAAATCGAGGTAAATTGGACAAAGACCCCCTCGGGTTACCAAAACCTCAGATTACATGGAAGTACTTTCCTGTGCATCGGAAAAACTGGGGGGTTTAATGATCCATAATACTATAATAAGGATGTACAAAATAAGTTTATAGAATTTTATATGAACATTTTTTGGAAGCTTAACTCATTTCCTTTATACAGTAATACCTTGACTTTCACTACCCTGTCTTACGCGATTCCCAAGTTACGTAGTTTTAAATCATGTTGTCCGAGCTACGTAGAAACTGGCTTGTTCTGGAAGAAGATGCCTAAAAAAGCTTTTATAGCGCATAAAAAGAAAATATTTCAAGGTCTTAATGCTGCCAAAAACCGATTGACAGTGAGGGTTGGCACAAATGCAGCTGGTGACTGTAAGTTGTAAACTCTCATAATTTATTGTTTAGAAAATCCAAGGCCATTAAAAAATATTTCTAAAGCTATCTTGTCTGTGATTTTGGAAGTTAAATCGAAAGGCTTAGATGGCAGCTTCCCTTTTTAAGGACTGGTTTGGTCTTCATTTCATACCTTAAGTCGAACGTTATTGTCGGTCTAATCAAATTCATTTTAAAGTAATTCTTATTAATTGACAATGCACCTGGTCATCCTCCTACTACTTTAACTAATTTCGACAGACTTGTGAAAGTGTTATTTTTGCCACCAAACACAACTAGTTTGCTTCAACCGATGGATCAGGGAGTCATCAAAATATTTAGAGGTTATTACAGAAGAAGATCATTTGCATGAAACTATGAGACAGAACAACGAGATCTTTGTTGAAGATTTTTGGAAACAATTCAATGTTTCAGATGCTTTGAGAATCATTGGTCAATCTTGGAATGAAATTTCACAAAAAACTTTGGGTTTTGTTTAGAAAAAGGTGTCAATTTTTTTCGCCACTGAAACTCAAGCGGAATTAGTGCCAGACAACTCAATTTAAAACTGGATAATGATGACGTTTAAGAACGGCTGGATTTACACAAGCAGGAGCTGAAAATTGATGAGCTCATAGAAATTTGTAAGAGCAAGACCTTAAAAGAGCAGATTATTTAGACCCAGTTGATGTAGAAGATGAAATGACGGTTAGAAACTTGACAAAATGCCTTAGTTTAATTGAGCAAAGTTTACAAATTTTGGAAAACATAGACTCCAAAGATTAGTGTATTTCTGCCATAAAACAAAAAAAATTAACGAGTTACAAGGAAATTCTGCTTGAGAAAACAAAATCTTCAATTCGTCAAATGAATTTATTAGATTTTATGAAGCCTTCCATGTCAAAATAACTTCTTCTTACTTACATCTTTGGAATATGTATGTATATAATATAATTTTTTGTTGTGTTATGTATTTAAGGTTTTATTACACACACATTTTTCTTCTAAATTATTAATTTATTTAGTCTTTGGTCCCAATTAAACTGATTCCTATTTGATTGTATGTAAAATTATACAACAACCTATGCAAATTCGATTTACACGGCTATCGCTAGGTCCCACTTATCACGTAAGTACGGGGTGTTACTGTATATCATATTTATATTAACATTTCTAGAATGCCTGACTCATCCCTTTGCATACAGTATTTATATGAACATTTCTAGGGAGCCTGGCTCATATCCTTTGCATACCTTATTTATATGAACATTTCTATGAAGCGTGGCCTATTTCTTTTGCATACCGTATTTATATGAACATTTCTAGGGAGCCCGGCTTATTTCTTTTGCATACCCTATTGATATAAACATTTCTAGGAAGCCTGACTCATGTCCTTTGCATACCGTTTTGATATAAACATTTCTAAGATCCCTGGCTCATATCCATTGCATACCGTATTTATATAAACATTTCTAGAAAGCCCGGCTTATTTCTTTTGTATACAGTATTGATATAAACATTTCTTGGAAGCCTGACTCATTTCCTTTGCGTACCGTTTTGATATAAACTCTAGGCAGCCAGACTCATCATTTTCCTTCAAATAAATAGAATAGGCTCAAATATATATAAGCTTGAATTTAATGGAAGCTTGAAAAACCAGGACTCAGAATTTCAAGATTCTACTGTACTTCAAAATTTGAATAAAATTTTAAAATAAATTTACTGATTAGAAAATACTTTTCATCTTTGTTTGAAAACAATCCAATGATAAAAATGTCAACATCATTTGTTAACCATTTAGTAGAAATGAAATTTGTTTCTCAGACAACTTATAGCCTTCTTATTTAAAAAATACCATATAATATTTTTTTTAAATAGGCTTCTTGTTAATCAGGAAACTCAAATATTCCATTACTTTCTTACATTTATTTTGTTTCACTGGCATTCTTTGTCTTCCCCTTATTCCTTGGGTTAGTTTTTATGAAAAAAAGTAACTATGATAACATTATTGTTGTAGAAAAATATATTGTAATAAAATTATAAATTGAATAGATAATGTAAATTGTGGCTGGTAAATCCCACAAACTTATCAGGCCTAAAACTATTTTTTTGTAAAATATGTTTTTTTTATAAAATGTAGATATATCTAACAACTTTAATGCTTAAATATGGAAGACTATTGTTTGAACTATGATGAAGAAAATCATTACTATTGTAATTTTTTTTTAACATTTTTTTACAATTATTATTGCTCAAAACAATTTAAATTTGTAAGTAATTACAATAAAATTATAAAATCAATACAAAGTTGTAAACTGTACTTACGTGAATCTTTTTATTGTCTCTTATAAAATTTCAATTTAGCTATAGAAGTTGTTGAAGCATGGTTGTGTTGTCAATACTACCATTATCATGACAGTTTGAAATTCTAGTAAAATTAAGGACCTTATTAATCTCAACTAGATTAAGTATTCAGATGTGTAAATAAACAATTTCCAAGATTTATAAAAATGAATGATTCCATTGTTTTAATAATGATAAATTTTAAAAGCTTTTTACACCATGTTATGGATAAAATTAAGCGATTTGTATTTATTTTTATACTAATTCCATGACCAAACATTTTGTGATTAGCTAAAATGTAATATTATTCATTGCTGTTGTGATTTCAATATAGTAGGCATTTATAAGCAATTAAGAATAAGTTAATCATTGTTCTTAAATTCTTTTATTAATATAAGAGGTTATGAATGTTGCTATAAACTTTATAAAAATCCTATATAAAGAGCAGTATATCAAATTATCGTGTTGTCATTTTAGGAAAATTTTAATATAGTTTCATATGAAATTGTAAAGGGACCAACCCTACTATAATATGTAAAGGCAATTACTTTAATTTTTAAGGACTGTATTTTAATTTTTTTTTTAATTTTTCTTACTTTCTGTCATTTATTTGCTTAAATTTTAGACTTATACTTTATCATGGTCTTTCAAATTTTTGTAATTTGTGTTTGTACTAGGTAAAATATTAAGTGTTTAAAAAATACCTGGGTACTGAAAGAATAAGTTGCAGTGTTTAACTTGTGCTGACCACTGTAAAAATGGTTTCTGTAGATTCTTAGACTTAACTAAGTTTTGGAGGAAGGAAGAATAATTGAACTGAAGTTTTTATTACCATTCACAGTGGTGTATAAGACATATCATTTTGGTTTATTTGCATGTTTGTATACATGCATATCATTTAGTGTGTAGTGTATTTTTTTGCATCTATATTATACATATATACTACATGTACAAACATGTCAAGAATAAATTCAAACAATTTGTTGAGATTATTTATTTATAAGGTATGTATCAATTGAAATGTATGTTTTTCTTTCATGAATAAAAATTAACTAATCATTATTACTATTCAATTTACTTTTCAAAATCCTCTTACAAAGCTGTATCAGTTGAGAGCAAAATTTATTATTGTCATAGTTTTTGCTGATAAGGTGTTTAAAGAAGTATTCATCCATTTAGTGTTTATCTAAATTGAGTGACTTCCAGGTACTAAAATATTTTTTTTTCAACATTTATAATTGTTATTTAACTCAAAATATTTAAAATAAGTTTATATATGTACCTCGAAGTTGTATTTTTGAAGGTATTTTTAACGTGACTCACAGTGGACCCAAACATACTCGTATGCTAAGTATGGGGAACTGAAAATGCAATCCACAAAACGCATTTTGTGAATAAGAAATTTAGCACTAAACAATTACCAAAAACTTGTACAAAAATGCAAACATATAGGCAAAACATAAAATAAAAAGTACAATATTATTATGTACTATTATTTTTAAAAACAATATATTTAACCTTCGAGAGGGCGTATAGAGTTCAAAACGGGAGAGGGTGCTTGCGGAGGTTTATTTCACACAAATACCCTTTAATATTTAAACGGTTTATAATTATATATTTGGTTGACTTTACAATTAAATACTATATAAATGCAGCGTAAATAATTTTAGACATCATTATTGTACAATTTTATTTTTCTAAACGTCATATTTCTAAAAATATTTTGAATAGTTAAAACGTGTAAGCAATGTATACTAGACCACTGTTCTCATTACGGGGGAGGTGTTTGCGGGTTATTTTTCTGTAATGAAGTAATTCAACATCTAAATGTGTAAAATTATTTCGTGATGATAGGCCCTACATATAATAACATGAAATTAATTATAATATTTAGTGAAAATAAGGAATATTTTTATTAAAATATATAACCATAAAAATTAGTCGATGAAAAAAAAATTGGCTTTATAACAAAACAGGTTCTAGCAGAATCTTTTAGTCTTTGTTGAAAAAACAATTCATAATTGTTCATTTCTAAGCTTACTAGTCACCACTAGTGTAGCGTTAACATGACCCACTCTCATGAGAATTATGTTTCTTTTTGCTGTTCTCCCTTGCCTTCCTGGTTTAGTATAAAACAGCATTTTTCGTATTTTATTAAAAAAAGCTTTTCTTCTATTGCAATACTGCATGGTAACAGCTTCCAGGCGAATGTTTAGCGGGATTTTCTCTATAACGTTAAAATCTGCCAACATTTCAACAAATTAGTCATTTTCAGAATGACTTATTATGTCTTCATTTGTTTCATTTACAATTTCATTAACTGCTTTGACAGGTTCATCATCTGGCAAAGAGACTTGTTCTCATCAGAATCATCAAAGAACTGTCTAACAAAATTTCCGGTAGGAACTATTTATTGATTTTTTTTCTTTTTTGAGACCAAATAGCATTTTACGAATTCTCTCCTCTTCAAATAAAACAACAGTAAAATGTAAAACTTAGATACTAAAATGACATACAACACCTAAGATAATAATAACAACAAAAACAGTTATAATTTAATTCCACAGTCTTTTGTAATGTAAATAACTGCACGAAGAACTCCGCACAAACAAACCTATGCTATCTGACCGTGATTGACAAAGATTAAATTCACAATAATGCTACTTGGAAAAAATTAACAAAAATAGGTTAGGCCATTTCCTAGAATGCAGGTTGTGGAGTAACGAGCTGGAAATAAACCTCTGACAACTGAAAAGCAAGCAGCTGACCCTTTGATTAGAAACATGTGCCTGCCCTGATATGGTCCCTGAAAGCACCATATTTGAAAGATTTTTACACTTTTTTTCTAATTTTTTTCTATATTTTCTTCTAATTTTTTAAATTATAGTAATATTTTTTTTCTTTTTTTTTATTAATCACTTAAACAATAGTTTATGACTATCCGAACTTTGAGTTTAGTAAATTTGTTAAAACTTACTGAGACAGAACGTTTTCGATCGCTATGTGCCGATCTTCATCAGTGTCTTCTGCTTGGAGATGTTGGGTCAAGCGGTGACGGTTTTAAAGGTAGGTTTTCGATAGTATCAAAGAGTATGTGTGATTTGTATTGTGTTTGTTCGTTTAATATGTTTGTACTTTGTGTTTTTGTGTGTCTGTAAATTTCATATTGTTCTAGTGTGTTGAGATGTGGTCCTTTTTTGTTGATGTGTAGGATTTCTAGGTTTTGGTAAATGTCTGTGTATTTGTGTCCTGTATCTTTTATGCGGTTGTAAAATGTTGAGTTGGTGTTCTGTTTGTGTTCTTCAACTCTTTGTTTAAAGCTGCGACCTGTTTGTCCAATGTAGAACTTGTTACATTTGTTGCAGTTCAGTTTGTATACGGCCTTGTGCTTGTAGTTTATCCTTGTTGTTGGTGTTGTGTTGTATTTTGTATTGTAGCTTGTTATTAGTTTTGTATGCTATTTTGTATCCTGTTTTTTGAAATTTGTGGGCTATTTTGTTTGTTGTTTTGTTTATGAATGGTAATGTGATGTATTTGTTTTCCCTGTCTGTAGTGTTAATTTTAGTGTTTTTTGTATTTTGTGCCATAGTTTGTCTATTATTGTAATGTTGTATCCATTTGTGTATGCTAAATATTTTATTGTGTCTCGTTCTTTGTTTATGTTTTTTGTGGTCATTGGGACTTCTTTAAGTCTATGGAGCATGGATCTGAAGGCTGCGTGTTTGTGTTGGATAGGGTGGTTTGAGGTGTTGTGGATAAGTGTGTCTGTCGTTATGGGTTTCCTGTAAATGTTGAAGCTGTGTTTTTGTGTTTGGCTTTTTGTTATGGTTAGGTCGAGGAAGTTTAGGGATCGGTTGGTTTCAATTTCTGAAGTGAAGTGGAGTTTTGGGTGTATTTTATTAGTGTAGGTGAGGAGTTGTTGGCATTGATGGGAGTTGCCTCTGTATAGTGTTATAATATCATCGACGTATCTGTGCCAGTAAATAATTTTGTGTGCGTGTGTATTGTTTGTGAGTATTTTGGTGTTTTCTATGTGTTGTAGAAAAATTTCGCTTAAGACACTACTGATAGGACTTCCCTTGGGTAGGCCATCTGGTTGTGAATAAAAGTTTGAGTTGTGGGTGAAATAGTTTTGTTCGGTGATGTTTTAATTACCTACCAAATTTTACCTTGCTAAAACTGATTATCAATTTTTTTTATTGTAAAATACCACAGAAACGATCTGTAAACAAGTGGGTGAAACCAGACTTGGGACACAAAAGAATTTCTTCACTATTCAATTGCCTATTCATTGTAAAATACCACACAGAGAACTTTGAAGCTATCTGTAAATACGTGGGAAAACCCATAAACATTGGACACAAAAAAATTGTTATTATGTACTCTTTGTAGTATTTATTGTCCATATAGTTACAAATATTAAACCTAGAATACAGCACAATACACAGTCAAACAAATCGTAAACGTATGGCAATGATAATCTGAGAGAAATAGTAGAACGTACATATACAGGAATGCTCCGGCTGGCCATTGTGCAATTTCATGTACTGGTACATGAATACTAATCAAAGGGTTAGTGCAAATTTTCAAGTTCTTTCTTTGACTATTCAGTAGTAAGGATAATTTATTATTATATCGTAAAAGAAAGTTCAGTAAAAGGAAGATTGGCAATGAAGATTGGCCCCCTCTTCACAAATCTTTTTTCAACAGCATTTCACAATCATTTAAAAAGCAAAACAAAGCAAAAGAAATAAATGAATCGTACAGCAGGCATATTTTTTGAAGTAATTCCTAAAAATTTTGATATGGAAATAGATTGGCATGAGAAAATAAAACAAGTTATTGTTGCATTTGTAACCACGGTCAACAGAGCGAAATAAACCAACACGGACATTTTCATGTAGGCTTAAGTTTTTCTTTTTTTATAAATAGCATTTGGGGAAGATGTTAGAACAAAGACCATTGTCCAATCAATACAATATCTATTTAGAAAATAAACAGTAGTATGGATAAACCGTTTCTATGAGAAGAAAACAAAGTCGATCTAACAAAAGTGTAGTCCATTGAGAAACGAAATTATGTAGTCTATTTCTGTATAATACGTGCCCTCAAGCATTGGATCCATGCTGACCCAAGTTTTAAGCTCTTACATATGTACAACTTTTCAAATTTTTATTCTTTACAGTTTAAAACATATCTCCACTTTATGAGCTATCTTTATTTAAAATTTATGTTTTTTCTGTTTTATTTTAATTAAAAACTGTATTCAGTAAAACTTTAAAATAACTCGCATAGAACCGCAGTGGTGAGAGTTGTTAAACTTACATACAAAAAATATAATTTGCATTTTTGTGTCCTACATCGTGAAGTCTTTTTATAAATTATTATTATTCACTTCAGAAATTGAAACCAACCGATCCCTAAACTTCCTCGACCTAACCATAACAAAAAGCCACACACAAAAACACAGTTTCAACATTTATAGGAAACCCATAATGACAGACACACTTATCCACAACACCTCAAACCACCCTTTCCAACACAAACACGCTGCCTTCAGATCCATGCTCCATAGACTTAAAGATGCCCTAATGACCACAGAAAACATAAACAAGGAACTAGACACAATTAAATATTTAGCATACACAAATGGATACAACACCACAATAATAGACAAACTATGGCACAAAATACAAAAAAACACTAAAATTAACACTACAGACAGGGAAAACAAATACATCACATTAACATTCATAAACAAAACAACAAATAAAATAGCCCGCATATTTCAAAAAATAGGTTACAAAATAGCATACAAAACCAATAACAAATTACAATACAAAATACAACACAACGCCAACAACAAAGATAAACTACAAGCACCAGGCATATACAAACTAAACTGCAACGAATGTAACAAATTCTACATTGAACAAACAGGTCGCAGCTTTAAACAAAAAGTCGAAGAACACAAACATAACACCAACTCAACATTTTACAATCACTTAAAAGAAATAGGACACAAATACACAGACTTTTATCATAATTTAGGAATCCTACACATCAACAAAAAAGGACCACATCTCAACACACTAGAACAATATGAAATTTACAGACACACAAAAACACAAAATACAAACATATTAAACGAACAAACACAATACAAATCACACATACTCTTTGATACTATCGAAAACCTACCTTTAAAACCGTCACAGCTTGAACCAACATCTCCAAGCAGAAGACACTGATGAAGATTGGCACATAGCGATCGAAAACACTCTGTCTCAGTAAGTTTTAACAAATTTACTAAATAAAAAGTTCGGATAGTCATAAAATATTGTTTAAGTGATTAATAGATTATTACTTTTGGTATCAATTCATGATACAAGAAACACATAAAAGACATAAAAAACACACAACCCAAATCAAACTTCGTTACACATTTACAGAACACACTACACACCAATACAAACACTAATCTAAAAATCCTTCACTTCATCAAAATAACAGAAAACTACAAGATATGCAAACACCACAAAAACAATCCACACCACATTCTAGACAACAAAACACTCACAATCAAATACTATATTTGAACATATAATTACCAAGTACTATGAACAATAATACACCACAGAATCACACCCACACTTGAAACAATGCTAAATTTTGAAAATCACTAAATGAAGACTTTTCGTTGAAAACCTGTTACTTTTTCACTACAATTTAACAAAGATTAAATGAAAATAACTACAACAAAAACACAAAATACCTAATAGCTAATGTTAAATGAATTAATTTTTATCTGGACATTTCAAGCAGGTCAGTTTCTAAACTTGACTATTTTCTGTAAAATTTCAGTAGTAAAAAAAAACTGCCAAGATTTCAGTGGGAGTTTGCATATTTTGCTTTTTTTGTCTTGTAAGAATTGCTTGGTTAGGTTCAGCTATTTTCGATCTGTTTTTATCTTTATTTACAAAGTTTCCTCTGTAAGCGAGAGTAATATCATGCAAAGTAGAGTTTCTAACGCCATCATCCATTGTATCTTGCTCCTCTTCACCCTGTTCTGTGCCAACTCTAGATCATCAGCTCTTTCTTCTCTTGGATCAGCTTCACTCCCAAACTCAATTTCAACATTGTCCGACTCATATTGTGAAGAAGGACCGTTGTCAAAGCCTCCTAAAACTATGTATACTTCACTATCATTCATGGTAAAGCTTAGTTAAATGTAAAATAACAATCTGCTGTACTTTATATCAATCTAAATAACTCATAACCTAACAAGACTCAAGTATCACCAATTATTTTTATGCACTCACAAACAGTCACCGTGGGTCACCATGATCCACACATCACACTCACGGTTGACAGCTGCACTTAGAGAAAAGAAAAACAAGCAAGTTGTGTAGTAAAGGGCGAGGAAGGAAGGTACAAGGAATGGCGTCAGGCAATAGGTGTCGATGTAGGAGTGAGAGAGGAAGAAAAAGCTGCACGGGTCAACATGACTCGCACTGACCGTTCTAGGGTTAAGTTCCAGAAGATTCAACCAAGAACTATATGCTTTGCTTTGGGCTTGTCATATATTGGCATATATTGCAGTTATATTACGGCAGTGTTTCTGATGTAAATATGCAGATAATAACCAAAATGTAGATAGTTATCATATAATACAACTGTTTCTACATTATAAAATGTAATAAAAACAGAAGTACAATAGATTCCATGTAATTTTACTTCTTTAAGTCATATGAATTGGTCCAATATTTAACTGTTGAAACTATCAAACAAGTTTCAAAAATAAAAGGCTATATACTTTACTAGAATCTTGATTTTTAGTAATTTCACATGTTACTCAGGAGTATATTCTGATCATAATGTTAGTTGTAAGCAACAAGTTTAATAAAAAGTTCTGAAATATGCCCTCACAAAGTAGCAAGTTAAGGTAGGTATTATATTTCTAAAATACAGTATTCACTATATTAACAACCATATTTAATAGACATAGCACTTGTAACTGTAACTCTGTGTGTTTACAAATAAACTGTCCATAAAGACTGACAGAATCAAGATAAATCCATGAAAGTATAGAATGTTTATAAGTTGTAATTTTTAGTGGCAAGGGTGAGCTACCAAGTAACAGCTGCGGGCTTACTTTCTTTTAAGGTTATTGAAACATTTTACAAATACAGTTATCTTAGTTGACTTCTGAAATAATTTGAACAGAAAATATTGGTCCAGAAAAAAATTGTCCAAATAAGCTTTATTTTGGAGCAATAAACCAGTATAAATTTTGGTTCTTAACAAGCTTTCATTTTTGTTATTTAAATTTTGAGTCCAATCAAACAGCTTGTTAGATAAACCAAAGGTCCTTTTTACTGGAACCCACTGTTGAAAACATTACTGATATTAGATATTGAAATACAAACAATTTTATAACGATATATATAGCATATATCAGTTCAACTGTCCTGTTTAAAAAAACATGAAATGAAAAGAAATATACAAAATGTTTTAGTGTACTTCTTCTTATCGGTATATTTTTGTCTATATCACAAAACAGATGGGATTATTACCAAAGTTATTTCTGACAGTTTAATGAGAAAAATCTAAGCTTTCCCAAGACTGTCCTAAAATTAACAAGTCTAATAATAAAGTAATCTTACATTAACTAATAAAATCTTAATGCTCTTACCTACTAACAACAAACAACTGTTACAGCAGCTCATGGGCAGTGTTGCAATACACTACAAGGCTATGAGTGTTTACAGTCTCTTCATAATATCTACATCTTTGTCAGTTGATTTCACAAACCTTTAAACTCTGAAACTGAAAAAAATGGGTTTGATTCAAAAACTAAAATATATCAAACCCAAACAAATGTTAAGAGAAGACTCTTGTAACTGGCTTGCTTTTGAATACGAATATACTGCTTCTGTAAATGGGGACGGACAACTTATATGTTTTCCCTTACAGTGCAACTGAGCAGTTCATATATTTTCTACATGGAGTGTTTACTTGGTCTAGTATTAGTTCCTTTTTCTTGTGAAACTGATTCAAGCAACAATCAAATTGTTCACTTGAGTGATAATTTTCATTAGGCATCTTGCAGTAGAATCTAATCATTTCTTTAAAAAATTAATACTATGCAACAAAAAAAAACCATAAAAAATAAAACAATAACCAAATTTATGCATTTACTTCTTAATTCTTGCTGCAGACGTCCAGGATCATGTGACTCCGATGGTTCGATGTCCATAATAAGTTGCTGCAGCCAAGGTCCAAAACTGTTTATTGGTCAGTATTGTTCTAATGTTATTTTGGCCTCCCAGTGCAGACAGTAGAGCTGCTCTTGATGGAATTGGTAAAGAGCATCGTAGGAGGATATGCTTCAGGGTCTCCTCTTCTGTTCTACAGTTGGGGCAGAGAGGAGATTCACTTAGATAAAATTTGAAAAGTTAGGTCTCAGTCACAATATGTCCGATTCTTGCTCGTGCTGCAAAGGTGGCTGTGGATCTGGGACCTCCTTGATACATCTCTAGGTCATTTGGTTCTTTTTGTATGTCATAGAGGTTTCTACCTTTGGTTTCTTCTCTGCAACGGTGGAGCCATTTTCCTCTGACTGATTCCATCCCATCACTCAGGCATTTCATCAGGGAGTACTGTGGTAAGAAAAACGAGCCCGTTTTTGCTTATATGTTATATGTTTACGTTTATAAAAAATGTATGCATTTAACAATGACAATTACGAAGTAAAGATGTTGTGCCAACTATCTGCTATGCAATAAAGTAAAAGTTTACTCTAAACCAAAGACATTGGAAACTACTACAATGTACATACATCTCATTTATGGCATGGTGCTTATGCTTCTCTATCAAACAGGCACCACGTTAAAAAAATTTTCATTATATGGAGGTGAAAGTCAATATTTACTAAACCGTTACAAATGAGCCTGGTTTGGATAAATTTGTTTTTAAAAATTAACTTACCAATTTTAAAAGGAGTTCTCTTAGCTTATATTATTGCCCATACACTCTATCTGTATGTAAACCATGATAAGAATCATGTCCAAAGCAACAATATTACAGGCTTTGATACTGGATATATTGAGCCGAAGTATGCTGCAGCAAAAGAGGAGGAGATTTCTGAACCTTCTTGTTATAACCTTCCCTCAAGGATAAGGAATGCAATTGTGAATGAATGATTGTTTAAAGAGTTCATTGTAATGATTTGGGGTGCTATAAGGAGAAGGGATGAGAATTGAATTATTAAAATATAGCCCTCCCAAATGCAGTTATTTGATTTCATAAAAATCTTATTGCTTATGTTCAGATAAGTATTAAAATTACGTTAAATATTATCTTATTAAACATATTTTACATGCTGTGCAGTAAACCTACTGACAAACGCAACCACGTAAATTCTGAAAATATTAAGCGGGAACAGTAGAGGTTAGTGGCGGAGAGCAAAACAAATGGCCAGTAAATATTAAACTATTAATAATACTAGCGTTGAAATATTGGATAAAGAAACATTTACTTAAGTTATATTTCATTATTAAATGTAAAATTACACTAACACTAAAAAATGTTTACACTAAAACACTCGGATATATATATATATATATATATATATATATATATATATATATATATATATATATATATATATATATATATATATATATATATATATATATATAATATATATTTTTATTATTTTAAAGGGTAACTTATTATTCTTTTTTGTCATTATAAAGAAAGAAATTCAATTTTTTTTATAACTTTTTTTACAATACAAATTATATAAAAATTTAACTCAAACACATTTTATAAAGTATTATAGCATACGTATTTAATTTCACATAAAAGTGGCAATATTATTTTCAACAACATTGTTTATATTAGGAGGGGAAAAGAAGTTTTTCACATTTTACTTAATAGCAATATTATATGAAAAACTGTTCATCTGTATTTACAAATGTTTTGTGTCTCAAGTTATGTTTACAGTTTGAATATCAAACCAAGGCTGTTTCACAAAGTAAGTCAAAGTTATTTATCAATTTTAATTATTTTTGGTTAATATAATGTATAAAAAAGTCTTCAAATTATATAAATTTATTATTATAAAAATATACATTCAATACATATATAAACTTTTAAGGAAGTCGCAGTTCCATTGTGGTATTTCAATATCTTTGGTTGACTATGGTGTAACAATTTAACCAATAAAAATAGAGCTACGAATAAGAAAATCGTTGATTGGTTGTTTGAGTTATTATTGAGTTCCGTCTACCATATTCGCAACAGCTGGTGTTAGAGTGTGAGAAGTGGGGAGGCGAGTAACGGAGTAACACTCATTCCTCGTGTGCGAGTCTTAAAGGTAGGTCGTTACCAGTTTAACACGGTAAAACTTTTTACGGTAGTATTTTAAAAATTTCGCCTGTCTATTGAGTCGCGGGTTAGTAAGAATTGAAGAAAATGGCATCCAAGTTTCTGGTTTCACCTGCTCCTCCAATCGAAGTATTTGCTTTAAACAAGCGTTTTGGAGATGACACGTTTCCTAAGAAAGTTAATTTAGGAATTGGAGGTAAGATATTCATTGCATGTACTGTTTTTTGTAATAATGAATAGAATAAATGGTAATTGTGGGTTTTAGCGGCCACCTACGATATTTTGGAAAATTGTTCAAATGCCCAAAATATGACGATATCAAAAAGTTTTTTTTTTTTTTTACCGGGGAATGGGAAACACAAATGTCCACATTCTAATTAACCTAATTTTCTACTACTATCTATGATATAACATGCTTTCCCTCCCAATTATATGCCGCTATAAATCTTCTGTTTGTAAAAAAATTTAATATTTTCATAATTATTTCAATTAATCTTATTTGTATGGTTTTATTTTCAGACAATATATTTTTCAAATTTCACAACTATTTATTCGGTAATTATGAGTTTTATTGGCCACCTGAAATATAAATTGAAATTTGTTCAAAACAACAAAATAAAACGATATGCATAAGAATTTGTTATTTAATCTCCTCGGAAAGTTACTTTTTATCAATTTTAAGTTGGGTTAAAAATTCAGTGCCGAGCATCAAGTTGTGCATCGGCCGCGGTGTGATTCAGTGATGTCACAATTGTATTGGGGTTTTAGCTATCTAAACTTTATGAATCAAAAACATGTCCTTTAGCTGTAATAACTATTATTTTTGTTATTGCTTGGGAAGGTAAATTGGTAATTGTGAGATTTAGCGGCCACCTGAGATTTAAAATGAAAATTATTCAGAACACAAAATGGACTATATGCACAAGAATTTTTTTTAAATTTTACTATCGTTTTAAGTTAAAAATAAAATGTTCAATGCAATATTTTCTGTTTTGTGCGTGGAATAGGGTCTGTAAATGTTTGTTTCATTTTTTTAGTAATTTTGTGACATCGTAAAAATATAAGGTGTATGTGCGGGTTTTTTTACAATCTCAACGTTTGTGTGCCGGGTGAAACATGGTGCAAATATATCTGTGTTTTTTTTAAAGTTGTATTTTTTTCAATTTATAATTTTTTGTAACCCAACAGCAAGTTTAATTACAATTCGAGGCATTTTCCGAGTTATTACGTCAAACAAATAAGTATTTATTTCCCGATCCCATGTGTTTGATTTTAGCGAAACGTGGTACCATGAATCAAATATTGCATTGTTAAAGTTGATTTTTTTCAATTTATATTTTTTTGGGACTCTACAGCAAGTTTAATTACTTTTCGAGGCATTTTCCGAGTTATTGCTTTAAAAAAAAAAGTATTTCTTTTCCGTTCCCACGTGTTTGATTTTAGCGAAACGTGGTACGATGGTGCAAATATTTGTTCGTTAAAGTTGTTTATTTTCAATTTATAATATTTTGGGACTCAACAGTAAGTTTAATTACATTTCGAGGCATTTTGGGAGTTATTGCTTTAAAAAAATAAGTATTTCTTTTCCGTTCCCACGTGTTTGATTTTAGCGAAACGTGGGCACCATGGTGCAAATATTTGTTCGTTAAAGTTATTTATTTTCAATTTATAATATTTTGGGACTCAACAGTAAGTTTAATTACATTTCGAGGCATTTTGGGAGTTATTGCTTTAAAAAAATAAGTATTTCTTTTCCGTTCCCACGTGTTTGATTTTAGCGAAACGTGGCACCATGGTGCAAATATTTGTTGGTTAGGTAAAAATACAGAAGCCCGGCGCTATACGATATTTTGGGAAATGGTTTAACATCATTAAATAGCACGATATCTACAAGAATTTTTTTTAAATTGACCTCGGAAAGTTATTTTTTTTCAATTTAAAGTAGCGAAAAAAATTCAGCGCGGATGTAGAAGTTGTGAATAGGCGCGGAGTGATACAAATGCTTCGTGATACAACTGTATTTCAATGTATAAAATTAAAACCAAATCTAACCTGACTTGACACTTTTTAGGTATATTTTAATATAGGTATACAGTATTGTATAAATTTAAAACCAAATCTATCCTAACTGGAGACTTTATAAGTATATTTAAATATATGTATAAAAATTACGCGAAGTTGTGAATAGGCGCAGAGTTATGCAAATGCTTCGTGATTTTACAACTGAATTTCAATGTATAAAATTAAAACCAAACCTAACCTGACTTTACACTTTTTCGGTATATTTTAATATAGGTATACAGTATTTTATAAATTTAAAACCAATCTATCCTAACTGTAGAAGTTGTTTCTTAAATATATACACATGTAAGTTTGCGTGACGTACCGCGGACAATGCGTACAACCTTATGCGCAGCACTGTGACGTAAGTATCACTCCGCGCCTATTCACAACTTCTACATCCGCGCTGAATTTAGTACCCTACTTTAAATTGAAAAAAAGTAACTTTCCGAGGTCAATTTTAAAAAAATTCTTGTGGATATCGTCCAATTTGATGGTTTTGAACAATTTCCCAAAATATCGTATAGTGCCGGAGTACTGTATTTCAACCACGTTGTCGACTTTAGCGAAAAAAATACACCAAGCGATGCAGAAAGTCATTAGGTATAAGATAAAATATTATAAAAACTTTCACTTACACCCCAAAAAGTAAAAATTTTGGAAAATAAATTATAGGGCAGGTCCTCCTCCCCTCAATGGGATACCTAAAACGTTTTGGCCCAATTTTTTATGTTTGTTGTAACTCGCAAGCAAAATGCCTCGAAATGTAATTATACTTTCTGACTAAAAAAATTTCGAATTTGAAAAAAATCAACTTTCCACGCATCTATTCAACACGCTCTTTGTGATGTAAGATCTATCTTTTGTGGCGATAGAAATAAAATGTTCAATTCAGTATTTTCTTACAGACAGTGTGTGGAATACGGTCTGTGTTTGTTTTGTCCTTTGAGTAATTTTGCGACTTAGAGGATGGTCGGGTGGTATCGGCCACATTAGCTTTTATATTAGCCATTAAATAGTTTTGTTTCAAAATATAAAAGAAATATTTTTCGCAAATTTGAAAACCTTTACATTTTTTGTATTACAGATTATGGAGGATGGTATTGGACAGTCATGTTGTGCTCAATCAAGAGACTTATTTTAAATATATATTCATAAAAAAAGTCATAAAACCATATTTTTAAAAAATCAAGTATAAAACTACATTTTTTTCATTTTTATAGTTTTAGTTGAGCTTATGAGAAGTAGAATACATATTAACGAATATTTTATTAGACTAGGTTGAACATTAAAAACTCTTTGTCTTATCTCATTTTATTATTTTTTTTTGTATAAACATCGCACTGGTATTAAAGACTACCTCCTCCTAAGCCGAGACAATTTTTCGTGAGCCCAGACCTTAGCACATGCAACACTGTATTCAGTCTTCTTCAAAAACTCTCCACAAATAATGTAGTGAGTGACATCGTTAGCCTTGTTTATGATAATTTCGCCATTAATATTTAAAGCTTTCTTAAAATTGTATTTTTGTAATATTTCCTTAGTTTGTTTTCCACAAGTTTCATTTTCACTGAGTGTTCCACAAATTCCCCTTAAATATAACTCTAAGCTGTCCCCTAATGAGCTTCTTGGAACACTTTATTTTTCACTTGCTTCTCCTATTATATTGCTCTCTTCATAGATTATTCATTCAATTTCCTTTTTATCTTTCCAATTTCTCTCTGAAATTCCATTAATTAGAGTTTTAACTGTAAACATTTTCAGATTCCTTTGTCCGACTCCATCCGAAAGTACATTGTCCGATACCACCCGAACGGCAATCGTTATGAATTCAACTATAGAGAAGTTATTAGTCTGTATAGGAATTCATTTAACTTATTACTTATTGAAGTTATCTCCCAAACCTAACTTTGTACTGCAAAGAACACCAATAAACAACAAACACGAACACCAATATACAACAAACACGTGACCATAGAACTAAAGGACACAGCATTATCATCCAATATGGTGACAACTACTCCATTTTCCTTAAAGAAACAATCTAATGGGATGACAGTTGCTGTTGTTAGTCGTTTGCTGGTTAAACATGATTTGTCTGATACTAGTCGACTTTCCCCTATTATTGCCAAAAATGTGATCTGTGTGTGTGAGTTTTATAATTCTATAAGGTTTGTGTGCTGTGGTGGTATTAGTGCTTTGTCCAAGCTGTTTTTTGTGAAATTGTAATTTTTTGTTTCAACAGCAAGTTTAATTACATTTCAAGGCACTGTTCTAGTTATTACTTCATTTAATAAAGCCAATACTTACTTAAGTTAGTAACATTTCACATGTGCTGATTTGATGGAATTTCTGTTTGCCAAAACTTTTAATTTTTGAAGCGTTAGCGAGTTTTCAAATTTTTTTTCATATCCCTGAGGACTTTCTAAGTCGCCTGGTATAATTTTTTTCACTAATATTAAACATGTGGGAACAGGGAAATGAATACCCAAAATTTATATCCTTACTTGATCTTTTCTTGCTTTTGATTTGTGTTAAAGGCTAGGTAATTTTCGTGAAACTTCTGTAAATTAAAATTTTATTACTACTAATAGACGTGGAATAGCTGACTATATTACTTTAATTTTCTGGTAATTGTGAGTTTTAGCGGCCACCTGAGATATGCATGTAGATATTTGAAAAACAACGTTTTAGCTTAATTTTAATGGTTTTTGCATATGTATATTTAAATATACTTCAGTTAAGTAAAGTCTCCAGTTAAGATAGATTTGGATTTAAATTTATACATTACTATATACCTATATTGAATTACACCTATAAAGTATCCAGTCAGGATAGATTTGGTTGTAATTTTATTCTTTACCTAAATGGTTACGTGTATAAAATTAGAACCAAATCTATCCTGACTGGATACTTCATAGGTATATTTCAATATAGATAAACAAAATTAACCTTCCCTGTCAATCACAAAAATTAATAATCAATGTATGTTCAGGACATGTTTTTGATTCATTGGACAAGTTTAGGACAAGTTTAGATTGCTAAAACACCAACTACAGATACATAATAACTTTCCGAGTAAAATTTAAAAAAAAAAAAAATTTGTGTACATATCGTCCTATTTTGTGGTTTTGAACAGTTTCCAATATATATCTCAGGTGACCTCAAAAACTCACTAAAAACCGAAGGCGTCATGTAATTATTATTATAAAAAAACTTGCAGTTTTTTTTTATTGCCAATTTTATTATTGTATATTTATTTATATCACTTGGCAAAAAACCACTACTTACTGATGTTTTTCAGCAGGCACGTTTTGATCAGTGAATATTTCAATTCTATGAGTCGTATACAAGAAAAACTCTGTATTATTAGGATGTGAAATAACACTTAATTCTTTAATTTTGTAGTCCATTACGTTGAGTGAAACTTAATTATTCACTTTTACATTAGATTATGACTATCTGAACTTAAATTTATTTTGTAAAAACTTTTTTACTATAGTTTTTCAAGAGTTTTTACAAATTTACAAAATAAATGAAGGTTCGGATAGTCGTAAACTAATGTATAAGTGATCAAACCATTAATTCAATGATTTAAATTTTCAATTCAGAATAGCCGTTTTTTGAGTAAAAAAGTAGATGTAATATATTTTTTAAAATTATAATTATTTAAACTGTCTTATTAGACCAACTCTTTTCTTGCATTATCTTAACCTATACACTCATATAACTAAAGTGTTCATTAACTCTTTTGTTCTTGTCTGGACATTGTCAATTACATATATTAGAACTACCACAGCACAACACTACACTAACCCAAATGGTTTGGTTCTCTTCAATCTTCGGTTAAAATGCATAAGCACGGCTACCTACAATATTTTGGAAAATTGTTCAAAAGCACCAAATAGGACGATATCCAAAAGATTCTTTTTATTGACCTAGGAAAGTTAATTTTTTTTTTCAATTCAAAGTAGGGTAAAAAAAATTCATTGCAGAGGTATACGTTGTGTATGGGCGCGGAGTGATACAAATGTTTTGTGACATTACAGTGATGAGCATAAGGTTGTGCGCATCGGCTGCGGTACGTCGCACAACTTTACGTTTTTATACACACATTTAAATATACTTTAAAGTCTCCAGTTAGAGGATATATTTGGTTTTAAATGTATACATTACTATATACCTATATTAAAATATACCTAAAAGTGTCCAGTCAGGTTAGATTTGGTTTTAATTTTATACATTACCTAAATGGTTACATTTATACAATTACAACCAAATCCATCCTGACTGCATACTTCATAGGTATATTTCAATATAGATACATAAAATTCACCTTCCTTGGCAGTAACAAAAATAATAGTTATCAATATAGCTTCAAGAAATGTTTTTGTTACATAAAGTTTAGATTTCCAAACACACGAACTACAGTTGTGACAAGACGAAACATTTGTATTACTCCGTGCTCATTCACAACTTCCTCCTCGATGAATTTTTTTACCTTACTTTAAATTTTAAAAAAGTTACCTTCCTAGGTCAATAAAAAAAAATTCTTGTGGATTTAATCCTATTTGGTGGTGTTGAACAATTTCCCAAAATATCGTAGATGGCCGCGCTTATGCATTTTAACCCAATCTTCTAATCATATACTGGTTATCGAGAAGTTAAAGAGCCACTGTTAAATAAAGGTGAAGTCTGTTTTCATGTAAGTGTAATATTTAACTCAGTAAAATAAATAAGACTAAAAAATTTCATTTTCAAACTTTACTAAGATGAGTTCAATAATTTAATGGCAACTGTTATTGTGCACATGATTCGCCGCTTGAAAGTAAAGTATAAAGTTGTTCTAAAACATGACCTAGGACGATTTCTATTAGATTTTTTTGTGTGTAAAATTGTTTTTGTTTTTATATAAAAACAACAGGCATATTATAGACTAAGTTGACAAGGGGACACATCTCCGGAAATAGTCGTCATCAATAATCGAAGAAGTGCTACTTAGCCAAGTTTAACATATTATTATATGTTCAAGTGTTATTAGTGAAAAACTAGTAACTAAACTGGAGATGGAATCAAATAATAATAATTTGTAATATTAATTTAGAAACATTTGAAGGTAACTTACGGGATATATTAGTACCCATTCAGGGGAAACAGCCATTTATTATGAGGTTTTTCTCCTGAATGGGTACTCATATACCCTGTAAACATTTCATCACCCTATGCACCTGCATGCCGAAAAAGCTTTAAACTACATATAACAACTAACATCAAAGCTATAACACATACAATAGTCTAATACCTGATGTATTATACCGGAGAGAAGACAGCAAGCAGCTGATGTTATACACTGGAGAGAAGACAGCATGCTAAACTTTATGACAATGGTTTACAGTGTAGTTATTCAGCTTAGATGTAATTATTTAGTGCTCATTTTGCTGAATAACTACACTGTGAACCTTGTGTTCTTCAAAGTTATGGAAACTCATGCTGGAGAAAACTATTTAACCCTTTGGACGCCACGGTCCGATCTATCGGACCAACGATGTGTAGGCGAAAACCGCCAAGGTCCGATCAATCAAACCGCCAGGAAAACATTATTTTTAAGATGTATTTAGACACTTTTAAAGTTTGTTTCTATTGTTTTGGACTTTCGTTGAAGTCACTAACACTACAGGAAAATAATTTTCACAATGGTAGTTCCAGTGACCTTGGCTCAGCTATTTGTTTTATTCGTCATCGGGGGCAGAGCTGATAAGTCACATGCTCTCATATAGCGCGATGTCGTTACTCATGAGTGTTTTCTCATTACTGTTTGTCCTTTATTTTTACAAAGGCAAAAGAGATACAGATAAAAATAATGGAAGTGTCAACAAGGAACTTGGGTATACTGTCGTTATGAAATTATTAGACATGGAAAACTACTTGAATAAAGGATTTCACGTATTCGTAGATAATTTTTTTACCTCATTTCCACTGGCCAATTATTTGTATTCGAAGATGACTCATTTGACAGGCACGCTACGAATAAACAGAAAAGGAATACCTCCTATCCTGAAGCAAAAAATTCCTGTTGGACAAACAAAATACTGTCGCAAAACATATTTGCTTTTGGTTGCCAGCCGAATGAAAAAATCCCCAAAAAATCAAGTACTTCTCTTGTCAACAAATGCGTTTTTGACAAACTATTTTTTGTAGTAGAGTTGTGAAAATTTGCACACAGTATGATATTTAGTTACTAAATTGAATAAAAACCTTTACGATGTATAAAAATATTTTTTTTACTACCTAATTTTCTATCTAAAGTAGATTTTTTGTATAATTTTTTTTTTCTGTTAGGCATTATTGATTTATCAATAATGTTGTTGTACAAGTAACACTTTTTTAATTACTAAATGTTGATAGCCCATGTAATTATCTATAAAACAAAAAAAAATCATTACATTTTGCATAAAACTAACGAAAGCACGGAGCGAAATGTAAACCGGTGCAAAAACGTTCAAACAGGCCTTGGCGGTTCTCGCTAGTACCGCTGACAGAGCGGCTGGAGGTCAGGAGTTGGGCTGCGGCCCGAGCGGCTGGCGTCCAAAGGGTTAATGTTCAAAGTTCCTAATGACTTTCTGCATCGCCTGGTACAAATTGTTTTTGTAATACTTTATTAGTAGTACCTGTCAAAGAGTTTCTATTCTATTTTTTTTTTCATATGTTATGCAATAGTAACTTTTGTTTGTAGAGTGATTTAAAGTGGCCCAAACTGTAGATAGTGGTAAAAATTCAAACTATTTAAAACGATCTAAAAATACCGACATAGAATAAACTGTTTAAAGTAAGTTTCTCTATAAATCAGAGCAGTATTTTATACCACAAAACAATATAGTTTGTTGTAATAATCTTGATTTCACTGATTGCATCATAGTAATTCCCTGATTAACTCAGTAGCAGGGTTGGCTTCTTCACTAAAACAAAGAATTCAAAATGTGCCAGCATAGTAAGTTAAAAGGGTTAAAATGCACATTGGGCACCACCTGAGATGAAACTATAAAATTTTTTAAAAACATGTTCTAAAATAATATGCATAAGAATTTTTTTCCATGGAAAGTTATTTTTTATCAAATTAAGTTGGGTAAAAATTCAGTGTGAAGTAGTGAGTTGTGCGGTGCGATATAGTGAGGTCACAATTGTAGCTAGTGTTTAAGGAATCTAAACTTTGGTAAATATGCAGATTGCCCACCCCCAGTGGAATGTGTATAAAATGAATTAAAAACATGTCTTTAAGTTGTATTGATAACTATTATTTTTGTTATTGCCACGGTTGGTTAATTTTATATACCTATATTGGAACATACCTATGAAGTATCCAGTTGGGATTTAAATTTATACATCTAACAATTGGGCAATTTTGTATAAAATTACAACCAAAACTATCCAGACTGGACAACTTAATGGGCATATTTTAATATAGATATATAGTAATGTATAAAATTACAACCAACTCTACCTTGACTGGACACTTCATACACCACTCTGTACAATGTAAGTTCTATCCTTTGTGGCAATAGAAATTAAAAGTTTGTAAATGTTCAATGCAATATTTTCTTACAGGTAGTGTGTGGAATAGGGTCTGTACTTTGTTTTGTGGAATAAGGTTTGTTTTGTCCTTTTGAGTAATTTTGTGACTTATTATTGCCAAAAAATAAGATGTATGTGAGTTTTATACTTCTATAAGGTATGTGTGCTGTGCTGGTATTAATGCATTGTTAAAGTGGATTTTTTTGTGAAATTTGTAATTTTTGGGAGCCTACAGCAAATTTAATTACATTTCGAGACACTTTGCGAGTTGTTACGTCAAAAAAATAAAGCAAATTATAAACATTTTATGTGTGCTGGGGATGGGGGGGGACTTATATTTTCCGAAATTTCTAAATTTTGCAGCGTTAGTGAGAGTTTTCAAACAAAATTTTTTATCACTGATGACTTTCTGAGTCGCCTGGTATAATTTTCTTCACTAAAATCAAACACCTGGGAACGGGAAATTAATACAAAAAATATACATCTTTACTCGACTTAATCTTACTTTTGATTTGTGTTGAAGGCTTAGTAATTTTTGTGAAATTTCCATGATTAAAAGTTTATTACTATTAACAGATGTGAAATAGCTGACCATATTAGCCTTTATTACAGAACAGTTAACATAAGGTAGCTCTAATTTATCTCTCTTTATACATCATGGGAAGGTACAGAAAGGAGTCATGCAGTTTTTTTGTTGCACATTTTGAGGATTTTATTAATGTATATTTATTTATATCACTTGGCAAAAACACTACTTACTGATGTTTTTCAGCAGACTTGTTTTGCGCTAGATCAGTGGATATTGCAATTCTGTGAGTTGTGGACAATGAAGACTGTTATATGGAAGTGAAATGCAATTAATTCAATGATTTAAATTTTCAAACCAGAATAGCCGTTTTTTAGTAAAAAGTAAATGTAATATATTTAAAAAAAAAATATTATTGTTATTAAAACAGTCTTATTAGACCAACCATTACCTTTTCTTGCGTTATCTTAACCTATATACTCATATAACTAAAGGGCCCATTAACTCTTTAGTTCTTGTCTGGACATTGTCAATTACATTTATTAGAACTGCCACAGCACTACACTACACTATCTCAAATGGTTTGGTTCTCTCCAATCTTCTAATCATGTACTGGTTATCGAGAAGAAAGAGCCACTGTACTTGGATGAAGATGAATTCTGTTTTAATGTAAATGTAATATTTATTAACTCTTTAAAATATATAAGAATCAAAAAACCTTTATTTTCAAACTTTACTAAGATGAGTAGAATAATTTAACGGTAACGGTTATTTTGCACATGATTCACCACATGAAAGTAAAGTAAAGTTGTTCTAAAACATAACCTAGAACAATTTCTATTAGATTTTTTTTGTATAAAATTGTTTTTTTATATAAAAACAACAGGCATATTATGGACTAAGTTGACAAGGGGACATATCTCCAGAAATAGTAGTCATCAGTAATCTAAAAAGTGCTACTTAGCCAAGTTTAACATATTATTATATGTTCAAGTGTTATTAGTGAAAAACTAGTAGCTGGAGTGAAGATGAAATCAAATGATATTAATTTAGAAACATTTTCATTAAAATGTTCAAAGTTACCCTTAAGATAACTTACGGGATATATGAGTACCCATTCTGGGGAAACGACCATTTATTATTGAGGTTTTTCTCCAGAATGGGTACTCATATGCCCTGTAAACATTTTATCACCCTATGCACCTGCATGCCGAAAAAGCTTTAAACTACATATAACAACTAACATCAAAGCTATAACACATACAATAGTCTAATACCTGATGTATTATACCGGAGAGAAGACAGCAAGCAGCTGATGTTATACACTGGAGAGAAGACAGCATGCTAAACTTTATGACAATGGTTTACAGTGTAGTTATTCAGCTTAAATGTAATTATTTAGTGCTCATTAAGCTGAATAACTGCACTGTGAACCTTGTGTTATTCAAAGTTTTGGAATCCCGTGCTGGATAAAACCATTTAATGTTCAAAGTTCCTAATTACTTTCTGCATCGCCTGGTACAATTTGTTTTTGTAATACTTTATTAGTAGTACCTGTCAAAGTGTTACTATTTTTTTTTCATATGTTATGCAATAGCAATTTTTGTTTGCAGAGTGATTTTAAGTGGCTCAAACTGTAGATAGTGGTTAAAGTTCAAACTATTTGAAACAACTTAAAATACCAACATAGAATAAACTGTTAAAAGCAAGTTTCTTGATGTAATCATCTTGAATTCACTGATTAAACTGATTTTAAACTACTCAACTAAGTGAATACATAATTGCTTAATTGCTGACGCGTTTCAAAACTATCGTTCCTTTTACAAAGCTAATTTAGTTTGGTAGTTTAAAATCAGTGTTAAAAGCAAGTTTCATTATAAATCAGAGCAGTATTTTATACCACAAAACAATATAGTTGGTTGTTGTAATAATTTTGATTTCACTGATTGCATCATAGTAATTCCCTGATTAACTCAGTAGCAGGGTTGGCTTCTTCATTGAAACAATGATTTCGAAATGTGCCAACATAGTAAGTTAATATGGTTAAAATGTCTAATCATGTACTGGTTATCGAGAAGTTGATGACCCACTGTACTTGGATGAAGGGGAAGTCTCTTTTCTTGTGAATGTAGTATTTAACTCAGTAAAATAAATAAGACTAAAGACTTTATTATGACGGGATGTGGGTGTACTTTGTGAACATTATGAGTTATGATGTTGAAAAGTGTGTGTGAGTTGTAATGTAATTGGGTGTCAAGCATGTGAATAGGATGTAGTTTGAAATGTTTGTATATTTTAGTTGTTCGGTTGTGTAACATAGGTTATTTCTGTGTTGTTTATGATGAATTGGTAGGTTGGATGCTATGTCTATATAGTAATGTTCTGTGGACTTGAGATGTTTGGCGAAGTTTGATTGTATGTACCGCAGGGGGGTGCGTACCAGCCGCACCTACGAGGGGTTTGGCGTCCCTCGCGGTACCCTAGCCTAACACTACACCACTCACAAAGCATACACACACCAACACAATCTATACACATTTCAACACTTCCATCTTCTCTTAGGGAATTTTGACTGGTCAGAACCGTTGTGCGTTGGGAGTGCTGAAAAGTCCAGAGCCTGACAAACTCTGGTCTGGGACGCTGCTATGAGCTTGCTCTGCCGAAGACGTATTTTGATTAGTTTTATTTATGTAACATGTATTTAAAAATTTAACTTCAGTTAGGCGATGATAACCTTGATAGGTTATTCGCCTTGAAAAAAAAATTATTGTTTGTTAGTGTGTTTATGTGTACTTGGTAATGTGTGTACAACAACCTCCCTGTCTGGCCTATTTAAAAACCGGGGCACAAACCGCAAGTTAGTTTGTAAACTCCAACGGCGTTGTAAATGTCGCTGATTTTGTTGTTGGGTTTAAATTGTTCATTAACAGTGTTGTGTGTGGAGTAGGCTATTTTGTAATTGTACTTTTGTAGTGTATTAGTTGGATTGAGGGTTTTGGATGATTTGTATGGTATTGTTAACACTGCAGTGGTCGCGCAGATTACTATTATAATCCAATTTAAAATAACTTTTAAAATATAAATATTTTTAAAAAATATCTTATAAGGATTTTATGGTGTTTAAAGAGTTATATAGACAAAAAATGTGATGAAAAACTTTCTTATTGTAGCACAAAAGTAATATATAACATAAATCTATGTTAGGCCATGTGTTAGGTCAACCTAATTCACTTTCATTGTCACTTCAGTTTAGGCAAGACAGCGTTGTATTTATTCAAGCTCTAGCTCAGACATTGTTTACAGATAAATGTGTTACTAATTTAAATATTCACAGTAAATATAACAAAATATCTATTTAAAATACAAAATATTAAAACTACTTCATGTATAGGAAACATCATAATTGGTCGCACGGATTACTATTGTAATCCAGGTGATTCAAAAATAATTTTAAAAAAATAACGTACCTACTTACAGCTCTGCTACTTTACTGGTAACAGTGGGGATATGTGTGTGAAAGGTAGACGAATGCTCAAGGTCATAAGTCTGACCGACTCAAAATAGCAGACAAAATTTTATCCTGGATTACCCTAGTAATCCAAACGACCTCTGCAGTGTTTAACATTAATGAAAAATTTGTTGGCAGACAATTTGTTAACATAACAACAAAACTAGTAGTCTTGAATTTTGTAATCCATTACGTTCGTTGAATCTTATCAATCACTTGAACAATAGTTTGGGACTATCCGAACTTAAATTTTGTAAATTTGTTTAAACACAGAAGCAGAATGTTTTTGATCGCTATGTGGCGATCTTCATCAGTGCCTTCTGCTTGGAGATGTCGGGTCAAGCAGTGATGGTTTTAAAGGTAAGTTTTCGATAGTGTGTTCCTCGACTCTTTGTTTAAGGCTGCGACCTGTTTGTCTAATGTAGAATTTGTTACATTCGTCTGAACTGCGACAAAAGTAACAAATTCTACATTGGACAAACAGGTTGCAGTTTTAAACAATGAGTCGAGGAACACAAACAGAACACCAACTCAACATTTTACAATCAGATAAAAGAAACAGGACAGAAATACACAGACATTTACCATATCCTAGAAATCCTACACATCAACAAAGAAGGACCACAACAAGAAGTACAAACATATTTAACGAACAAACACAATACAAATCTCACATACAGTCTTTAATACTATCGAAAACCTGCCTTTAAAACCATCACCGCTTGACCTGAGATCTCCAAGTAGAAGTGGCTGATTAAGATCACTACATAGTGACCGAAAACGTTCTGCCTCTGTAAGTTTCAAGAAATTTACAAATTTAAAGTTAGGATAATCATAAACTATTGTTTAAGTGAGTAAAAACTAGTATATTGTTCACTCTTAATAAATGTTACTGTTCTCATATTTTAAACACTTGTAAATCACTTTTGAAAATATCTACTCACTAAGACCTAAAAATATGACTGTGACTATCGACATGTCATCGCATTCCTTCACCACCTAAATGTACTTTTTAAAATTTAATATTTGAATATTTAGAAATTATTATTTACAAATTTATTTATTTATCATAGTATTGAAATATTCATGTTACTTTGCGTTTAGAGTTTAATTATTGTTAACCTATTTATTTTCCAATTTACTTGTTATTTGTTATTAGATTTATCGTTATATTGATTTGTAATTATTGTTATATTGTTTTGTTATTAATTGTGATGTTTTCTTTTATTTATTAAGTTTTTTCTCATTGTTATGTATTTATTTTTACATATTTTTGTTATTACTGTTGTTTAAATTTTGTTATGTTTTATAATTTTGTTTTATTTAAATTTTAATTATTTTGAATTATCTAAAATATTTTGCTTGTCATCTATTCCTAACTGGCGATGATAACCATAACTGGTTTTTCTCCACGAAAAAATGTAGTTTATCTTTGTTGTTGGTGTCGTGATGTATTGTAATTTATTAGTTTTGTATGCTATTTTGTATCCTGCTTTTTGAATCTTGTTAGCTATTTTAGTTAATGTTCTGTTTATTAGTGGTATTGTGGTGTATTTGTTTTCCCTCTTTGTAGTGTTTTTATGTATATTGTGCCATAGTTTGTCTGTTATTGTGGTGGTGTATCAATTTGTGTATGCTAAATATTTAATGGTGTCTATAGTTTTTTGTTTGTTTTCTCTGGTTATTGGTATTTCTTTAAATATGTGGAGCATGGATCTAGGCAGCTGTATATGGTGGTTTGAGGTATTGTTAATATAGTGTGTCTGTCGCTGTCTGTTTCCTGTAAATGTTGAAGCTGTGTTTTTGTGTCGTTGCTTTTCATTATGGTGAGGTCGAGAAAGTTTAGGGATCAGTTGGTTTCAATCTCTGGGGTGAACTGGAGTTTTTGATGTATTTCATTAGTAATTAGTGTAGGTGAGTTTTTCATATTATAGGGTGTTCCCTCTGTACAGTGTTTTGATATCATCAACGTATCTGTGCCAGTAAATGATTTATAATGATATTGTTTGTGAGTATTTTTGTGTTCTCTATGTGTTGTAGGAAAAGTTTGCTTAAGATGCTGCTGATAGGACTTCCCATAGGTAGGCCATCTGGTTGGGACTAGATATTTGAGTTGTGGGTGAAATAGTTTTGTTTGGTGATAATTTGGAGGATGTTTAGGACGTTTCATTGGCGTGGGTTTTTGGTATGTTGTTCTGCATTAATTGGGTCTTTAGGATGTTTAAGGTTTCGGATTGGGGTATGTTTATGTCGACAGATAGTAGTGTTGAATTGTTTGGTATGTTTGTCTTTTATTTTTTTATGAGGTTTGTTCTGTTTTTTTATGCAAGTGTCTGTGTTCAAGTTAATAGATTGTGTGATTTTATTGTCCATGTATTTTGCTAGTTTATGTGCAGGGGCATTTTGGTAAATAATGATAGCTCGGATGGGGTCATTGAGTTTATGAATTTTAGGGAGAGCATGGAGGGTAGGTGCTTTAGGGTGGAGTTGTTTTAGGTGGTATTTTTTTATTTTGGGTGATAATGTATTTTCTGAGCTATTTATTAGTTTTGTTGATGATTCTGTGCTATTTCTCAGTTGGATCTGTATGTAGTTGTATTATATTGTTATTTTTTATGTATTCATTTGATTTTGTCGTTTAGGCTGTTTGTATTAATAATTACTGTGGTGTTGCCTTTTAAGCTTTAAATACCTGCCTTTAAAACAGTCACCGTTTAACCTAACAACAACTCGAAGCGAACAATTTATACACTGATGAAGATCTACGAGTAGCAATCGAAAACATTCTGTCTCAGTTTTTACAAAATTAAAGTTCAGGTAGTTGTAAACTAATGTAAAAGTGATGAATTTTCATTAAAATGTTCAGTTATCTATAAGGTAACTTATTATAGGATATGTGCGTACCCATTCAGGTGGAAAGCCATTTATTATGAGGTTTTTCACCTGAATGGATACGCATATGCCCTGTAAATACTTCACAGTCACTCTGCACCTGCATGGGCAAAATGCTTGAAACTACATAATAAGAAGCAACATCAAAGCTATAACACATCTCGCACAACAATAATCTAATAGCTGATGTAATACACTGGAGAGAAGACAGCAAACTTAACTTCTATATCACAATGGAACTTTATTTTCTAACTTTAATAGGATGAGTAGAATAATTTAATGGTAACTGTTATTTTGCACATTGGGCACCACCTGAGATTAAAGTATAAAATTGTTTAAAACATGACCTAGGACGATTTCTGTTAGATTTTTTTTGTATAAAATTGTTTATGTTTTTATATATATATATAAAAAAAAACAGGCTTATTATGGACTAAGTTGACAAGGGGACATATCTCAGCAAATAGTCATCATCAATAATCGAAGAAGTGCTACTTAGCCAAGTTTAATATATTATTATATGTTCAAGTGTTTAACTAAAGTGGAGATGGAATCAAATAATATTAATTTAGAAACAATTGAAGGTAACTTTCGGGATATATGAGTACCCATTCAGGGGAAATAGCCATTTATTATGAGGTTTTTCTCCTGAATGGGTATTCTTATGCCCTGATAACTGCATTGTGAACCTTGTGTTCTTCAAAGTTTTGGAAACCCGTGCTGGAGAAAACCATTTAATGTTCAAAGTTCCTAATGACTTTCTGCATCGCCTGGTACAAATTGTTTTTGTAATACTTTGTTAATAGTACCTGTCAAAGTGTTACTATTCTGTTTTTTTTTCATATGTTATGCAATAGTAACTTTTGTTTGTAGAGTGATTTAAAGTGGCCCAAACTGTAGATAGTGGTAAAAATTCAAATTATTTAAAACGATCTAAAAATACCAACATAGAATAAACTGTTTAAAGTAAGTTTCTCTATAAATCAGAGCAGTATTTTATACCACAAAACAATATAGTTGGTTGTTGTAATAATCTTGATTCCACTGATTGCATCATAGTAATTCCCTGATTAACTCAGTAGCAGGGTTGGCTTCTTCATTGAAACAATGATTTCGAAATGTGCCAGCATAGTAAGTTAATACGGTTAAAATGTCTAATCATGTACTGGTTATCGAGAAGTTGATGAGCCACTGTACTTGGATGAAGGGGAAGTCTCTTTTCTTGTGAATGTAGTATTTAACTCAGTAAAATAAATAAGACTAAAGACTTTATTATGACGGGATGTGGGTGTACTTTGTGAACATTATGAGTAGGGATGGGCCGATTCCTAAAATTTCCGATTCCGATACCGATTCTAAACTTTTCCGTTCGATTCTCGATTCTTTAGTCGATTCTCGATTCTTTCAAGTTATATTAGCTTACGTTCTAGTTCTCTAATAATTAATTTAGTTAACATCTTGGTCATATGGCAAAACCTTTTAAAAGTTCTGTTTTAATGTAATAGGCTACACAAAACCTTCAACCTTGATTTATCAATAGGAATTTTTTTAAACATAAAAACATATCAGATTAAAGTAATGACTTATTTTAAAGTTAAAAATGTGAACTTTACTTATTTTATGATGTTTGAAAAAATTCCTAAGCCTATTTACATTGTCTCCCAAACAAATGAAAATTTAAAAACAAACGAACAACATAAAAAGTAAAAAATTAATACAAATAGGATAGTTTTTAATATTTAAAAGTCTGGCAGGTAATGTACATTTCTGTTCAAAAACACAAGCATTTGAACACGTTGTGGGTCAAGCTAGTTTCATCGCTAGTCACATATAGCTCCTGAAGTTGAGAAAGGTTTTTCAGAAAACACTGTCGCGAGTGGGCAGACAGGTATTTTATTGCCATTGCATTTAAATGAGGGTATTTGGCACTTTGTACTGCCAAATACTTCCCAACATCACAATCTGGACTGGCTAATGGTTCCCCCAGATAATTGTTTACTTCTTCTTCTACTGTCAATTCCCCTGGGGTACCTTTTTCCCCAACATTCTGGATTAGTGGGGCATACCTTCTCCACATCTGGTGGGACCTTTTTTTCTGCAGGTGTCTGGAACAAGTGCAACTGATTCAGGCCTATTTTGTATTTATTACTCAATCCAGGTGATTTTTAACCGACTATCACTTGTAGGTCCTGTGTGAGGATAAAGTTTCATCAAGTATAGATCTTTTTTGTTGATAAATTTGGGCAAAATGAATGTTGTTTAAGTGCTTTTTCATATTTGATATATTATGTGGTTTTCTGTTAACCGTCATCTAATTGACGCGACGGCCAGTACCCTGAACCGAATACCGCCAGGCCTCTTAACGCTTTATGTTTATTAGTACTACTCAGCTGGTGTTGCTACTTTTGGAAAAATTAAGGCACAGTATTTAACAACAAGCTTCACACTACTTACAGATGTATTTACGATGGTTTTTGTTTGATAGATAAACGCCGACGGGATTAAAAACATGATGTTATTCTAAGAGCTTTTTGTCCGTAGTTACGGGCCGACACACATATTTGTTATAACGTATTGTAATGATTTTCAATACTGTTTTCAAAATTTCACAAAACCTTAAAAGTAAGTCGGAAATATTGACTAAATATTTAGTTGTAAAATAATCCTTAAAAACGGACTTTGTGAAAGTTAAGTACAAACCTTGATACACTTAGATAAACTCATCCTTACTAGGAAGTAAATTATAATGTAAATTCCTTAACAAGTAAATTATTTGGTGCTAAAACTTTTACTTAATATGAATCTTGGATAGTATTTACTGGACCTGTAGCATTACTTATCAGAGAGAGAATATATTACACTTTAGTTCTATATTCAAAATATTTATATACTCACAAATCAATCACATGTGACACGTTTACGTGTCTTAGTGATAGGCACAAAACACTTTTATCACCAGTCTGTTTATTATTTGGGTAGCCGGGACATGAAATTATGGTTTTGTTGTTTCTTGCTAACACAAAACACAAAAAATATCAAAACAGTGTTACACAGATAATAAAATTTAATTAAATCAAAAACAATGTCGGGTAAATTGGTCCGACGGTGTTTATTTACGTTTCATTTACGGTAGGAAAAAACTATGTTGGGCCAGTTGGTCCGACACGTATTTTTATAAATATTCGGAATCGTGTGGAATCGGAATCGACACTTTTATGATGAAGAATCGAGTATCGACGATTCCTCGATACCACCTAGAATCGACGATTCCTGGAATCGAGAATCGGAATCGGCCCATCCCTAATTATGAGTTATGATGTTGAAAAGTGTGTGTGAGTTATAATGTAATTGGGTGTCAAGCATGTGAATAGGATGTAGTTTGAAATGTTTGTATATTTTAGTTGTTCGGTTGTGTAACATAGGTTATTTCTGTGTTGTTTATGATGAATTGGTAGATTAGATGCTATGTCTATATAGTAATGTTTTGTGGACTTGAGATGTTTGACGAAGTTTGATTGGTAATTATTGTTTGTACCCGCAGGGGGGTGCGGACTAGCCGCACCTACGAGGGGTTTGGCGTCCCTCGCGGTACCCTAGCCTAACACTACACCACTCACAAAGCATACACACACACCAACACAATCTATACACATTTCAACACTTACAGCTTCTCTTAGGGAATTTTGACTGGTCTGGGACGCTGCTATGAGCTTGCTCTGCCGAAGACGTATTTTGATTAGTTTTATTTATGTAACAAGTATTTAAAAATTTAACTTCAGTTAAGCGATGATAACCTTGATAGGTTTTTCGCCTGGAAAAAAAATTATTGTTTGTTAGTGTGTTTATGTGTACTTGGTAATGTGTGTACAACGACCTCCCTGTCTGGCCTATTTAAAAACCGGGGCACAAACCGCAAGTTAGTTTGTAAACTCCAACGGCGTTGTAAATGTCGCTGATTTTGTTGTTGGGTTTAAATTGTTCATTAACAGTGTTGTGTGTGGAGTAGGCTATTTTGTAATTGTACTTTTGTAGTGTATTAGTTGGATTGAGGGTTTTGGATGATTTGTATGGTATTGTTAACACTGCAGTGGTCGCGCAGATTACTATTATAATCCAATTTAAAATAACTTTTAAAATATAAATATTTTTTAAAAATATCTTATAAGGATTTTAGGGTGTTTGAAGAGTTATATAGACAAAAAATGTGATGAAAAACTTTCTTATTGTAGCACAAAAGTAATATATAACATAAATCTATGTTAGGCCATGTGTTAGGTCAACCTAATTCACTTTCATTGTCACTTCAGTTTAGGCAAGACAGCGTCGTATTTATTCAAGCTCTAGCTCAGACATTGTTTACAGATAAATGTGTTACTAATTTAAATATTCACAGTAAATATAACAAAATATCTATTTAAAATACAAAATATTAAAACTAGTTCATGTATAGGAAACATCATAATTGGTCGCACGGATTACTATTGTAATCCAGGTGATTTAAAAATAATTTTAAAAAAATAACGTACCTACTTACAGCTCTGCTACTTTACTGGTAACAGTGGGGATATGTGTGTGAAAGGTAGATGAACGCTCAAGGTCATAAGTCTGACCGACTCAAAATAGCAGACAAAATTTTATCCTGGATTACCCTAGTAATCCACATGACCCCTACAGTGTTTAGCATTCATGAAGAATTTGTTGGCAGACAATGTGTTAACATAACAACAAAACTAATAGTCTTGAATTTTGTAATCCATTACGTTCGTTGAATCTTATCAATCACTTGAACAATAGTTTGGGACTATCCGAACTTAAATTTTGTAAATTTGTTTAAACACAGAAGCAGAATGTTTTTGATCGCTATGTGGCGATCTTCATCAGTGCCTTCTGCTTGGAGATGTCGGGTCAAGCAGTGATGGTTTTAAAGGTAAGTTTTCGATAGTGTGTTCCTCGACTCTTTGTTTAAGGCTGCGACCGGTTTGTCTAATGTAGAATTTGTTACATTCGTCTGAACTGCGACGAAAGTAACAAATTCTACATTGGACAAACAGGTTGCAGTTTTAAACAATGAGTCGAGGAACACAAACAGAACACCAACTCAAGATTTTACAATCAGATAAAAGAAACAGGACACAAATACACAGACATTTACCATATCCTAGAAATCCTACACATCAACAAAGAAGGACCACATTTCAACACACTAGAACAATATGAAATTTACAGACACTCAAAAACACAAAGTACAAACATATTTAACGAACAAACACAATACAAATCTCACATACAGTCTTTAATACTATCGAAAACCTGCCTTTAAAACCATCACCGCTTGACCTGAGATCTCCAAGTAGAAGTGGCTGATTAAGATCACTACATAGTGACCGAAAACGTTCTGCCTCTGTAAGTTTCAAGAAATTTACAAATTTAAAATTAGGATAATCATAAACTATTGTTTAAGTGATTAAAAACTAGTATGTTGTTCACTCTTAATTAATGTTACTGTTCTCCTATTTTAAACACTTGTAAATCACTTTTGAAAATATCTACTCACTAAGACCTAAAAATATGACTGTGACTATCGACATGTCATCGCATTCCTTCACCGCCTAAATGTACTTTTTTAAATTTAATATTTGAAATTATTATTTACAAATTTATTTATTTATCATAGTATTGAAATATTCATGTTACTTTGTGTTTAGAGTTTAATTATTGTTAACCTATTTATTTTCCAATTTACTTGTTATTTGTTATTAGATTTATCGTTATATTGATTTGTAATTATTGTTATATTGTTTTGTTATTAATTGTGATGTTTTCTTTTATTTATTAAGTTTTTTCTCATTGTTATGTATTTATTTTTACATATTTTTGTTATTACTGTTGTTTAAATTTTGTTATGTTTTATAATTTTGTTTTATTTAAATTTTACTTATTTTGAATTATCTAAAATATTTTGCTTGTCATCTATTCCTAACTGGCGATGATAACCATAACTGGTTTTTCTCCACGAAAAAATGTAGTTTATCTTTGTTGTTGGTGTCGTGATGTATTGTAATTTATTAGTTTTGTATGCTGTTTTGTATCCTGCTTTTTGAATCTTGTGGGCTATTTTATTTAATGTTCTGTTTATTAATGGTATTGTGGTGTATTTGTTTTCCCTCTTTGTAGTGTTTTTATGTATATTGTGCCATAGTTTGTCTGTTATTGTGGTGGTGTATCAATTTGTGTATGCTAAATATTTAATGGTGTCTATAGTTTTTTGTTTGTTTTCTCTGGTTATTGGTATTTCTTTAAATATGTGGAGCATGGATCTAGGCAGCTGTATATGGTGGTTTGAGGTATTGTTAATATAGTGTGTCTGTCGCTGTCTGTTTCCTGTAAATGTTGAGGCTGTGTTTTTGTGTCGTTGCTTTTCATTATGGTGAGGTCGAGAAAGTTAAGGGATCAGTTGGTTTCAATCTCTGAGGTGAACTGGAGTTTTTGATGTATTTCGTTAGTAATTAGTGTAGGTGAGTTTTTCATATTGTAGGGTGTTCCCTTTGTACAGTGTTTTGATATCATCAACGTATCTGTGCCAGTAAATGATTTATAATGATATTGTTTGTGAGTATTTTGGTGTTCTCTATGTGTTGTAGGAAAAGTTTGCTTAAGATGCTGCTGATAGGACTTCCCATAGGTAGGCCATCTGGTTGGGACTAGAAATTTGAGTTGTGGGTGAAATAGTTTTGTTTGGTGATAATTTGGAGGATGTTTAGGACGTTTCATTGGCGTGGGTTTTTGGTATGTTGTTCTGCATTAATTAGGTCTTTAGGATGTTTAAGGTTTCGGATTGGGGTATGTTTATGTCGACAGATAGTAGTGTTGAATTGTTTGGTATGTTTGTCTTTTATTTTTTTATGAGGTTTGTTCTGTTTTTTTATGCAAGTGTCTGTGTTCAAGTTAATAGATTGTGTGATTTTATTGTCCATGTATTTTGCTAGTTTATGTGCAGGGGCGTTTTGGTAAATAATGATAGCTCGGATGGGGTCATTGAGTTTATGAATTTTAGGGAGAGCATGGAGGGTAGGTGCTTTAGGGTGGAGTTGTTTTAGGTGGTATTTTTTTAATTTTGGGTCATAATGTATTTTCTGAGCTATTTATTAGTTTTGTTGATGATTCTGTGCTATATCTCAGTTGGATCTGTATGTAGTTGTATTATATTGTTATTTTTTATGTATTCATTTGATTTTGTCGTTTAGGCTGTTTGTATTAATAATTACTGTGGTGTTGCCTTTGTAAGCTTTGTATTAATAATTACTGTGGTGTTGCCTTTTAAGCTTTGATAAGCGTGATATTGTTTAGTCGCGCTTTTTGTTTTATGTTGGCAGTGATTTTATCACGCCAACAACAAAGATAAACTACAAGCAAAAAGCATATACAATTTAAACTGTACAAACTGCAACAAATTCTACATTGGGTAAACAGGTCACAGCTTAAACAAAGAGTCGAGAAACACACAAAATCACCCAAACAGATCACCAACTCAACATTCTCCAATCACCTAAAAGAAACAGGACACAAATACACAGACATTTACCATAACCTATCTTCCACATCAACAAAAAGGACCACATCTCAACATACTACGAGAACAATATGAAATTTACAAACACAACAAAATACAAATATATTAAAAGAACAAACTCAATACAAATCACACATACTCTTTGATACTATCGAAAACCTACCTTTAAAACAGTCACCGTTTAACCTAACAACAACTCGAAGCGAACAATTTATACACTGATGAAGATCTCCGAGTAGCAATCGAAAACATTCTGTCTCAGTTTTTACAAAATTAAAGTTCAGGTAGTTGTAAACTAATGTAAAAGTGATTAATTTTCATTAAAATGTTCAGTTATCTATAAGGTAACTTATAGGAACCTATAAGGTAACGTGACTTATTATAGGATATGTGCGTACCCATTCTGGTGGAAATTTATTATGAGGTTTTTCACCAGAATGGGTACGCATGTACCCTGTAAATAATTTACAGTCACTCTGCACCTGCATGGGAAAATGTTTGAAACTACATAATAAGAAGCAACATCAAAGCTATAACACATCTCGCACAACAATAATCTAATAGCTGATGTAATACACTGGAGAGAAGAGAGCAAACGTAACTTCTATATCACAATGGAACTTTATTTTCTAACTTTACTAGGATGAGTAGAATAATTTAATGGTAACTGTTATTTTGCACATTGGGCACCACCTGAGATTAAAGTATAAAATTGTTTAAAACATGACCTAGGACGATTTCTGTAACTAAAGTGGAGATGGAATCAAATAATATTAATTTAGAAACATTTGAAGGTAACTTTCGGGATATATGAGTACCCATTCAGGGGAAATAGCCATTTATTATGAGGTTTTTCTCCTGAATGGGTTCTCATATGCCCTGATAACTGCACTGTGATCCTTGTGTTCTTCAAAGTTTTGGAAACCCGTGCTGGAGAAAACCATTTAATGTTCAAAGTTCCTAATGACTTTCTGCATCGCCTGGAACAAATTGTTTTTGTAATACTTTGTTAATAGTACCTGTCAAAGAGTTTCTATTCTATTTTTTTTTTTTCATATGTTATGCAATAGTAACTTTTGTTTGTAGAGTGATTTAAAGTGGCCCAAACTGTAGATAGTGGTAAAAATTCAAATTATTTAAAACGATCTAAAAATACCGACATAGAATAAACTGTTTAAAGTAAGTTTCTCTATAAATCAGAGCAGTATTTTATACCACAAAACAATATAGTTGGTTGTTGTAATAATCTTGATTCCACTGATTGCATCATAGTAATTCCCTGATTAACTCAGTAGCAGGGTTGGCTTCTTCATTGAAACAATGATTTCGAAATGTGCCAGCATAGTAAGTTAATAGGGTTAAAATGCACATAGGGCACCACCTGAGATAAAATATAAAATTGTTAAAAAAATTTGCTCTAAAATGATAATGCATAAGAATTTTTTTCCACAGAATGTTATTTTTTATCAAATTAAAGTTGGGTAAAAAGTTCGTTGTGAAGTAGTGAGTTGTGCTACAGCAGCCTGCTTCGTGGAGTGATATAGTGAGGTCACAACTGTAGTTGGTGTTTTATAAATCTAAACTTTAAATTTTATGTACCTATTTTGGAATATATACCTATGAAGTATCCAGTCGGAATGTAATTTTATACATTTAACCAATAGGTAATGTTGTATAAAATTACAGCCACAACTATCCTGACTGGACACGCCATAGGTATATTGTAATATTAAAACAAAATCTTTCCCGACTGAACACTTCATTGGTATATTATAATATAATCATATAGTAATGTATAAAATTACAACAAAATCTATCCTAACTGGAGACTTTATAAGTATATGTATGCAAAAACCATAAAAATTAAGCCAAAACTTTGTATATCATATATCTACACACATAGGGTATGATTAGAGATAGTGCGACTTCGCTGTATCACTCCACAAAGCAGGCAGCCATAGCAAAACTTACTACTTCGCACTAAATATATTACCCAACTTCAATTTGTAAAAAAAATAATAACTTTCTTTGTATAAAAAAAGTAATTATGGATATCATCTTAGAACATGTTTTTCAAGAACTTTATCTCAGGTGTCCAGTTTGCATTTTAACCCTTAGCATAACATGCTATTAGTATAGAATCAATTCTGTCAAACTCATAGTTTGAATAACTAATTATATTATATTACTATAGATTGATTTCTATTTCCAAATTTTTTTATATTTGGAGTGTTAGAGAGGGTTTTTATAACTTATTTCTAAACCCTGATAACTATCAGTGTATAATTTTTTTTTGCTAAAATCGATCCAATGAGAATAGGAAATACGTATATACCAAACTGGGTGTACACAGTATTGCACATAACTATATTGTGTTTGTCAATGTCAACGGATAAAATCAGTGTTACCATTAGAAAAGTTATGTATTTTTCTGTAGAAACACTATATATATTTTGTGTGGTATAAAAGTACTCTGTTTTATAATGATACTTCAGTGTCACAGTATTATCCTGTTGCAATATAAAGGTTATGTTTCTGTTGTTTAAAATAATAACCTCTATTTATTAATAACATATGTAGAAAAATTGTAACTATATTATATTAGAGCTGTATCGTCTTGTAGTACATAATAGAGTGCATTTTATTAAGAAACTGAGTTTACACAGTATTGTGCATAATTATTTCTTGTTTGTCAATGTCAACCGATGAAATCAGTGTTACCATTAGAAAAGTTATGTACCTGTTGCAATATTAAGGTTATGTTTCTGTTAGAATAACCTCTATTTATAATTTGAAATACTTTAAACACCTGTTTCTTATTTAGATGTATTTTTGACTAACATTGTAGAAACAAAAAAAATTGAGTAGACCCAATTAAAAAGTAAACAATTACACTTGTTTGTATTATTATCTTGGCAAAAAACCACTACTTTCTGATTTATTCAGCAGACCCGTTTCGCGCTAGGTCAGCGCTTTTTCAATGCTGTGAATTACTGACAAGAGTGTTGCTCAGGTGTGTTGGGTTTGTGTGAGTCTGTGGTGTGTTATTGTTCATAGAGTAGTTGTTAATTATGTACTAAAATATAGTGTTTCATTGGGAGTGTGTTTTGTCATTTAGAATGTGTTGTGGATAGTACTTATGGTGTTTATATATATATATATATATATCATAGTTTTCTACTGTGTTAAGTTTTTTGCTTTTATGATGTAATGTAGGATTTTTAGATTGGTGTCTATAGCAGTCTGTGAGTGTAGTGTGTTTTGAGTGTAGGATGTTGTGAGTGCTACTTTGTATAAGTTTGCGGAACGTGGAAACTATTTTTTGCGATGTGTTGTCGTGATATGCAAGTGTTATATATTTTTTTGTTTGTGTGTTATTGTTTTTTGTTGTGTTATGTGTGCGTTGTTTTTTTGCATTATGTTGTCTATCATGGTGTGTTTGTATCCGTTTTATGGGCTGTTTTTTATTTTGTTTAGTTCATTTATTTTGCTGCACGTTAACAATTTTAAAACAAAACTATAGGGCTGAATGCTTTCGGCCACTCTTGAGGCCCATAAGTGTCTCATTCACAAATAGGAATACATTTTCAGTCTCTTATTTATCATACTGATTGTGACTTGAGCTAAAAATGTTCCACTTCATTAAGATTTTTAAAAAATTGTTTCAATTAACTAGAATAAATTTATTGCAGAAGTGGATTTTATTGTTAACTTTTTATATTCGTACATTTAACTTGAATATAGTATATAAGTAATTAATGTAGTGTACATTTGTTAAATTTAGAGTTATTACATTCAATTAATTTTGTCCATTAACCTTGAAAGAGGGATAACTGAAGTTAGATATGCATTTTTAAGATGCATATTAAAAGAAAATAATATCATAATAACAAGCTCAAAATAATATCCATTTCTATGAGGTTTGCTACAGGAATCCTCCTTGAAACTCTGTAAACGCTAATTTCATTTAAAAATCATATAACCCTTAGCATACATATTACAAATCATCTTGATAAGTCAGATTTTTGCCAAACACGTATAATGTGATATTTATTATTTTTAAGTTTCAACATCTATATTGCAATAATTTTTTTTTTTAATTAATAGAAATCAAGATAATGTTGGCATGGTATAAACTGATACATAAAACATTTATCATATTCGGATACTTGCTATTCAACACCGAGTTGTAATCATAGCAACAGGGAGCCTTTATGGACTGTTTTACATATACAGTAAACTCCCGGTTATCCGTAGGCGGATTATCCGGGGTCTGCCATTGTTTTACAAATATCCAATTTTTATTCCAATCAGATTCATGTGTTAAAATTTCCAAACGGTGATTTACGACGTAAATACATATAAGGCTTAATAGAAGTTAAGATGAAGGGAATAGATATGTAAATATGTATGTACTAATTTTTACATTGAAAGGGAAGCATCCCGACGCGGGCCAGAGAAATAAAAGGGGCGAGCAGACTACTGTATATAAGAGACAATGACAAAATACTTGGACGCCCGAAAACCTAATGTGTATCATAAGGTTGTAAACAAATGTCAGCTAATATCGGCTATAAATAGTCTAGAACGTGACATGCATTATCCATTTCTGTCATATATTAACGATCTTTATGGCTTTGTGACACAAGTAGACACTGTGCGACAAAATGGTTCTCAAGAAACTTAGGTCGCACATTAAAGCTAAATCAATGCTCACAAAATAACAAACGAAAGTGACAGATTTTTTTGTTAAAAAGTGAAAGTATTATGTATTATGTGTAAAGGAAATTACATATGTACATACATACTTACTTTTGACATATACTTATGTACGTATTGTAAATACTGTAATTAGGCATATAAATGTACATGTTATAATCCGTCAAAAAAATCAACATTTTAAATTATTTTATTTATTTATTTTGTCCTCTGAAGATTATTTGTGAATTGCATTAACCGGGGTCATTATTTGTGTATCTTATGGTATAATAATCGATTATCGATCGTTTTGCGTATTCTTTATTCATAGCGGATTATCCGGGAAATTCGTTATCCGGCGTTGCCGGGCCACCCTATTCCACGGATAATCGGGAGTTTACTGTATTCACAAAACCCATTACACTCTCACTGTCGCCTGAGTATGTTAGCTTTGTTTTTGCATCACATGTGTTCTACTATTTGTTGAATTTTAACACAAATGGATGAATGAATTTATTTGTTACACTGTTACGATAATAAAACTTATTTGACTAAATCTCACATTAACCCAGATAAAGGTTTTTCAAACTTAAAGAGACATTTCTATTGCTTCAGTATCAGGACTGACACACAACTAGTGGCGTACTGAAAGGAGGGGCAAAGAGGGTCTGCCCCCCCCCCTAGCCTGACCATAATAAAAATTCATAAATAAATTATAAATTACATGAAATAAAATTTTATGTTTACTGATATTTATATGTAGATAAATATAAACAACCGTAGAAAATGTGTTTTGGCCAACTTGTAAATTGAATTTCCCTAATCAGTACTTCCTCTAGTGAACAGACTATAACATGTTTCTTCTAAACGCAACAAATCAACTTATAACAATGAATTTCCCATATATTTGTCGAAAGTTAATTTGTTTTTGGCTGTTCATGGTCTTAGAATTTAGTTCGTAGTTGCAAAATGTCGTTTGATTAAATACCATTTTGTGGAAGCAAAACAATAAGACATTTTCAATAAATGTCAGTGGTACATGAATCGAAATATAAAAGCTCCCAAAGTACTCATCGAAAAATATTAACTAACCTACTATACTATAACCTAAAAAAACTGATTTATTCTTAATTTGAGACTTTTAGGGCTGGAAATGCTTGAAAAATCACACATTTAGTGTGATTAAAATTGAATAATAAATACACAAAAACCTCTAAACCACAAACTTTCTTTAATTTACCCTAATGTACATTTCAGTTACAAAGTAACCATCCTCAGAGGGATAACATAGAAAGACAGTCTTTGTATGTTATCCCTCTGAGGATGGTTACTTTGTAACTGAAATGTACATTAGGGTAAATTAAAGAAAGTTTGTGGTTAAGAGGTTTTTGTGTATTTATTATTAAATTCAACCACAGTATATTCCTAATAAATAGTAAAATTGAATATTTTCTACGGGGGGGGGGTGAATATTACCCGGCCCTCTCCTTGACAAAATCTTGGGAGCGCCGCTGCGTACAACTGACCTTTAAGTCAAGGGAAAACATTTTATACAGCAGTTTTTATGAACGTATATTACACGTATACAGTGCCGGCGATAAGGCCTCCGCCTGGCGGGGGGCCCCCAACTGCCCATTAAAAATTTTAAAAAACCAGCGTAAATGGAAATGGAAACAACATAGTATACTCCGATTGTGTTGCCAACACGCTGGAATCGGCAGTGCTGCAGGCTGCCACTGCACTGAACGAATACCATTCCTATTTTACTATTAGAAATCTATACTAAATTGGTATAAGGCAATCTTATGGCAAAAAACATATAAATTCAATAGTATATTTGTATAAATAATACGCTAATATAGCATAGCACCTACTTATACTAAACTACAGTTATCCTTCGTTATTCGCGGAGGTTACGTTCCCCGAACTTAACGCTTATAGTGAAACCGCGAATATTAAAACCAACTGTATATGGAAATGGGAGGGTTACGTTCCACATCACAAAAAAATGTTAACATTAATTCCAGCTATAGGCCTACTGTACACTTGTAACACAGTATGATACATTTACATACTACATAATTAACACATATTTTTATTGTTTGCTTACGTTTTCCTTCAATCCGAAAACATGGAAATTCTATTAGATATGCGGGCTTACACACACAGACACACGTATTCTTTATTGATAAACACTATCCACTAAGTTTTAAACACCTAATTTTAGACAAATAATGTTATTAACATTGTTATTTTACTTTGTATAACGATTTTTTCTAGTCCCCTACACACTTCTTTATATGGCATGACGACAGTACTTTTTCCAGCTCTATTGAATTTGAATACCCATTCTAAAGAGGGACCAATTTCAGAACGGCTGTTGCCGTTTCCCTAATCATACATTTCACCGACAGATTTTAATGTCAACTTCGGCAATACATTTTTACGATTTCTTCGTCTTCGTTGCCCGAGATAGGCACAGGTTCGGTAATTAGCTCTTCCAGCTCTTCTTCGTCAAATCTTGGTTCGCACTTTTTAAAAGACTGTCGACATCTTCGCTATTAATGTCTTCTTTTAACGTTCCATTGTGGCCTTGAACCCCGAGCCGATTTCTCCTCGTTAGATAAGAAAGTTCGTGAAGGCATTCCTTTACTAAAAAGTCCAGTCTCATCTGAATTAAAAACCCTATCGACTGTGTAGCATTTTTCAGAAATAAGATATTTAAAATGCGTAGAAAATGAGTTGGCGGTTTCGTGATCCATTGATGCTGATTCACCGGCAATTTTCACGTTCTGAAGAGAAAACCGTCTCTTGAACTTGCCAAACCACCCTTTATTTACTGTAAATGATTGACTGACTGTACGTTTATCACCGTTTTGAACAAAATTTTCATACAAACGCCTAGCTTTTCGAGAATAACAATTGAACTCAGAGGCATCCTTTTTTGTGATTGAAGTTCTACCCATACACTCAAATCTTTTTCCATTTTTTCGATGTTTATGTCGCGACACGGAGATAACTTTTGCCGATTAATAAGTCCCTCTTCTCTGACACCCCTCTTTATATTTTCTTCATTTTTATTTTAATGCAACTCACCATTGACTCGTTAACGCCAAAATGGTTTGCAAAAGACGCTATGGTTTCACCATAGTTTAATTTATTTAAAAAGGTTGATTCCCTTGATCAACCACATAACGTTGTTTTGCCTTTTCTTGTCCCTATCGATGTTTGATAAGATCATGGCTTGGATAAACAATTTAAGGGAAAAGATGAAACTAAACAAAAAAAATTCACCAAACCGTTTTCACAAGTAGACGCGACGTTTCCAAAACTACCACACACGACAAGCGAAGGCGACACCTGTTTGGTAACTGATGGGAAAACAAAATCAGAGTTGGTTACGGCCGCCGGATACGATTGTCGATGTTTAAATTTCGAAAACTATTAAATTATCAGTAAGTAAACAGAATTGATGGTAAACCTATGTATAGAGTTGGATGCAAGCGCCGGAGCCTATCTTTTGAGTAGTAGGCCTAGTAGTGTACAGTTTAACGGATGTTTGGAGAATAATCAGATTTCTTTGAGATTAATAACTACAGTACTATACAAAATAAATAAGACAAGAACAAATCCTGCGTAGTAACTATACAAAAAGTATTTTTTTTTTTTTTTAATACGAACGTTTCAGCGGGATATCACGTAATTTTGCCAACCGCAGATGCCGAACCCGCGAATAGCGAGGGACTACTATAGTATGTTATTATGACCAAATAGTAGAAGCTCTATAAAAATTTGACATTTAAATCTACAACTTAGAATTAGGCCACGCCCATTACTCCCGGTATTACAAATATACACACTTTTTCTTCGACAATAACGAGGGCACGATTACTTACCGCCGCCACTGCACGTATATGAACATGTATAAAGTATTCATACATATATTATTTAAATGTGACAAAAAGAAAATAGGCTGAATTATTTTGTTTTGAGAAAGATTCGAATTAAATTATTATTTTTGATTAGTCTTGAATATAGGCCTACTAATTGAAATTTATTTAGTAATCTATGAAGCTGCATGAATTCATATATATTGGGGCAAAAGCTATATTAGTTTTTCAGAGACCATAGGTACAGAGTTTTTGTACATGGTTAGAATTCATGAAATAATTTCTTTGTAAAAGAGACTCTACGCGTTTCAATTATAAAGTCATCATCATCAGGGAGTGTTTCTACTACAAACTCTAACATACAACTCGACAGTTGTAAGTTAGAGTTTGTAGTAGCAACACTCACTGATGATTACTTTGTCATTGAAACGTGTATGAGTCAATAAATGATTAATTGTGAGTTTTGTGTATGTCTTTTATTTGTTCTAACATAACCTCACAAGTTAAGCTCAAAGAATAGTTGTACACAATTTCAATAGAAAATTTTCATAACATGTTTACATAACATTCCTTTCTTCTGAAATGGGAACAACACAAGAGGGCTAACTAGTTGGGAGGAGTACTGCTATAGTTTTTGAAGGTATTTCATAAGAATTATTCTCTTTCACTGGTCACATCACTGACTAACTTCTTTAGTTGAGAAAATAGTGACAAAATTTTTCTAATAATAGGTCTGATAATGAAGAAGAAAATTCGAAAAGTCAGGAAAATATGTAAACATCTATTGTCAGTTTCAAGATTAGGTAAAGGCTTGTGTTACAGATTGTTCGATAACCTGTACACTGACATTTAAAAAAAATTTCAATCAGAAATACACAATATTTTTAGAATGACACATTGCTTAGTAGCTCATTTTTCAAAAGTAATCAATGATAACACAACTAAACAATATGAAATATACAAACTTTTCAAACTACACCCAACACACATGATTAACACTCAATTACATTATAATTCTTTTACTTTTTGACATTATATAATATTCATAAAAAATACACCTATATTTTTATCCTAATATACTACCCCCACCATAACCTAAAACAACCAAGAGGTCAGTTACAGCCTGAGTTGAAACAGGACATACCTCATAAAATAGCCATCCACAATAGTCAAGAGTGAGTGGCACTATAGGCAAGTGTGACATTCTAACATGTGTACAAATGTGTTTACTATAATTATTAATACTTAACTAAGTGAATACATAAGGCTTAATGCTGACGCGTTTCAAAAAAATCGTTCCTTTTACGAAGCAAAGCCTCTACATGAAGTAAGCCCTATGTATTCACTTAGTTGAGTATTTTTAATTATAGTTTAATCAGTGAACTGAAGATGATTACATCAAGCAACTTTAAATGTTTTTAGTTAGAAACTAGTAGATCAGGTGAATATGGAATCAAGTAAAGAAATTTATGTTTCATAGTTATTAACAGTCTCTAAACAGCGTATTTATTTTCATTTTAATTCACTATGTAAAATTAAATTGAGAATGGATCAGTTTCTAAATTACAAAAAAAGCATAGATGGGTATCAGCAGCTAAAATATGTGCATACATTAAAAATCAAGGAACTTTAAATGGAATCTAATAAAGACATTTATGTTTCATAGTTATTAACAGTCCCTAAACAGCGTATTTATTTTCATTTTAATTCACTATGTAAAATTAAATTGAGAATGGATCAGTTTCTAAATTACAAAAAAAGCATAGATGGGTATCAGCAGCTAAAATATGTGCATACATTAAAAATCAAGGAACTTTAAATGGAATCTAATAAAGACATTTATGTTTCATAGTTATTAACAGTCCCTAAACAGCGTATTTATTTTCATTTTAATTCACTATGTAAAATTAAATTAAGAATGGACAGTTTCTAAAATACAAAAGCATAGATGGGTATATTACAAAAGCTAAAATATATGCATACATTAAATAAAGGTACAATTTGGATTATATTATAAAATAAGGTTTCAGTTTAATTGTATATACATTTTAATTATATTCATAAATTGTAGAGATTATATTAAAATGAAATAACCTCATTTAATCAATATAAGTCATCATAATTAATATTTGAATTATGTTTTGTTCAGTAACCAGATTATTAAATAGTATAGATGCAAAGAGAATTTGTAGAATACGGTCTTAAGTCTCTAGGTAATGATTTAATGTATGTATATTTACAAATATCGTCTAACATAATTATAAGTTTCCAGCATATGTGCAAATATCTTCAAAAATATATTCTTTTAATTATGAAAGGATAACAACTATTGTTAAAGTTGGTTGGTTTTAAAACAATTAGTTTTTAATACGAATAAAACTAATTTCGGTTTAATGTTCCGACATCAATTCAACTTAATTTTGTGTTAACCATTTGAATAAAATTTTTGCACAATAAATAACTATCAGTTTAAAAAGAAATATATAATGGAATATTATCATTACAGCACATTATTATAGTTTTATGAAACATTACAGCTGAATAACATTCAGATACTGTGCTCCTTACAGGCACATTTGTAGTATCGAACTAATGCTAAGTTGCAATTTGTTTTTTTTTTTTTTTTTTTTAATTTGATAAGTACAAATTCGTTTTGCCCAAAATTAAACGGCTAAACTCAAAAAAAATTTATGTGATACGGTATGGTTGAATTTTATCCAGGAAAAGAAATATTAGTAAACCAGTCAGTTTAGAGCAAATATAACTTACGCAAGAAATTCACATTTCAAACTACAACTAAATTTTATCGATTGAAGTAAGATAATAGTATTTACCGGTACCTCTTTTTGATTAGTACAGTTTGCACTTTCACTAACTGGACACAGAAATTTTGCCAAACTATTTTTTTATGCTACCCAGTTTTATCAAAACAATAAATATGTAGAGTAGAGGCTTAGCTTTGTAAATAACCAATTGTTTGAAAACCTGTCAGCAAGTAAGTCCTTAAGTATTCACTTACTTATGTATTAATTAATTATAGTAATATATATATATATATATATATATATATATATATATATATATATAATTATTTTTACATTTACTGTATTTTGTAGATTATTTTGTGTTATTTTAGTTGTGTATTTTTCTTTCATATGAGTTTGTTTTTTTATTCTGCTTACATATTTTACATTTTCTGTAGTTATCAGGATTATTAGATTAAAATTTGCATATATTAATTAAAACAACCTCTCACCACAAATTCAACAAATTTTATTTTAACCTTATGTACATTTCGACTACAAAGTAATCATCTTCAGAGGTATTTTTACAAATAACTGAGTTATTGTAAAAATACCTCTGAAGATGATTACTTTGTAGTCGAAATGTACATAAGATTGAAATAAAATTTGTTGAATTTGTGGTGAGAGGTTGTTTTAATTAATATAAACATTTACGCCACAGTTGCTTTAAGTTGTTGTAAAATTTGCATGTTTCTGGATTTTAAATTCTTTCCTACCACAACATGTAATGAACCTGTCTTGTCAGTAAGTCTTAGCTATGTATTAATTAATTATAGTAATATATATAAATAATTAAATGTATTATAATTATTTTTACATTTACTGTATTTTGTGTTATTTTAGTTGTGTATTTTCCTTCACATGAGTTTTAGTTTTTTTTGTTCTGCTACATATTTTACATTTTCTGAAGTTCTGTGATTATTAGATTAAAATTTGCATGTTTCTGAATTTGAAATTCTTTCCTACCACAACATGTAATGAACCTGTCTTAGCTTATGTCCCGATTGACAGCTCCCGTACAGCGAAATCCGCAGGAATATTTCTCGAAGGAATGAGCTCTAAATTCAAACTTGAGGAAAAGCAAGCACTGTCCGTCCTAATTAGATTGTTTGACTAGCGTTCAACGCACATTCAATGACCTCGGTTTGATCCCACTTGGATCGTACGGGAGAGGGTGTTTGTAAATCACTGAGGCAGAAAATCTAATCGATTGGTTTTTTTAACGTACGGCAGACAAAATGTCGTTTGAAGAAGATGTTAACGCTGCAGTGGTCGAGCGTATTACTATTGTACTCCAGGGGTAAATTTTTTTGTGCTATTTTGGGTTGGTAGACTTATGGCCTTGCGCTACCGTCTATTTTTCACACGGCGCGCGCGCGCGCGCGCACACACACACACACACACACACACACACACGCACGCACGCACACTATTACCAGTCAAGTAGCAAAGTTGTAAGTTGGCATGGTAATTTTTTTAAATATTTTTAATTCACCTGGATTACAATAGTAATCCGCGTGACCACTTATGATATGTTTCCTATACATGAAGTGGTTTTAATATTTTGTATTTTAATAGATATTTTGTTGTGTTTTGTGTGGAAACAATATTTAAATTAGTAACACATTTGTATGTAAACCATGTCTGAGCCAGAGCTTGAACAAATACAACCCTGGCTTGCCGAAACCGAAAGTGACAATGAAAGTGTGTCAAGTTGACCTAACTTAGTTTTGTTACATATTACTTTTGTGCTATAATAAAAAAATGTTTATCACCGCATTTGCTTCCTATATAACCTCTTAAACACGTTAAAATGCTTATAAAATATTTTTTTAAATATTTAAATTTTAAAAGCAATTTCAAAATTTACGCACGACCACTGCAGGGTTAATTATTATATTGCAGTCGCGACATATTTTATGGGATGAGCGTAGTGAGCATTACAAAAATCGTGAAAAGGTTCGGGAGGAGTGAAAGAGAATATCTACAATATTAGGAAAGCCCAAACATATTAAAGAATCTAAATACATTACAAACAGACCAATGGAAAATTCATTACAATGAAACTAACATCACAAAACGTAAAATCAAAGAAATTATTGAAATCTTCAAACACAAACATTTAAATTTTAAACAAGATGTCCAAAATCTTAACAATATTTACAATAACACATTGGCACTCCAAAAAGTTGAAATTATAATTTCACCATTAAAATAAAACATGTTTACTAGGGTTATACTTTACTCTCTAGCAATCATTAACATTTACAAACATTTAAATTTAATAATAATTATTAAATGTTGAAAAATTTTTGATAACTTTATAATTAACAAATAAGGCGTGTGTCTAAAAGTGTATAATTACCACTAAACGTTCAAAAATTTAAAAAACTTCTTTAGGAGTACGTATTGTTTTTATTAATTCTCCGCGAATAAATACTATCGAAGAAGAAGTTTTTTCAGACTTGAAAGGTCGAGTGGTGATTATAAAACTTTTATACACACTTTTTTCGTATATTTAAAAAATATATATATTTTATTTCATTCAACAAAATTAAAATAATTTGTATAATTTTTTTTCAGTTATCAACAGAAAAACTTCTCCAAAAAAAAAGTTTTTTGAGCTCTTGATCATAAAAAATTTCAATGCCATCATATATCTTTTTCAATGTAGTAATCAATGTCTGCTCAAACAAATGTTAGAAAAAAACATTCTACTGTCGCTCTTGAGGCAGGCAAAGTTTCATTAAATTAAAGTTTCACCTAATCATTGACGTTTATTTGTACATGGTGCAAACTACACAGTTACCCCCCCCCCCCTTCGTAAGACATTACCGCAAATATATGAGGACATTCGTTTTGTTCGTACGAATACGAGAAGCTAGAGATTTCATGGGGTGTTGTTTATACGAAACTTTGCCGTACGGCATCTGCCAATTAGGACATAGAATTAGGTGTATAAATTGAAATGTAACATAAAATCTCAGAATTCCTCTTTCCATATAAATCTGTACTGTAAATGCCATATATAGACTATTATTCACAATGTAAGTTATAAATACCATTCTTCATTCAGGGGATTTTATGCATTCTGTATAATAAGTTGTGTAAAGCAGTTATGTTTTCTTATTATTATACTGTATCTAGAAATTTTATTATAATATTTCTTTCCATTTCATAAGTTAATTCCATATTATTAATAAATTTGTTTGTTAAATTTATACTATTATTGTTCGATGTAAACATTCCATATCTATATCCACATCTACATATCTAAACCAATAACCATTTTTATCATATATTTGTATAATTTCATTTATTTTACTATCTAATTGTAAAAATATTACAGATAATATATTTAATAATGGGGAGCCCATCTCGTTTATAAATTTTATCATTCTATGAAAACTAATTTTGATTTATTAATGTGTATGTGCGCGCACGCGTGTAATTTATTTTGATCTGAAAAGATTTAATTAACAATATTCCAGAATTCCTCTTTTCATATAAATCTGTACTCTAAATGCCATATATAGACTAACTACTCACAATATAGGTCACAAATACTATATGACAACTTGGCTGAAATCCAGTTCAGATATTTTTAAGCATGTTCGTATTATCTCTTTATACATGCCATGGTCAAGGATGAGTTTCATCTTATGACCCTAATGATCTTTTACTAAAACTACATGGACGTTTTGATAACCTTTACATATATATATCAGTCTTTTTATCGTAAATCTTCATTGATACCATTTAGTTTTTGTAATGCTATTGTATTATACTATAGTCTAAATTACAAGTACTCTGTGAAGTAAATAGCTAATGGTTTCATATAGGTATTACTTTTGCAAAATATATTGATATTTGATTTAAATAATTTAAATTGTATTTAATACAAATATCATTAACAACTACTAATAACCTAATTTATTATTATTAGTTTGTACTTATGCACTTTAATAAACACATTCCATATTAATCCATTTGAAATCCATGTTACTTATTTTTGTGTAATTGAGGATTGCTTTTCAAGAGATGTATCCCATTGTCAACTCAGACTAAACTGGTTTTTAAGGATAGGATAAGAGAAATTGTATTATGGGTTTCTTGTATATATATATATATATATATGACACAGATATACACGTTTAATGGAAAGCCATTAACTTGCTGTACATTACTACTATATATAGTGGATATACTTCTGGTGTTTATACTTTCTTAAAATAATTTTTTATCTTATTTTGTTTAATTTTTTTTAAGAGAATTTAAAATTAGTGTTTCCAATTGATCAATATTTTCGATAGCGTGGTCTATAATTCCGGTTACGCTGATAATGTAACGCCTTGCATTAGACAGTGCACTAAATGCTGCGGTAGACGTTACTGGCGGCAGAGGCTCTTCTCAAGGTGGCTGTATTCTCCGTTATCATCACTATCCCTACTCTCATCATTTTTACTAGAAGCTATTGAAGCAACGAGTTTCACAATTTCCTGTATTGTTCGTACCTCACAAATCGCGGTATTATCGACAGATACGTAGTCGAGAAAGTATCCTCAACTGTCCACGGCCAGTTCACACTGAGATCATTTGACACCCGCTGTTATGAAACCGTTTTTATAGATGCTATAAAACATTAAAATAATTTTAGGAACTAAAATGTGTTATTGCATAAAAATCTACTTGTAGTGGGCATAATGGTGATTTTTGGTGGTGGAAATTAAACCAACTTGAATCAAAAGTCATTTAAAGTTTACTGATAACCCTGGCAAGCCGTTCCACGGGGCGTTTTCAATAATAAATATTTTTCATTTTTTTTCTCATTCTGTGCTCGGAAGTAGTTGCCTCCATCTAACAAACAATTTGTGGCTAGACATTTTAATAAGACACTTCACTGGCAAATGACAAAACACTAATGAACAATGATGTTTTGCAGTTTTTGTATTATATTCGAACACATAATTTAACAACCGCCGTATAAATAACATCACAGAACACCAGCTCACAATACAGATTCACAATAACACTACACACCTAAGCTACAGTCTTGTCACGGCATTTAATAAATGCGTTGATCGTAGTGGGAAACATCTGCCGAAAAATATCAATAAGTGGTTTTTCATTTAACAATTTAAATACCATTGAATTAGATTGGAATATGTCTCACCTTATTTGTGGATTTCTACTACTGTACTTTATTTAGTATACACTACTATGTACAATTTTAGCTTAAATTGAGGTGGAGTAAAAATTAATAATTTTAGCTTAAAAATGTAAAATAATTAGTTTGCAAGTGCAGTGGGAGATATACCAGGGTATACTCTATTTTTACCATAATTTTAATTAGGGAATCCAGGAATCTTAGATTTTATGGTATCAGGCATTTTGGATTTTAATGGTATCGAGTTATCGCCGTTACTCGATCCTCCACTGATTAAAGTATCGATTCAGACTCTTGTTTTTTAAACTGTTTAAATACGTGTGCGATGTAATTTATAAGGGAAATAATTCATTATAAACTTGTCTTATTTATGAATTAATTGCTTTAAATGAATTCAACGATTTAAGCAAATGCGGATTTGAGATAATGTTAAATTATTATTATTTATGATGCAACAACAAAGACGATCAGAAGAATTTCTTGTCCGTTTGTTTGTCACCGCTCGTCTCTCTCTGCCGTCTCAAACTTGCCAACCACACGTCGCGCGGTAAATAACAACAAGAGGAGCCTCCGGCTTATAAAGGTTGGACGCTGCAGATTGTCGCTAGTGGAACCACATCCGTTTGTTCACTGCTTTCCCATTCCTCAAATTTACCAACCACATATTATCGCGTGATAAATAACTGCAAGAGGAGCCTCAGCTTTATAAAGGTTGGACGTGCAGACTGTCACTAATTGAACCACCTCCGTTTGTTCACTGCCTTCCCATTCCTGACTTACCAACCACAATTTGTAGCGCAATAAATAACGGCAGGTGGAGCCCCAGCCTCACCTCAATCGGGCGGGCTCAACTCTCAGTCTCTGGCCTCCACCGCCACATAGATGTCAAAACAAAAAACAAACAAAAAGTAGTTTTAATTTCTCCAGTTATACAAACCAAAATTGCCATTACTGAAGTTTTATTGTAATTGTGGACTGAAGTTCACATTTTTTTCATTTTAAATTAATCATCACTTTTATCCGATAAGTTTGTCATGCTTTCAGAATTCTACTTGTTAATGAAGGATGAACGTTTTGTGTAGCCTATTATATTCAAACGGAACATTTAAAAGCCTACATATTAAAGACTAGCATGTAGGCCTATATATCTTGAAAGAATCGGAAGAAAAAGTTTTGAATCGGAATCGAAAATTAGAGTCTCGCTGCATAAGAGCATTTCTTTGTGTACAGGGATACCTATAGTTTGTTTTGTTTTATTAATCCCTGTTGCCAAAATTAATTTTATTTCAATTGTAATACCAAATTCTTTAATGTCAAAAGACTACTGAATAGTTTTTCCATATTTTCTGTACTATATCGACGTGTGAGATATACTAATCACCATTTGTATCTATATGCAATGACAGTTTAGTGATAACACTAATTGCATATTCTTTGAGTTTATTGTGCTTACATTTAGCTTCGACACTTGTTAAATATTGTCAGATGTCATGCCCTCTTGATTCTGAGAGGGTCATTGGAATCTGTGTTTTTCACTGCTGTTAAGTTGTGAAACTTTTTAGGTTAGAGATTTATTATTGTTTTTACATTAAAATAGTCGTTTTTAGAGTTTCATAGTGTGAATCGCGCTGGTGGGTGAAAACTGTACAAAGGTATTACTTATTTCCTATCAATTGACATTTTATTGCTGAATTTAGAGATATTCTGATCATGAATAGGTTTTTAAAGGTAAATCTTGTGCGAAACAAAATCAAAATAGCTGAACGTTTTGTTTTTATTTACAATATGTCATAACATAGTTTCTTTAAAATGTAATACAAAAATTATTAATGATTTTTTTATTACCTTGGATATAGTATACACATTCACATAAATTTGTACACATAAAATGTAATTAACTTGTTTAAAATTTAGCTTTATTACAGAAAATTTAATGATTTCAATTCAATATTTATTTTACAAAAGAAAATGTATATATAAAATATTTTTACAGCTCCTCTTTTCCTCTGTATGAATTTCCTTCTAACTCGCTAATGTTTTTTTTTGTGGCAGAAATATGCTAATCGTTGGAGTCTGTTTTCCAAAATTTGTAAGCCTGGCTCAATAAAACTAAGGCCTTTTTGTCAAGTTTCTTTCATCTTCTACGTCAACTGGGTCTAAAGAATCTGCGTCTTTAAGGTCTTGCTCTTGCTCACGCATTTCTATGAGCTCGTTTATTAATTGTCAGCTCCTGGTTGCGTAAATCCAGCAGTTCTTGAACGCCATCACTATCCACTTCTAAATTTATTTGTCTGGCAAAACCGACACCTTCAATCACATCAGCAATTTCATCAGACTCTGGCACTGATTCCGCTTAAGTTTCAGTGGCGAAAAAAATAGACACCTATTTTCCAAACCCCATTCAAAGTTTTTTTTGTGAAATTTCATTCCAAGATTGTACAATGATTCTCAAAGCATCTAAAACGTTATAGAATGTTTCTAAAAATCTGAAACAGGGAGCTCCTTGTTTTGTCTTATAGCTCCATGAAGATGCGCAAACTATCTTCTTGTGTAATAAGCTTTAAATGTTTTGGTGACTCCCTGATCCATCGGTTGAAGCAAACCAGTTGTGTTTGGTGGCAAAAATATCACTTTCACGTGTATCAAAATTAGTCTAAGTAGTGGAGGATGGTCGGGTGAATTGTTAATTCATAAGAATTACTTCAAAAGGAATTTGTTTAGACCGACAGTAACGTTTGACTTAAGGTATGAAATGATAACCAAACCAGTCCTCTAAAAAAAAGCTGTTACCAAAGCCTTCCGATTTGACTTCCAAATCACGGTCAAGCTAGCTTTAGAAATATTTTTTAATGCCCTTGGATTTTCTAAGCGATAAACTATCAGTGGTTGCAACTTACAGTCAGTAACTGTATTTGCTCCAACCATCACTGTCAACCGGTCTATGTCGGCCTTAAAACCTGAAAATATTTTCTCTTACTGATCTATAATAGTTCTCTAAGGCATTATCTTCCAGAACAGGGCAGTTTCCGCATAACTCGGACAGCATGATTAAAACCGCGTAACTTGGGAATCGCGTAAGTCGAGGTATTACTATATAGTGAAAAATTACAATTATAGAAAATATATTTGTTGAAAATATATAGGCACACTGTAATAACTACTGGATGTAATGCTCCACGAGTCATTTGAAAATGATATTTCTATTTATTCAATCATTATATCATCATTTTCCCTAAACCTTTCTTTAATACTGTTTCATCATATATGTCTGACTTGAACAGTTACCCCAATCGTTTTTGCAAGCTTCTGTGCAGCTAAATCCTCACACACCTGTTACCATTCCATCGTGAAACTACAAGATATAAGGCTCAAGGTACTCCATGAATCCTGTGTCATTGGGACAAGAGTAGCTCTCCATTCTCCAAAACCGAAACTCATTCCAACGAATTTGACTTCTCTCTATACACACTTAATGTGTTAAGTCAAACCACCTACCATTAAGATCCTAATTCTTAGGGCGGAGAAACACTTGGCGTATTTTCTACCGATCGTTTTTTTTTTACCGTGGCCGCTCTAACATAATGCCACGTTTAAACACTGGGCGTTAACATACGAGCTTTTTTTTACCGACAGAAGTGTCAACTTCTTTCACGCCTGCTAAACAAAGGTTGTTATCAAATTAAATACAAGAAATTTAATATTTTATAATACCTGATCTCAATGAATTCAAATTTAATTTTATATATATATATATATATATATATATCAATAAAAAGTTTTTTTTTACTTTTGTATATGCTATATACACATATCGGTATACTCATCTTGGTATAGTATATATATAACGCTTAACCTATAAATATATTCGAAATTTTACAAATCAATCTTGATATCATTCCTTAAAATTTTTTAAATTGAAAAACAAACCAAAATGACAAATTTCAAAAGTCAGGTTTTAATTCTAAGCTGAACATAAAACATTTCTTGCCAAAAACAGTTAACATTAAAGTTTATTGCACTCAATAGTACCATTATTTTATTAGTAACTACACTAGAATTATTGTAGATAATAATACAATTCTGTGGAGAACAAAAAAAGGTTTTTTAGATGTTGACATCTAAAAACCTTTGTATTATTACATTAGATGTCAATTAGAGGTAGTTGTCAAATACAACTACTTCAGCCATGATAATATTTCACCCACACACACTGTCGACTGTAGAATGGACGAGTGTGTAAGAGCACATTTAGCCACATACGCCACTACTTCGGGAGCGACGGTAAAAAAAATCCGACGACTGTAGTAGCAGTGAGCGACTGAATTTCTACCGACGGCGTTAAGTAATCCTATCGTCCATTTTACCGCTCATTGTACAAGGAACAATACCAACCTGCGCGCCACTACGCATACGCATCGTCAGATATACGACGGCGACGGTAAAAAAACGATCCGTAGAAAAACGCCAACGTAGAACTCCGCCCTTAGAATTCGTTGCAGCTTTGTAAATTTTAATCAGTATCATTCAACCAAATCTACGACTGAACCCTTGGTACTTACAAACGTGGCGCGGAAGGTTTTTAGAAGCATTTAAACCCAGTGGCAGCCTAGATTCAATAAAATCCCTGATGACTACAGTTTTCTCTGAATGTTTAAACATACATGTGCAAATCATTAAACTTTTCAAGTATGAACTTCAATTAAATTAAGTCAGGTTCCACACTTTACTTCAAGTAGCCATATTCGTATATAATACTTGGAGGGTAATCCTGAAGTTCGTGTTTTAATAATTATTGTCAAGTTTCTGGAATTTCCAGTATTTCTCTGACTATTAACTGTTCGGAGTAGAGAAAGTCCTAAAAAATATCTTAACAACTCCATTATATATTGTTTATGACAGTTACAGTAACATATTTATATCAGTAAACAATTCATAAACCACTTTCAGAAGTAAAGGAAAATCACCATTAGTAATGAAGATCCACAATGAATTTACTAAGGTCCCAAAACAATGGGCGGCATACATTGCAGGACCTGGAAAAAAGCAAAATCTTATAAAGTACCCTGCAGGCTACTTATTAAAAAATATAACTGTACCTGTTGGAATGTGGAAATATATGTTCCATCTTATTGTTTTAAATATGTGGAAGGTTTAAAGATGGAAATAAATGCTAGAAACCTTGACTCAACCATGCAAATGTACGAACTGCAAAGATTTGTAGTTTGTCAACATCTTCTTTACACCATCTTCGTGCTCCAAAGAAGAAAGTTTTTACTGTTCGTATTATCCTTGTAAAGATAAATTCAGAAACAAGTTGACACAACGGGGATCTATAAGGAGATTAAATACAATGGAATGTAATAAAACCAATTTTAAATTTAGCCTAAACTTTTATTGATTTGTTATAGCCTACACTATATGTATTTATATTATTCCTGTATTGCTACCAAATTATATTCGAAGTCCTACAAACCAAATGATCACAAGCAATGATACACAAACTAATTACACTAAAGACTTTTCTTAGCTTAATAAATAGTAAAAAACTTAAACACCATACTTTATTTAAAGAAAAGGGTGTTTTAACCAATACTGACATAAAATGTCTCTTCTAGGCGGCGACACTGTACAGTATTTTAGTGTATGATCAATCTCCTATACTTTTTATTGTACTTTAAAAATCTTATATAAAATTGTGTTCCTCCAGATTTGATTTTATTCTTTATAAATGCATTTCAGATATACATAGTATTTTGGTAGAAAATGAAAAATCCTTTTTCCTTATTAAAAAAGCAGGCGAAAAGTCAACTTCTGATTGATCGATTCTTCCTATTAAGAAACATATTCCCACAAATAACAAACATCTGCTTGCCAACATAGATCGCAATTTAACGTCTCGTTCCGAAGTTACTATGATATAGACACAAAAATTATCGTTATGTTAGTATATATTTGTGTATAAATTTAAAAAAATATTTTGTTTGTAATTTCAGAGACCTGAAAACATACTTTCATCATATTCTGCTTACGTTTACCGCAATGGGTTATTTTCCAATGAAAATTCAAGAAAAACCAGAGTAAAAATAAATGTTTTTAGTTAACATAATTTTCTACTTAGTAGGTTAGCCATTTCTACGTAAGAACCACTATTGAAACCCTAATTTTAGTGAGTTTAAAAACATTTCTTTGGTTTATCTATCTTTTATAGTTTCAAAGATATTAACGGTTCCAGTACAGCGCGACCCCAGCCATGTTTTCCCCTCCCTCCATGGTATGTCGATCACTTGATGAGGCGACGACATTCGGTTTTACAATCACCCAAGTGCCCAGAACAATAATCTGAAATTATATTGCGTTGGGGTTTCAGTGCATGCCATCCCCCTTTCGACCCTGAACTAAATTGGACCTATATGCACTCGGTTGACCTTACCTAGTCCCCTTGAGAGCATATGCCATGACCCCTTGAGCGGTAAGGTTCTTATTTTTTAAGAGGTTATCTTTTTATTTTTAGGTTTTTGTTGGATAAAGATGTGATGAGCTGAGGAGTCGTGCACCTTCCTAGAACAGTTTGTAGATACTGTTAGGGTCATTTTTTATTTAGCTATCCCGTTTATTTACAAATATATTTAATTCGTATTTTTGTGTGTAAATGAATTAAATTTTTTACGAGTGTGAAAGTGAAATACTCATCGTGTTACTGTCAAAATAAATTTTTCATTTTACAATCCCTTCAAACTTCTAACCTATATGCATGAAGAACATTTTATTCTATAAGATAGTAATTAAATAATTGTTGCAGGTTATATATTATTAATTACATACTTTTTTTCAATTTCCGAAATAACTCCGGTTATTAATTAAGTGGTTTTTATGAGAGATGCTTCGGTCTCATTATAAGAAAAAAAAGTTTTTCAATAATGAAGGCAGTTCTAATAGAAAGGATTAAATTCAGATTAAAAAAAGGTTTTTGGGGGGAAAAATCTGTAAGTTAATGAATGATTTTACCAACTAGCTACTCTTGAAAGTATTAGCTGCTGGCAGTGGCGGGTTGACTGTCACAGCGCGTTCGATCTGACAACACCGCATCCCTAACCTACCAACACGCATCCCCAACATCTACCACAAACCCATTCCTATTGTACTTTATATCAAAGTATAGTGGCTCTTGTTTTAGTAGTACTCTAGCATGTTTGCTAGTAAAAGCAAAGTTTCTTAGTTTCTTAGTGAACTACTTTTCATGTAATAAATGTGTGCTACTTTTTTTTACCAATGCACAACGATGACAAAATAAACCCAAAAAAAGCTCAAGTAGTATTACATGGTTTGACACAGGTGGCTTTGACATATTTGATGCTTTGTGTGGATCACAAAGAACTAAAGGCATAGGTTCCTAAACTGGGGGTCGGAGACGAGTTAGAAAATAGTAAGATAAATTCTTATTTTGTCTAAATTTCTACACAATTTATAAATAAATTTACACCTTTGATTTTTTACATAGGTAATCTTATTGACCATGAAGTTCGGAAAATTTTAATGAAATGTATGCGCTTATAAAAAGAAATATTAGTAATGGTTGCGTAAATTTTGTAAAATTGAAATGAAATCAACATGACACCTTGAAAAAAATAACAGTTAAACGTAGTCCCGAAACTAATGTTTGCCGTTCAATGTGGCAACATCGCCTCAATAGACAAACCTTCATTTTGGATAAAACACTTTAACAGTGTATCACAGGCAGATCTACGATTATATTTGCCTTTTGAAACTCCTACTTAGCGAAAAAAACATTTTTAGCACTTGTTGCAATAAAAACAAAATATAGGAACAAACTTTTCTCAGAGATGTTAGTTGTCATAACTTGATTACTTTTTATCTGCCTTTTTGTTGTATTTTATTCGCCCTAAAAAGAAAATCTTTGACTGTAATATAAGCATTACTGTATGCAATCAAAATAGTTTGTTGGCTGTCAATCACTTCATCAGAATTTCCTTTTTCTTGAGTATTCTACCTCGGATTAGTACAAAGGGAGTATTCAGGATCAAAAATGGAGGTGGTGGCAACCCATGTTCATTCAAATTGTACCATCTTAATATTTTAGATAAATATAATTATAGCAGTGCTTAGATATTACAGTTATTTACTAGAACAAAAGTAATTCTTGGTATAGTTATTTCTTATACAATAGAACTTCAATTATCCAAAATCCGCTTTCAGATATTCAGGAAATAAAATTAAAGACTGAGATATCTAAAAAGTCTAAATGCACTATGTGCGTTATCTCTGTGAAGCTAGTGTGAGCGCAGCGCAGACACTTGGATGCTGAGTCGCCGGCAGGGCCACTTCCGTTAAATATGTCGACGTAGAAATTACGCACCCATGAATTTTAACTTTGACTACAAGCGCTTGGGTGGAAAGTTTTATTCGTGCTAGGATAAAACTATTCACACCCTCAATTAGCGTGTTTAATTCTGCGTTTATGTATATAACCAAAAAAATTTTTCACGATTTATGTTAAACTTCGTTTAAGATATAAAGAAAAAAGTAAGGTTTTATCACTCATTTTTATTGAAGATCAACTTTAAAGCATATCTGCATTAAAACCACTAGTCCAGTCTTTGTTAAATTTCTATACTATAATATATTACTAATTAGTAACCTAAAAATAAAATTTGAAAATTTTATCTCTTGTTAGGTAAGTTGCTACTTAGTAGCAGTGCTTCGGGCAGTTTAACCCGCTCCCAAGTTAATAAAAAAAAAGTCGCTACTTTGATTTAGTACACCAATTTTTATAACACGGGTCCTTGTCCGATCTAACTGGTTTTTAACTTGTTTTAAATAATACAATCTCAACATTTACAAGTTTTTAAGTTTGTTTAAAATAAACTTCAAGAAACATTTCCCATCAGCCTTTTTCATGAGGGATTTCAATCTCCAACGACAGATTTACAAACTTTTTTGGTTTGTGATTTTATAAAAATATTTTCGATATTTTGTTTATATACATAATTCAATATATATTAACAATTCTATTAATCCTCACAATCAGAGAAGTCATCTTCTACTTCTATGCTATCGTCATCATTGTCTGAATCTGAGCCTTTTGAATATAAATTCAGATGATTGGTTAAACAAGCGGAATTTCGTCACAAAGACGGTCTTTATCTCAGTAATAGTCTTCTACGCTTGTCCAACACATCGTAGCATATCCAACATTGGAGATGTTTCTTACATTCAAATCTGACTTGAAACAAAGTCAGTTAGACTGGCTTTCCCGAGGGCTCACTGTACGCTACTTTCACTTCTAGCGGCATGTTGATTATTAATAGCACATTACCCCTGTATCAAATAAAAATCAATAACGCAATGAATTCAAAACCCTACATAAACAGTTTATATACATTTTAAGTGTTAAGATTTTATTCTTTAAAACAAGATAAAAACCAGTTCGATCGGACAAAAGATCCATGAGTTGCAGTTGCTGTACTAAATCTACAGCAACTTCCTTTATAAGTGAGATAACATTTACAAATTCCATTTTTAGGTTACTAATGAGTCATATAATATGGTATAACAATTTCACAAAAATTAAACCAGTGGTTTAAATGCAGATATGCTTTAAAGTTAAACTTAATTAAAAAAGAGTTATTAAACCCTATTTTCTTCTTTATATCTTGAGCTAAGTTAACAAAAATCGTGATTAGATTATTTTGGTTATACACATAAACGCAGCATTCAATACGTTAATTAATGGAGTGAAGAGTTTTATCCTAGCACGAATGGTTCGCTTGTAGTTAAAGCTCAAACCCATGGGTCCATAATTTCTGCGTCGACAGATTCAGTCCTAATTATCCAGTTTAGGAATTTCCAATAAAACATAACCCAATCAGAGTATCCTCTAATTGTACTTCTTAGCCAAATGAGGAGTGTGTTTTGCCTTGTTGCAGTAATAAAATATTAGTCTCCTTTAAAAGTGTAGCCTCTTTAATGTTCTTTAATTTGTTTCCTCCTAAATCCTTCTCTACCGATAGAATATACCACAAATCTACTTATATAGACATCACCGATTCATAAAACTCCATAAAGAGCTTTTATTTTATCAAAGTTCTTGGAAGTAATTTTTAGCTTTTTAGGATGAAAGTGGGAAAACAGCAGGTGAATTTTAGCGTGAGAATCTAACTTTCAAAGATAAGGTTAGGGCGTTATGATGAGGGATGATCAGCAACCGTCTCCAGTATTCAATCTCCCTCAAATGGTGAGTTACTTTTGCCACCTAATGAAAATAAATTCACAAGTCTAAACTGTCTAAAGATATTCAAAAAAATTTCTTAATTCATGAATAACGGAAATTCAGGGATAGAAACCAAAGTGAAAAATTAAAAATTACACTTTTGCTATTACTTGCGACCAGACATTTGTTAACTAAAAGTTGTTAATTGTTAACTTACACTTGGAGGAAACGTTTTCGTCTTACGACTTCTTTAGCCTCCTTCAGGAGGCTTTATTATACAATCTGTATAATAAATTGTATAATGCAGCCATTTTTTAAATATATGGATGATTAGAATTATTAGGTATTTTTTGGTTTGTTAATGTCGGTTTACGATATATACTACATTCGAATTCATCATTGTATCTTGATATTGTTATATCTAGAAAATTTATTTCCTTATTTTTTTCTATTTCAGAAGTAAAATTTTATTTTTGTTTATTTCATTTATTTTGTCCAAAATAGTTACTAAGTTTATACTATTATTATTAGATGTATGTAAACCGTCATCCACATATCTAAACCTATAACAGTTTTATCATATGTCTTTATAATATTATTTATTTTATCGTTTAAATATTGTAAAACCTTTCAGATATTATACTTGATAAAGGGGAACCCATAGCCTGGCCATCTTCCTGTTTGTACATTTTATTATTGTATGAAAAATAATTTTGATTCAATATTATTCTAAATAAATGTATTTATGATTTCTAATTTTAATTTTCTGTCTTTACTCATTCCGCTCTAATTTAGATTTTATAATTTTGAGAGTTTCTTTTATAGGAGTATTTGTGTACATACGATTTATATCTAATGATATTAATTTTGTCTTATTATCAATATTATAACTGTATTTAGTTTTTCAATAATAGAATTAAATATGGTATGATTATTGTTTAGTTTCATTTTATCTTTAAGAATAGATGGTTATGAATTTTGATATTTTATAAGAAGGGGTTTAAGAAGAAGTGTATAAAATTTATTAACAGCTTAAATGTTTTTGTCTAATTTGTGCAATTTAAAAGTCTATTCATAATTGGAATTTTTGGATTATCATTTATATAATTACAAGTATTACTTTTATTAAATAATTTATAAGAATGTTTTATTAATTTTTTTTCATTTTGAAATTTCTTTGTAGGGTCTTTACACACTTTACAAAAATGATTTTGATTTATATATTTTTCTGTTGTAATTATATGTTCCTTATTATCAATGATGACAATAGCATTACTTTTATCAGCTTTTACTGTAATAAGATTGTCATTTTGTAGTTTATTCCTTAAATCTCTGATTTAAAAATATTTTTATCCGTAAGTTTTATTAATTTCATTAATTTGTTTAATTTATGAGCTGCTTCAATTTAAGTACTATCTTGTATATTTTAATTTCATTTACTTATAGCTATTTCTGTGTCTATTATTGTATTATTAATATCTTTATTTATTTATTTATTATTATTATTATTTTTTTTTTTTATTTTTTTTTATTTTATTTTTTTTTTTTTTTTATTTAAATACCTCTGAAGATGATTGCTGGGCAATCGAAATGTACATAAGGTTTAAATAAATGTTATTTGTGGTTTAGAGGTTTTATTTATTTAAAAATAAACATTACGCCACAGTTGCTTCAAACAGTTATCTTTATTTATGTCTCTTTTTATTTTGATTTTATTATTTCCAGTACTTTTATTTCACTATTATTAAATTATTCAAATTGACAACATTAGGGTGATAACTATATTTAATTTCTTTTTATAATTTTTTTTTTAATAATAAAATAAAATTGATCTCGTCTTCTTTATTTTGTACACCACTGTAGTTATATATCACAAAAAAATCTGATTATTCTCCAAACATCTGTTATAGTGTCCACGACTAGGCTTCTACTCAAAAGATAGGCATTTCTTATTTATAGAATGAGATTGGGCTGTTTTAAAAAGAATGTCTTCACAAACTTTCTAAGGAGAAAAAATCTGCTCGAGGTTTAAGGTCGCAAAGGATAATTTGTCTGTTATACTGTGCAGTAGTGCTACAGGACTGATGTCTCAATAGTACATTAACCCTTTTGATCCCGGGACGTTTTGCATGGCTCCAGTCCTGGCCATGATTTATTGAAAAGTGAAGTACTTTGACAAACTTTCACCCAATTTTTATTTATCGATAGATTTTCAGAATTCGCTTTTTTTATTATACTTCTGTAAGACTACTATAACATATAATTAACACGCAAAAAAATTTAAAAATGTTACTCACTAGAAAACATTTTTCAAAAATTTTCTGTTTCCATTTTATATAGCGTATGTAAAATTTAAAATCAGTTTCTAAATAAAAGCATCTTGTCTTTGTACACATGAGTTAATTTTCAATTAGTTTTATCCACAAACAACGAAGATAAATTTTTATAACTAAAAAGTGCAAATTTTTCCACAACACAACATTGTGTAAAACACATGATAATGTATAAAACTAATAGTAATTAAGTCACTTGTAAAATTACAAAATAAACACGATTAATGGTATTTTAGCTGTAATCAAATGTTTTTATGTTGTCTTATTGTCTGAAAAAAAGGTTTTTATTTTATATGCAGTAACAAAAATCGCTACAAATAATCAACTGGTTTTTAACAATGTAAACGCTAAAAGATCAACTCCACATGAAAATTGTGAGTAACAAACGGACCACTCGCTCACTACTATGACAGCTGACGTAGCACTTTGCGCCAAGCAACTTGTCATCGAGTTTGAACTGAAACAGTTGCTAAATCAAACTAGAAGGCCTTCAAGTTCTATAACTTTGTAAACGAGTTCATTACAAATGCTTTAATATATACAAGAATTGTTTTACCGATTACATTATATTTTTTTAAAAAATATTATGTGACGGTCTGAAAATTCTCGGACGTTTAGATTTCTCAACACGCCCGAAAAATCGGACGTTAAAGATCAAAAGGGTTAAATTTACCGTGAAGGATTTAAAAACATTATCGGTGAAGATCTCAACAATTTTTTGAAAAGTGCGTATCAAGATTTGAAGAAAGAAGAGCTAAAAGAAATAATTACCGAACCTGTCCCTATCTTGAATAACGAAGACTAAACAATCGTAAAACATGTATCGCCGATGGTAACATTCAAAAAAAATCTGTCGGTAAAAGGTATGTTTACAAAAAGAGTTGGGTGCGTCCGTTACTCAAATTGATCCCTCTTCGAAAAGAACATTAAAATTTAAACGAGAGCTGGAAAAAGTACTATTGGTATATAATAAAGCGTATTAAAAGAATAGTAAAATCGCGCAAAAAGTAAAATAGCAAACGGACAAAAAATCAATTGAACAGTGTTTATTTAAGATTATTTGTCTAAAATTAGTTTTTATGAGTTTGGTGGATAGTATTTAACAATAAAAAGTACGTGTGTTTGTGTGTGTGAGCGCGCATATTCAATAGAATTTTCGAGTTTTCGGATTGAAGAAAATCGTAAATAAACAATACAAATATATATGTAATTATGTATTACGTAAATACACCTTACTGTATTATAAGTGTACAGTATAGCTGTAGTTATTGTTAACATTGTTTGTGTGGAACGTAATCTTTACTTTTCCCTGTACAGTTGGTTTCAATATTCGCGGTAAGTTCTGGGAACGTAACCTTTACTTTTCCCTGTACAGTTGCTTTCAATATTCGCGGTAAGTTCGGGGAACCTAACCCCCAGCGAATAACAAGGAATCAGTCTATGTAATTTATGCTGTTGAGCTCTGTATTTGTTATTGTTATATAATGTATAAAAAACCTAAATTTATGGCTATTTTATTATTTTAAATTATTCTGATCGATGTAAAATTTTGAGTTTAGCATTGTATTAGTTTATAACTGGAAGTTATACACCAAATTTCACATCCACCTAGAACTTTCAGAAACTTGACTACTATAATTCCTGAAAACATGGCTATGGTTACAGAAATATGGGTATGGAAACGACTAAGTGCGTAGCTACAATAATAATAATATCTCGAGAGTTGACTTATTTTTATATACGTTGAATTTATGACAATACTAATAATTATTAGGAGGCAAATAATTTTATTTTTAATACTTAAACTTGTATATACAGAAATTCTAAAGTCAGTAGTTTAATGAGTTGCTATCTATTAAATTTTACAATTTCATTGTTAGTTGATAAAAAGCAATGTCAGACATTTTTGTAAACCATTCTAAAAGTAATCAGATCTTACTACATTTAACACTGTTACGTAAAGCTACGTGACGTATTTATATTAATGCGTTGCCTTTACACCAATAGATGATAAAAGTAGTTTATCAACTAGAATAACACTAATTTTAGATCATAAAACAACGTTATAACTGGGTTTTATTAATTTTGTTTTGTTTTTAAGACAATTAAAAACCATTTCATCACAGAAAATATCTGTCAAATAAGTAAGTGAAATCACGCGAGCGTTAATTTTTTTGAATTAAGTATTTTGTTTAGCATACATGTTGAGCAATTATTAATGCCCAGGGCCTATAAGTCGAATAAAACCGTTTTTGCCAAATTTTAAATGATTTTAGCAGAGGTTAAATAGATTTAATCCTCTTTCTGATACAAAGATTAATGTTGAGTGAATTGGTTTCCCTAAGCAAATTAATACGCGCGCGCGCGCGCGCGCGCGCACACACACACACACACACACAGTTTATAACAGCGAGCACAGAAAAAGTTATTTCTGTGCTCGCTAGTATATAATGGATAAATATCGATGTGTTATTAAATTTAAACATTACATATTGTAATACATTAAGGTTTATACATGTGATCGATTTTGAAACACATTATATGCATTTGGAAATCTTAATTGATTGACACTCTAATTGTACTAATTGCTTGTTTTTTAATAATTCCCTTTTTATTATTTCTATTTAAATATTTGCATATATATATATATATATATATATATATATATATATATAAGAGGTTTGATACAATATTTTCGCATTACTATTTATTTCACTCAACTTGAATGTCCGTATCGTTCAGCGTTACGATACGACACCGAGCAAAACTTATCAAGAGCATTTCAATCTGGTTGACATTAAAACTGCTTAAGCATTTGATTTTGTTTAGACATCTGACCGAAGGTTAATGGGGCCATAAATATCTTTCTTTATGCTGCAAACTTCGACGGTCGTTCAATAAATATCCGGTATGAAGCATGAGACGCCTAGTCTGGTACGTGTCCATATCATAAACTCTCTGCAGCTGCAAATCAATCTAACTATGGCGACATTAGAGATTGACATACCGGGCGGGGGGGAAACATCGCTGAGGACGCGTTGTACTGGACCCTTGTATCGTTTTAGCTATAATAGATATAACAAAAAAAATGTTTTTAAACTCTCAAAAATTTGGGCTGTAAAACGGTATTTTAATTTAAATACCTTTCAAGTTTTAAATGTTTTTTCCAAAACATTTTGGGGTTTTACTATAGTTTTATTCCAGTAATTGCTCTAAAAAACTGGTTGTTTTTAATAATTACACTCTATCAAGTCTAAAAATTGAAAATACATATTTTTATAATGAAAATACTATACAGCAACTGCCTTAAACTATTGTAGAAGCAATATTACTACTGGACAGAAGCAAGTAAACGTCACGCGCATTGTCGTACTAGTCTAGATATCTAAAGGGGGTTAAGCATGCACTGATAGCCTAACTCAATTTTATTTCAGATTATTGTTCTGGGCACTTATGTGATTGTAAAAACGCCGGGGAGGGCGCTGGACTTGGAACCTTCATATCTTTTAACTATAAAAGATAGATAAAGCCAAAAAAATGTTTGTTAACTCACTAAAATATGGGCTTCAATAATGGATCTTATGTAAAAATTGCTAACTGTAATACCTACTGAGTAAACAATTATTATCACTTTGGTTTTTTCCTTATTTTCCATTGGAAAATATCCCTTTGGGATAAACGTAAGCCGAAGACTAAGATGAAGGTTTGTTTTAAGGTCTCTGGAGTTTAAAAAATATTTGTTCAAATTTATACACACAAATATATAGGGTCCACTAATATCACGATAATTTTAGTGTTTAAATCATGATAACTTTGGAACGTATCGTCCGATTTCGATCTAATTTAAGAAGCAGATGTAATTTTTTTATTTGTGGGAATGTTTGCTAATAGGAAAAATCGAAATGCTATATTTATCTGAAATTCATTTATAATGAATAAAATCCAATCTGGAGGAACACAATTTTATATAAGATTTTTAAAGTATAGTTTGAACAGTTGTTTTATATAGTATTTTCATTATAAAAATATGTATTTCCATATTTTAGACCTGATAGAGCGTAATTAATAAAAACAAATAGTATTTTAGAGTTATTACTGAAATAAAACTATAGTAAAACCCGAAAGTTTTGGAAAAAACATTCTTTACTTAAAATGTATCTAAGACAGATATTTAGTGGTAATGACCTTTTTTAAAGCCAAAATTTTTGTGTTTTAAATTTTTCTTTGGTTATTCCATCTGACTGCCAACCTGTTTTCCGATAACGTTCACAAATAATAATTTGTCGTCTAGTGTGTTTATTCATTTGAACTAGTTGATTTTATGTCGTCGGACACCAGTGAAGTCATAGCGCTACGTAGATATTTATACTACGAGCCGCGTAGGTCACGTGTCGGGTTACTAGGCATTCCGTTCAAGGCCGATCTTTGGAATAAATTTCAAATGTTACTATTTTTATTGTATATTTTCAATTTAAATTCAAGTATAAATTAATGCTATGACGTATTTTCACAATGTTAGTTACTTTTTAACAATAAATATAGCTACTATTTTGTCTATCACGTATTTTATATAAAATTTCAATTTTCAGAACAACTTTTTCTTTAAAAATATTGGTTTTTGAATAATTATAATGTAAATGTAACTTGAATATTATTCTTACATTTATGTTTGTATTGTTTCAATGCAGTTGTTTTAAATTGAGCTGTTTTTACGAATTGTATATGATCTTATGAATTAGAGGAAGACGTTTTAAATTAGAGTTTTTAGTTTCTAATTTTAGAAGTGTTCAGTTTTTTTAGTGAATTTCATTTAGGATCAAATCAAATGTACCACTATTCTAAAACGTAATGTAGTTCTACAAAGAAGTGTAAATAAAAACTATTTCCTTGTAATTCTAACTTTTCCAATTATTATATTCTTTTAAAAAAAAAAATATTTTTTCTGAACGCCAAGTTGCAGGAACACGGGCCGTATCGGACACCTCATGTGCTTTGTGACCTCATCGTGGGATGATTTAGTTAAGTCATCATTGTCGGTCACCGGTTACTGCCATGGCAATCAACGCGTTAAGACCAAACAACCTTTTAACACGTTCACTGATAAAAAAAAATGTTACGTACCAAAAATGCTAAAAAATATTTTTGTACGGAAACTTATCTTTATGTATGCTTTGATAATATGTGATGTCCTACTCATGATGTCTTTTAAAATATATATATATATATATATATATATATATATATATATATATATATATATATATATTATAATTATGACGTTTTTTTACTGGTTGTTCCAGAACACCTAAGGACACTACTCACACAACATAAAATTGTCCACCTTCTATTTGGAATAATGAACAGTGATAAATTCCTAATAAATGTAAAAGATAAATTTGAAAATATTTATAAAACGTTAATACAAAAAATATTTATAACACACTAATGTAAATTGTTTTATTGGCGGTGGTATGGCATCGAAACAACTAATTGCACAAAGTCCTGGCTTTTCGGGGCAAACAAGACACTCATATGTCGTGTATGTCTTCTTTATATGCTTTGAAAACTGGCGACATTTCATTTGCGATATGCTGTTTGAGTTTTTATTTTTTTTAGCGATTCTTGAAAGGGTGTGTGTTGGAGGGCGCGGCAAAAGTCGAGGTGAAGGTGGCAGCTCAGGAATAAGGCCATTCACTATTATATGTATAACTCATACAGGTTCATTTTTTTGCGTTAGCTGACAATGAACTACAACAGTTCTTTGAACAAATAAGTGCATTACAGTTAGCACTCAATTAGCAATGAGGCATCAAACAAAACCTGAGGATTTTCGTCATAGTCGTGGTTGTACTCCTCATCTTTGAGTCCCTATTTCTGATTGTCCTCACCTGTATTAAGACTATCACTGCCTTGTGTAACATTACTAGGTTCTTATTCCACATCCATCTTTTTTTTTTTTAACTTGGGAGCGGGTTTAAACTGCCCGAAGCACCGCTACTTCAAGGTATATTGTTCTTACCTCCCTGATCTAGTCAAATAGCCCCTTCCTTCTTACCAGGTTTAGGAGTTTCCTGACTAGTGTTTTACCTTCAGCATCCACCAGAGCTGTACTACCACCAAAGAGGTTGAAGCGCCTCTCGGCAAGTGCTTCACATCTATAAATAATGTGTGTGGCAGTCTCCAGTTCTTGCCCGCATAATCTGCACACTGGTTCATCTTTGTAGATACCCATTTTATGCAGATGTTTCCTTAGTCCACCGTGTCCCGTGATTAGACCTGTGGCTATCCTCAATTCCTGCCTAGACAGATAGATGAGACTCTTCTGCAGCCCCAAGGAAGGTTTCCTAAGGGTTAGCTTACTGTGTCTCATCCCTTCAGCCCTGATCCAGTGCTCACAGTGTCTTTCAGCCATCCACCTTCACAATTCAATCTTGACCATGGATTTGGAAATAACTACCGCCGGCTCCGGTCCAATCAGGGGAGTCGAAGACCCTCTCTGGCCAGCGCATCTGCGGCTTCATTTCCAAATATTCCCCTATGCCCTGGCACCCAACCTATCCATCCATCATTAGTACAAGTCGTTAACCATACGCAATACAAAATATACTATCTCTCGCTTTATCACGCCAATAAATAAATAACTAGGGTTACTGCTTGAAACGGATTGATTTTTTAAGACTAATGTGTTGGTTGTTCCGGAAAACTGCCGCACAGGCATGACGACCGATGGCTCAGCGTTTAATGCCTTACTACTTTTAAAAACTTACTTCGAAATGAATAAAATGTACATGATCAGTGCCCACTCATTGCATAACAAAGTTAATTTAGACTGCAAAGGTCGAGTGTTAATGTAGTTATCGATTTGAACTACAGTAGAACCCCTCATATCCGAACCCCAGCGAAATCGAACATGATTTTATGAAAACTAAATTTTCAAAAAGTATCTAAAGTTTAATAAAGTATGTACTGAAAGTTTACTACTTACGTAAAACAGGACTGAGATGTGTAATATATTGGAATTGATACTGTTAACATAGGATATATTACGATACTGTACTACTGTATCACTTCATTAACTTAGAATTTATTGCCAGTAAAATAAAAATAAAAAAGACAAACATTAAACTATATTTTTAAAATCAGTAATCGTCATCTGGCGAAGAAACGTAAACATTCCCGAGGATGCGCAACAATACTTTTAGTGGGAAAGGCTTTAAAATTCAATCCAGTCCGGTCCGCATTATACACTTGCTGGGGTGAGTAATTTTCTGGCGAAATCAAACCTTCAAGTTCATCTAAATATTTTTTCCAGCAAGATTATCAGCTGATAACTCCTACCCGATTACCGTTAGTTGTCTAATTCCGTGCCTTCTTTTCCATCTATCCAACCAACTATTGCAAGCAGTAAATTCACAAATCACCGTTCATGAATTTCTTCAACTGTAATGCCTCTCTTGTGTAAATCATAAAAATACGGCCTCGTGAATTTTTCCATTCACAGAAATTTTCGCGTGATGGTGTTGTTCAAAAAACATTTCTCTTGTAGCACTGCAAAAATGTTCAATTTTGTATACAGAAATATGTAATGAATCCTCTAATATTGTTCGTTAATTAAAAAAAAACTCACTTCTGTCAAATGCAAAATACACAGCAAATCTGAATTTTGTCGGCAAATCCGAACAGGCAAATCCCAATTAGTTCGAATTTAAGTGGTTCCACTGTACTTCATTGAGAATTCTCTGCAACATTTCGAGCAATCTCTTCACTACTAAAGCCCCAGGATGAATGCAACAGTGCGTTTATTTCATGTTGGGAACCCTCAGATTTAATACGAGATTGAAGACCTGTTTTATACCTGGCCACAAAGGGTGCAGAATATTTCCGATCTGACGATCTGGGATCGGGAGAAATACCAGGGATACTCTTGGGATTTTGGGGGAAGTAATTTTCGCAATTTGTTAAAATAATTTGTTCCCTTAATGAGAAGAATGTATAAACTGCTTCTCAACAAGTAATGGAAATAGTTTTGTTTAAAGTCAATTCCTCACATCAACAAAGAAAAATTTTGTTGTAGATAATTTTTATCTTGTAATTAATGAATATATATATTGTGGCAAAATTGAAACCGAATTTCCTTGCAATTTTACATTTTCCTTTCTGTGTTTGGTGTTAGACTATAATTTTTGTTTATTACTATTTATACGCTTTGTTTTTTCGTCACTTGCATTGTGTTGTAGTTTCTTTCGCTTTCCTTTCTCATTATCCTTTTGTGAAGCAAGGTTCGATACCGTCAATCCAGTTTGTTTATTTTATTCTTTTCATTAATTTTTAATCCTAGAGCATTATTTATGATATTGTGGCAACAATATTATAACCATGGCAACAATTTAAGGTTGTGCAATGGAGGTTTTGACAAAAACCAGATAAGGGAGAAAAATAAAAATTCGTATACATCTTTGAGAAGCACATTTCTAGCTATGGGACAATTGGCTCAGTGCCATAACGCTGGACTCTAACATCTTGAGCTCTAATCAGACCTAGATCCCCAAATTTTTATAATTTAATTATTGAATAAATATTTGTTAAAACTGTATCAACATCAATGCCATCCACTATAGGTTAAAAGAAATGTATTTAAACTTGAGTGGATAAATAAAAGCGTATTTTATTAACGATTAAAACTTCTTTGAAGATATCAGGAGAGTGTGAGCTCTCTAAATAAAAATTCAGCAACGGACCGATAGGCTAGACACAACTTGGCGTTTTCGTCTGAGTTTGGCGCCGTGGGTTGGTATTGCTACTTTGCACATTCAGCGGAAAAATGGACGATCGGATTATTTAACGCAGATGGTAGCAATGCAGCTCCTCACGTCCACAACAGTCGATCGAATTTTAACCATCGCTTTCGAAATGGTTGCATATGTGACTTGCGTTACACACGTGTCCATTCTGCTGTCGACAGCTTATTGTGTGATTTTATCATGGCTAAACTGGTATTACTGTTAACGCCAACCAGTAAATTCGGGCATGATGATTTATTTAATTAAAATCAATAACACAATAACCTCACGCCTAGAAAAAAATACATCTAATATGCTGTTGTAAGATAATATTATATTAGATTTAAGACGACCCACTCTTAATTTGTATAGAGTTCTTTCTGTTTATTTTACCGATGAAAGTAGCTAAAATCTATTATTAAAGAATGTATTTTTTTAGTTTAATAAAGTTCAATTTATTAAGTAATTAATGAGTTGTTAGATTGTTAAATGCAGAAAATCATTCATTAAATTTAATTTGTTCAAAATACAGATTTGGCGGCCAACAATTAATTTTTTTATTACTAATATATAATTATAATAATTATTTAAATATTTAATGAGATTGGTAAATCCAGAAAATCTTTCTTTAAATTTAATCTGTTCTAAATACAGATTTGGCGGCCAACAATAAATTTATTTCATTGTAACATATAATAATTATTATTATTTAAATAATTAATGAGTTGTTAGATTGTTGAATCCAGAAAATCTTTCATTATATTTAATCTGTTCAAAATACAGATTTGGCTGCTAACAATAAATTTATTTCATAGTAATATATATTAATAATAATTATTTATTTTATATAGGATAATGACAGGTCACAGACACTTTTGCTTTTTTGAAACATTTCACGAAACATTCGAAACCGTTTCGAATTTCTTTCCGCAATTCCTTTTCAAGAGCTCAAATTTTAATTAAACCATTACAAAACAAAACCTACTATTTATAAAATACATAACATATATAAAACATATTAAAATGAACAATTACAAAACTCTTAATAAATATCCATTTACAAGTCAATTTTTTTCCATCATTTTATTCAAAGCATTTTCCCTTTTTTTTATATACCACGTTTCCGTAAAGCTCCTCTTTTTCCAATCCCTTTCCTTATGTAAAACACCTATACTATCCCAGTCCATTTGATGTTTATTATTAAACTTATTAATATGTTCAGAAATGACATAATATTTTTCATCATATTTTACATTGTTGTTATGCTCATTCCTTCTTCTTTCCAAACGTCTAACAGTTTACCCTACATAATACATATCACACTCTTTGCAATCAATCTTATATACCACTCTTTTATTCTGCCATTTTTTACAACTATCTATGGCTTTTTTAACAATAATATTAGGTTTAAAAGGAAATCTATAAACAATTTTTAATTCACATTTTTTCCTCAACATTTGACCTAACTAACTCTTTAGTAAACGATTTTATATCAGGTAAACAAAAAGACGTTATTTCCTTTTTTTCTTTATTATCATTTTCTTTTATTTGGTCTATAAACTTTATAACTTTTTAATTTGTTCTCTATAGTATTTATTAATAAGACGTTAAGGGTAATTATTCAAAATTAAATCATTTTTCATAGCTAAAAAATTTTTTAAATGTATTTGCGGATCAGACAGATATCGTTACAATTTTATACGAAAGACTTTTTATGATTCCTATTTTTACGTGACTAGAATGTGCAGATAAAAAATGTATATATCTACCTGAAAACGTATTCTTCTTAAACAAATCTAATAATAAAAGCCTACCATTATCTTGCTTTTTAACTAAAATATCAAGAAAATCTAATTCCTCATTCCTCTCAACTTCATATGTAAAACTTTATCTTTCATGACCAGAGTTCATCCCCTTTACTAACATTTCTAATTTATTTTTAGCAATAATCAAAAAAGTATCATCAACGTATCTACCATAATACATAATTGATCTGTCAAACTTTTTTAGAAACATTTCTTCTATATCTTGTATTGCTATATCTGATATTATAGGTGAAACAGACAACCCAATTGGCATATCATTTATTTGTTTATGTAGAAAAATTTCTTCTTTATTTTGTATTGCTATATCTGATATTATAGGTGAAACAGACAAACCAATTGGCATACCATTTATTTGTTTATATAGAAAAATTTCTTCTTTATTTTGTATTGCTATATCTGATATTATAGGTAAAACAGACAACCCAATTGGCATATCATATATTTGTTTATATAGAAAAATTTCTTCTTTATTTTGTATTGCTATATCTGATATTATAGGTGAAAAAGACAAACCAATTGGCATACCATTTATTTGTTTATATCGAAAAATTTCTTCTTTATTTTGTATTGCTATATCTGATATTATAGGTGAAACAGACAACCCAATTGGCATACCATTTATTTGTTTATATCGAAAAATTTCTTCTTTATTTTGTATTGCTATATCTGATATTATAGGTGAAACAGACAACCCAATTGGCATACCATTTAATTGTTTATATAGAAAAATTTCTTCTTTATTTTGTATTGCTATATCTGATATTATAGGTGAAACAGACAACCCAATTGGCATATCATTTATTTGTTTATATAGAAAAATTTCTTCTTTATTTTGTATTGCTATATCTGATATTATAGGTGAAACAGACAACCCAATTGGCATATCATTTATTTGTTTATATAGAAAAATTTCTTCTTTATTTTGTATTGCTATATCTGATATTAAAGGTGAAACAGACAAACCAATTGGCATACCATTTATTTGTTTATATAGAAAAATTTCTTCTTTATTTTGTATTGCTATATCGATATTATAGGTGAAACAGACAAACCAATTGGCATACCATTTATTTGTTTATATAGAAAAATTTCTTCTTTATTTTGTATTGCTATATCTGATATTATAGGTGAAACAGACAAACCAATTGGCATACCATTTATTTGTTTATATAGAAAAATTTCTTCTTTATTTTGTATTGCTATATCGATATTATAGGTGAAACAGACAAACCAATTGGCATACCATTTATTTGTTTATATAGAAAAATTTCTTCTTTATTTTGTATTGCTATATCTGATATTATAGGTGAAACAGACAAACCAATTGGCATACCATTTATTTGTTTATATAGAAAAATTTCTTCTTTATTTTGTATTGCTATATCTGATATTAAAGGTTAAACAGACAAACCAATTGGCATACCATTTATTTGTTTATATAGAAACATTTCTTCTTTATTTTGTATTGCTATATCTGATATTATAGGTGAAACAGACAAACCAATTGGCATACCATTTATTTGTTTATATAAAAAAATTTCTTCTTTATTTTGTATTGCTATATCTGATATTATAGGTGAAACAGACAACCCAATTGGCATACCATTTATTTGTTTATATAGAAAAATTTCTTCTTTATTTTGTATTGCTGTATCTGATATTATAGGTGAAACAGACAACCCAATTGGCATACCATTTATTTGTTTATATAGAAAAATTTCTTCTTTATTTTGTATTGCTGTATCTGATATTATAGGTGAAACAGACAACCCAATTGGCATACCATTTATTTGTTTATATAGAAAAATGTCTTCTTTATTTTGTATTGCTATATCTGATATTATAGGTGAAACAGACAAACCAATTGGCATACCATTTATTTGTTTATATAGAAACATTTCTTCTTTATTTTGTATTGCTATATCTGATATTATAGGTGAAACAGACAAACCAATTGGCATACCATTTATTTGTTTATATAGAAAAATTTCTTCTTTATTTTGTATTGCTATATCTGATATTATAAGTGAAACAGACAACCCAATTGGCATACCATTTATTTGTTTATATAGAAAAATTTCTTCTTTATTTTGTATTGCTATATCTGATATTATAAGTGAAACAGACAACCCAATTGGCATACCATTTATTTGTTTATATAGAAACATTTCTTCTTTATTTTGTATTGCTGTATCTGATATTATAGGTGAAACAGACAAACCAATTGGCATACCATTTATTTGTTTATATAGAAACATTTCTTCTTTATTTTGTATTGCTATATCTGATATTATAGGTGAAACAGACAAACCAATTGGCATACCATTTATTTGTTTATATAGAAAAATTTCTTCTTTATTTTGTATTGCTATATCTGATATTATAAGTGAAACAGACAACCCAATTGGCATACCATTTATTTGTTTATATAGAAAAATTTCTTCTTTATTTTGTATTGCTATATCTGATATTATAAGTGAAACAGACAACCCAATTGGCATACCATTTATTTGTTTATATAGAAACATTTCTTCTTTATTTTGTATTGCTGTATCTGATATTATAGGTGAAACAGACAAACCAATTGGCATACCATTTATTTGTTTATATAGAAACATTTCTTCTTTATTTTGTATTGCTATATCTGATATTATAGGTGAAACAGACAAACCAATTGGCATACCATTTATTTGTTTATATAGAAAAATTTCTTCTTTATTTTGTATTGCTATATCTGATATTATAAGTGAAACAGACAACCCAATTGGCATACCATTTATTTGTTTATATAGAAAAATTTCTTCTTTATTTTGTATTGCTATATCTGATATTATAAGTGAAACAGACAACCCAATTGGCATATCATTTATTTGTTTATAATACTCACCATTAAACTGAAAACAGTGAGTTAATTAGAACCTCTAATCCTTTCAAAAATTCAGACATTGGTAAACATGTCTTACCTTTTATTATATCCCATCTCTTTGTAATACTTTCTTTAACCATTTCAAATGGTATACTGGGATACATAGAAACAATATCTAGGGAAGCCATAATGTAGTGTTTGGTACTACCATATTTCCAATCTTATTTTTAAAATCAATAATATTTTTTTAAACATGACCCGATCTAGACACCGCATCAATTAACACTTTTTTATAATACTCAGAAAGTTGAGAAACTGGACAATCTATACACGATACAACTAACCTAGCATGACATCCTTGTTTTGAGTTTTTAATAACCCATAAACTTTAGCACAGCAAGAATCTTTCGACTGATTTTTGTCAACAATCTTATACCCTGATTTAGAAATTTTTTTAAATTTAATAAATTATAAATCCTATTTCTTATTGTTTTTGTAGAAACATACCTTGTTTTTGTCTGTGGTCTGTCATTGGTCTATATAAAATAAATTGATAGTTATTAACAGACATTAAATATATATATTAGTTTATAATTATTTAAATAATTAATGAGTTATTAGATTGGTAAATTCAGGAAATCTCTCATTAAATTGAATCTGATCAAAATACATATTTGGCGGCCAACAATAAATTTATTTCATAGTAATGTATAATAATTATTATTATTTAAATAATTAATGAGTTGTTAGATTGTTAAATTCAGAAAATCTTTCATTAAATTTAATCTGTTCAAAATACAGATTGGGCGGCCAACAATAAATTTATTTCATAGTAATATATAATAATTATTATTATTATTTAAATAATTAATGAGTTGTTAGATTGTTAAATTCAGAAAGTCTTTCATTAAATTTAATCTGTTCTAAATACAGATTTGGCGGCCAACAATAAATTTATTTCATAGTAATATATAATAATTATTATTATTATTTAAATAATTAATGAGTTGTTAGATTGTTAAATTCAGAAAGTCTAGATTGTTAAATTCAGAAAGTCTTTCATTAAATTTAATCTGTTCAAAATACATATTTGGCGGCCAACAATAAATTTATTTCATAGTAATATATAATAATTATTATTATTATTTAAATAATTAATGAGTTGTTAGATTGTTAAATTCAGAAAGTCTTTCATTAAATTTAATCTGTTCTAAATACAGATTTGGCGGCCAACAATAAATTTATTTCATAGTAATATATAATAATAATTATTATTATTTAAATAATTAATGAGTTGTTAGATTGTTAAATTCAGAAAATCTTTCATTAAATTTAATCTGTTCAAAATACAGATTGGGCGGCCAACAATAAATTTATTTCATAGTAATATATAATAATAATTATTATTATTTAAATAATTAATGAGTTGTTAGATTGTTAAATTCAGAAAGTCTTTCATTAAATTTAATCTGTTCTAAATACAGATTTGGCGGCCAACAATAAAATTATTTCATAGTAACATATAATAATAATTATTATTTAAATAATTAATGAGTTGTTAGATTGTTAAATTCAGAAAATCTTTCATTAAATTGAATCTGTTCAAAATACAGATTTGGCGCCCAACAATAAATTTATTTCATAGTAATATATAATAATAATTATTATTATTTAAATAATTAATGAGTTGTTAGATTGTTGAATACAGAAAATCTTTCATTAAATTGAATCTGTTCTAAATACAGATTTGGCGTCCAACAATAAATTTATTTCATAGTAATATATAATAATAATTATTATTATTTAAATAATTAATGAGTTGTTAGATTGTTGAATTTAGAAAATTTTTCATTAAATTTAATCTGTTTAAAATACAAATTGACTGCCAACAATTTATTTATTTCATATTAATATATAATAATAATAATTTAAATAATATTAATTAATCTAAATTGACGTTTTCCTTTATAATTTTATTAGCAGAGTACCCGTCCTCCTTACGGGGTTGACGTATATTTGTTTTAGACTAACTTCATTCCGAAATACAAAACAGTTATGAAATAAGTTAACTCTAGGTTGTTGAAAAGATTGTTAATTTGAACATGTTTACACAATATTTTTTTTCGTAAAACAGACCTATAAGCAATATTTACAGCTTTGTTGTGAAAACTCAAATTACTATATCAGCTGATTAAGGTAAGTATATAATGGAGAATAGATAATTGAGTGTTAACCAGGTACCCTACGAATATCTGTAAAAATTCCAGCTCTATGGGTTCAAGTAGTGTTTACGTGATTTAGCATCTGAGTAACACAGGCTTACCCATTAGATTTTTATATAATAGTATAGATTTCGTAAGGTAACAAAAGCAATGGTATGTTATAGACGCACACAACGCGACATTATGTTCCAGTTTGGACCATATCGCGAGAAGGTTATGTTTAGTTATTACACCACATAAGTTTTTACCACCATTTTCACCGGTTAATTATAATTTCTCAGTATAATATTTTTCCTTTACATATGATTTTTCGTCATATTGTGCAGCTCGACAAATGACGAGATCCTAAAATAATAAAAAAAACTTTTCTCTGTCTTTAGTCTGATCAGGAAACAAAGTGTAGAAGGTCCGAACTAAATAATTCGGGTTTTTCCCGTTCTCTTCAATTGGCGAAATATCAACAATGCTAGAAGTTGTTATCTATTCATGTTATAAACAATGCTATTTATATAATAAAACTACAGTTAAATAGCCAATTGTTACAAAATGGTCAGTGATCGACTCGGAGAGTGAAGATTAGACCGCGACGTATATTTTATCGCCCAGTATGTAAACGCAACATTATGTTGGAGCGGCGACGGTTTAAAAAGTGATGATCGGACGAAACTCCCGGAGTGTCTCCAGTCTAGTTGTATTATTTTCTTGCAACTATAGTCTATTCGGCAGCAACTTGGCTCCACCCGAACGCAAGATTACGAACGCGGCAAAAACTAACGGCGCCTCACATCCGGGGATGTAGCTTACTGCGGGTGTTTCGTATCGTAATTAAATAAGGGATTTAAAGCATATTAATCATATTAGTTTTCATTTGTTTGTTTAATAGTGATTACTGAACTATAGGCCTATGATAAGAATTTTTTTTTACAAAAAGTTGTAAAGCTTTAGTGTTTTGTTTTCTCTTTTATTATATTATTTATGCCTAAGGACATTAAATTGATCATCTTAACCCTAGTACTTACAAATGTAACTTTTCAGGGTCATTAAAAATTAATTACAAATACGACGACGAAATTTTTGGGAAAGTTTAGGGTAGATAGGACAGCTTTAAACAACCTTCCATTAAAGAAGCTAAAAGAGGAAAGTTTTTAGAAAACCTGTTGGGTCTAAATGATTTAAATAATGTTGGTATTGGTGAACTCAACTATTCCAGGGAGTTTTAGAGAATTCAGAAACAGCATGAATTAGAATTCAATGAGGTTAGAAATTATATATTTTTTAAGTAATACCATTCCTGAAACAAATCGACTACCTTTGTGTCTATTACAGTAGATAAAATAACTACACAGGACCAAATTACTTGTCTCATTGCTTTATTTAGTTGGTGTTCAGACATGTATTACATATCTAAATCTTGTTGCTGTTCATGGCGAGCTGATTATTAATTACCTATTACACTTTTGCTATTACTTGCGACCAGACTTTTTGTTAACTTAAGGTTTCAGCCTCGTATTTTTGCCGCTAAGAATGCTGCAGTTGTGCTTCCTCGGTACCATTTTTTGAAAGTTAGAAGTGATGTGATCGAAAAGTATGTGTGATCTTTGCCGTGTTCGTTCATTTCGGATATCCTTTTATTTCGTGTGTTGCTAAATCTGGTCGCAAGTAAGAGCAAAAGTGTAACAAGCATTATCATTGACATATCTCTCTGTGGCACTACCACAACGGCAATGCCCTTTCGATAAAAATCAAATCTGCCCTTGACAACTTCAATATAAAATTCAAGAATCACGACTAAATATAATGTCTTAATGGGGAATATTTTGACATTTCAGTGGCAAAAATATTACAACATTGGTGTAATAATATAGAATTTACGTAAGCTGCTAAGCCCATATCTATATAGTCCATCATTTTCGGGGAATTTTAAAATGTTCATTCACGGGCTAGGGGAAATATTGGGGGTAAACATATTTTCTGACCTCTCCCCCCCCCCCCAGTTATAGATTTTGCAATCTACAAACATTCCAAAACAAACTAAAAACACTTCATGTGTACAAACCCCGAAAAACGTCAGATGTACTTTTTTTTATCACATTACAAATCACAATAACAATATTGGAAAGAACCCCAATACCACAACACAATTCTTTCCAATATTTTCATTGTAATATATTGTACAACTGTGCTCTTAAAGTTGTGTACATTACAAATCACTTATTTTTAAAACCGCTGCCGCCTAGTTCAACATATCAATCATAAACAATATATTCACCACATCATTAAAAAGGGACCCTATTTCAGTACAATCTACAAACATTTGAAAGCAAAATATAAAACACTTCATGTGTACAAACCCCGAAACAAGTAAGATGTACGTTTTTTTTACCACATTACAGATAACTTATTTTTAAAACCGCTCCCGCCTAGTTAGACAGAGGCATCCCAGTGGCCAACTTCGGGGTCTGATGAGGATTATGTACAGTATGTGAACGTTAATATTGCACATTGTATATACAGTTGAACTCCATTGCACTTTAATTCTCGACAAACAAATCTATCAATTTTGGCTGTTTAATTTTGTGAGCCTCTTTCATGCCGTGCAATCCCGTATTCTTTTCAGCATAAGACGCGCAAAACACTACGTTCATTACTTTGTTTATCTGTAGGTCTTGGACGTTTTTATTGTGTTGATTTTATATGTATGTACTGTCTTATTCGATTTTTTTTATTTCTTATTTATTTTCTACTTCAAAATCATTTCGGATTATCCGGAGATCCGAGTTAACGTAATGGAGTTCGAGTTATCGAGATTCTAAAGTATTGACATTTTATCGCATCTATTATAATTTTATAAATATTGTTTTCTGTATGAGTATTTTATTATTTTATATTTATTATTCTATTTCAACATCATTCCGGGTGATCTGGAGAACCGAGTTAACGTAATGGAGTTTATTATTGTACTTCAAAATCATTTCGGGTTACCCGAAGATCCGCGTTAACGTAACGGAGTCCGACTTGACGAGGTTCTAAAGTATTGACGTTTTATCGCACCTATTATAATTTTAGGAATATTGTTTCCTGTATGAGTAATATTTGGTTTGTTATTTCTTATTTATTGTTCTTATTATTCTACCTCAAAATCATTTTGTGTTAACCCGGAGATTGGAGTTAACGTAACGGAGTCCGACTTGTCGAGGTTCTAAACGTCAATAAGTTTTATCGCACCTATTATAATTTTATAAATGTTTTCTGTATGAGTAATACTTGATTCTTTTTTATTCGTATGTTAAAGTATTACGGCAATATTTTTTGTATTTTTTATGTTTCTTTTCTTAGCAATGTGAATTTGTTTCAAAACATTCTATGTATCCATTTGTGTTATTTCACTTTAATTTCTCCATCTTATTAATTTTTAAAAACTCTTTTCATTTCTATTATATTTGGTTTTTTTAAAACATCATTATTTAGCTCTTTAAATACTAAAGTAAACAAACTATTCCAAGAACCATATGGAGGAATAAAGATACGTTATTTTTGTGGAATGGTTTGAGCTTGAAGCAGTTACTTTAATGTGTGTATTTCTTTTCTGAATGTTTGAGTTATATTTTTGTTTAATTTTAAAACGCATAAAATAACTGTCAATATTCAACCGTTTCTTAAGGAATGTTATTCTAAAACATGCTAAAATAAAGAATAAAGTAAATAATTTTGTAATCTGGAAGAAATATTAAGAGAGCGGAAGGATTAAAATAGACACTGTTTTAGAAGTTGTATTAAGAAGATAACATTGAATAGTATATCTGTTGTTGAAAATGAGTGCTATTAAAAAATTAATTGACTCAATTGTATTGTCTTAAACTACTCAAGCATTGTAAACATGCACTAAAAACACTTGAATATATACTGTATTGATTTCTTACATCTGCCTGAGGTTGTTAGCATTTACTGCCTAAATCGTTTACTTTTATTTATTGAAGTCAACCATTTCATGCGATATATTCCATTGTCAACTCTGACCATAACTGTCCTCTTGTTTGCTTTAGGTTAGGGTGGGGGTAAGGTTGTATATAGGATCCCACCTTGTGTTTAGTGAATTTTTTTAGAGTTTTGGGCATAAAGTGTGTGTGAGTTGTAATGTAATTAAGTGTTAAATGTAGCTTGAAATGTTTGCATATCTCATACTGTTTGGTTGTATGACATTGGTTATTGTTTGCTTTGTTTGGGTAGAGTTTGTAAGTTTTGTCAGATTTGCATAATTGTAGTTTGTGAACATTAGGTGTTCAGCAGTTTGACTGAGTTTTTTGTTTGTTTCTGAGTAATTTCATGTTTTCTTGGGTTTTTTTCTGAGTGACTTCATGTATTCTTGAGTTTTTTTTTGAGTGATTTCATATATTTTTGAGTTTTTTCCTGAGTGATTTCATATAATCTTGATTTTTTTTGTTTCTGAGTGATTTCATGTATTCTTGAGTTTGTTTTTGTTTCTGAGTGATTTCATGTATTAAGTTTTTTTCTGAGCGATTTTATGTATTCTCAAGTTTTTTGTTTCTGAGTGATTTCATGCATTCTTAATTTTTTTGTTTCTGAATGATTTCAGTATTCTTAAGTTTTTTTTCTGCATTATTTCATTTATTGAGCTTTTTTCTGAGTGATTTCATGTATTCTCAAGTTTTTTTTTTTGCGAGTGATATCATGTTTTCTTGATAGGGTGTATAAAATGACCTTCCTCTTTGTCCTGTGTAGAAACCGGGGTACAAACTGCAAGTTAGTATGTTTAAGCCAGCTGAGTTGTAAATGTCTTTGTATGTGATGGGTTTTAATTTTATTTCTGAGGGTAATCGACACTTACAAAAACCATTTATATATCAGGATGTTTAAAGTAACATGAATCCACGTGGTTTGAGACCATTCTGCTAAAGCAGGGGTTCCCAAACGCTTTGGTACCATGCCCCCTCTTCTTGAAATGAAACCCACCTACGCCCCCTCCACTTTACACTATAAATAAATGGTATGGGCGTATGGAAAAGAAACACACACACACACACACACACATATATATATATATATATATATATATATATATATTCACAAAAAAACATTATATAACATTTCAAGTTTTATTTCCCAAGGTAAATTTTAACTGATAAGAGGAAAATCAGTTAGTGAGAAGTAAGAGCTTGAATTTGTTTTCGCTAGAATACCTATTTGAGGTTGTATTTTAGTAAAGGCACAACACAAGTAATTGACAACATCAACTTTGTCCATGTTATTACAACAAGTGCTGTAAATGCTTATTCGCACAAGTAGGTGCTTGAAAAAAAACAAGTATAATCAAAGAATTGCCTGTGTCAAGTGTTCTATCCGAAATGAAGATTGTCCATTGTGCCACTGTTGCCACATTGAACGACAATGATTTAATTTCAAGTTTACAAAATTTGCACAACCTTTAACTTATATTTTATTTATAAATGCATAGATTTCATTAAAAGTTTCTGAACATCATTGTTAATAAAATAACCTATGTTGAAAAAATCTGAGGTGTAAATTTAGTTTTAAATTTTGATAAATTGTGTACTTAAATTTTAACTAAATGAGAATTTATCTTACCATTTTAAAAAAACTAGTCTCGCCCCCCCCCTTAAGGAATCCATGCCCTAAAGCTTTTAATAATATGCTTAATGCAAAACTTACCGGTTAATAATATTTATTGTTCAAAAAATTATTCGAGTTAAAATCTGTATACTCTAAACAAAATTATTTATATCCTTCAATAGAACAAATAATTATATTTACAACAGATATATAAGTCTTGAATTTTGTAGTCCATTACTTTCGATGAAACTCAATTAATCACTTTTACATTAGTTTATGACTATCCGAACTTTACACTTTAGAAATTTGTAAAATCTTACTGAGACAGAACGTTTCCGATCTCTGTGTGGCGATCTTCATCAGTGCCTTCTGCTTGGAGTTGTTAGGTTAAGTAGGAACGGTTTAAAAAGAATATTTTCGATGGTATCGAAGAGTATGGTGGGATTTGTATTGGGTTTGTGCGTTTAATATGTTTGTACTTTGTGTTTTTGAGTGTTTGTAAATTTCTTATTGTTCTAGTGTTAAGATGTGGTCCTTTTTTGTTGATGAGTTCCCTAGGTTATGGTAAATGTCTGTGTATTTGTGTCCTGTTTTTTATGTGATTGTAAAATGCTGAATTGGTATTCTGTTTGTGTTCCTCGACTATTTGTTTAAAGCTGCGACTTGTTTGCCCAATGTTAAATTTGTTGCAGTTCAATTTGTATACACATGGTGCTTGTAGTTTATCTTTGTTGGTATCGTGTTGTATTTTGTGTTGTAAATACAAATACAATACAAAATACAACACGACACCAACAACAAAGATAAACTAAAACAAGTACGACAAATTATTCTACATTGGGCAAACAGATCGCAGCTTCAAACAAAGAGTGAGGAACACAAACAGAACACCAACTCAACATTTTACAATCACATAAAAGAAACAGTACACAAATACACAGACATTTACCATAACCTATAAATCTTACACATCAACTAAAAAGGACCACATCGCAACACACGTGTCCAATATGAAATTTACAAATCACGCATACTCGTTGATGCTATGGAAAACCTGCCTTTAAAACCGTCACGCTTAACCTAACAACTCCTGGCAGAAGACACTGATACGGATCGCCACAAAGCGATCGAAAAGGTTCTGTTTCGGTAAAATTTACAAAATATAAAGTTCGGACGGTCATAAACTAATGTTAAAGTGATTAATATAGATATAGCTCCTGGCAACGGCCTTTTTTCCAAGACGTTAAAGCACACAGAAAGTAATTACTACAGTTTGTTTTACAAATTATGCACACAATTTATTATAAGGTATAATTTTGTTTGTGTTGATAATATGTCAAGTGCCTCACACTTCATTACATATCTGGTTTATTTATTCTGAAAAGTGATTTATCTTACACTTTTAACTAGTTGCTATCTTAATGAATGTTGTAAATAAGAATTTTGCTCGTGACAATTTTAGAATTATCAGTTGCTACGAATATAAAACAGTTGTAGATTTATTCATCTTCAAATCTATATTTAAAAATTTGGTTTAATCTACGGTCTTTTAGGGTCATTTAGAATAGGTAGAATTTTTGTTTCTATTTCTTATAAAAGTGAGTTTTGAAGTGTATGGGTGGCCACGAACCTCTTACCCACTTACTACCCATCTTAGTGTCATCACTTCTACATCCAATCCCTACTGCTCTCAATATGCCTCAGGTACTTGTTTGGTGCTACCAAATTAAACTTAATGTAGGCCTACTATCAAAGTGATGAGACTAACTGCGGGCTAAGAGACTTGGTCATTCCTCGTGGTATCCCAGTCAAACACAACACTAATAAACAATGGACTTTAGACTATAACGGACTTTAACTTAGTGTGTGTAGTTGTTCACATTGAAACCTAACAATGTATTAAATTACGAGACTAATAATAGTGTAAGGTGATATTGTTACACTCTTAAGTAATTAGGTGTTACATATAAATTCATTTATATGTGTTTAATTTTTATTTAATAATTAGATCGGCCCAATATAAAAGATAATTTTTGTTTTCTTGGTGAACACTTGGTAATCCAACGTAGGGAGTAAAGCGCTCCTAGCGAGCAAAATTGTAAAATATCGTACGATGGTGGTAAGTTAAGCAAATTGGCCAAGGTCACGCCGTATGACGTAAGCATAGGATGATCCCCACGAACCAATCAAAAATGTATATTTTGTATGTAGGGTGGGGGTTGCATGAGAACTGAGCTTCGCGCGTATATCCAACTGTCCACTTCACAAAAAAAGACACACGTGATAGCAATTTTGGATATGATTTAGAAAATTTTAAGCATTCTTTAATCAAAATTTAATATGCCAAGACCGGTACCAGTTTATTAATGCAACGTACAGAAGAAGCCAGAACCTTTTTTTACGAGTTTCATACTGTAAAAGTTCGTACGTTTCTTTGTTTAAGTGATAAAGATTTACGTGATAAAGAAAAGGGCGAATCGTTACAATATAAAATCTGATTTTCTCATAAGGTAAAGATAAATTTTGATAAACACTTCATTAATCCAGCTTTAGGAAAATACCAATAAAAAGGTACTTACAGATTCAAAGTCATTGTTCCGTTTAATAGTTTCTTCCAAAGTAGAATGTTCCATATTTCCAAGGTGTGTGCGCTCCGTAGTCATAGTTACTGAAAGTATTGCATTTCCCTGTAAATTTATACACTTTAACTTTTATTTTTATAATTCAAAAATATTACAAGACATAATATAAAGTAATCATATATAAAAAAAAACTGGTATTGGTAATATTTTCTTGATCATTAAGTTAATTAATTATAATCCTAACCTATATGGATTGATAATAAAAATCCCTGAGAGCGGCAAGTCAATATAGTGTCATGGTTATTTTGTATTATTAAATAATATAAAATAATTTATGTATTGTAATACATTTTACTAGATCTATAACACACCAAAATATTGATATCTTACCTTTGCAAATATTTAATACAGTTGATTTCTTTTTAATATAAGTGGGAGAAATTCATCCCTAAATGCCAATATTATAGCTTTGTCAAAATTAACTGCAATTAATACTTTTAATTTACACTAATAACGTATCTATCCAATAACGTAATTTACACTAAATGCATATATCCTGGCTTTGTGGATTGGTAAGGCAACAGATTTTTTAATTTCCTAAATAGAAAATTTACCTCCAAATATCCATTAGTTTCTAAAGCCGTTGGACTTAGACAATGGACTATTAACAATAATATTTTCACAATAAAGCACACTTCGACATTTTTTTACTGAAAATAAGATATGGCTTCAACACTTCCATATCTTACCAACAATATTTTTTTTATTTTTGCGTGTGCTGAAGAGGGTCAAAATTTATCTAAAGTATCATTATTTTTTAACAAGAAAGCTTTTTTATCATTCTAATTAACAAAGCAAATGCTGGAAGTACAGCCAACCCTATTCCTTCAGTAAAAAACTACAAAATGAGACCTTGCTTACTGTGACAAGCAATAAGACACACACCAAGGAGATTGTATATCACACTTGTGATGAAATCTACTCTTAGCAATTACTCAAATAACTGTTTTGCTGAACATTTTATCTCAAATAATGAATATGAACAGGGGAAAAATTATTAACAGCCTCTTTTATTCTTACATTCAGGATATTATCGATCTTTATCGACTGTTGCTTAGTGCTAATATGCTGTCTCCAGTGCAAAATTCTCTGTTTCTGGACAATTTTTGTCATAAACAGGTTAGAGAAATATTTAAAAAATTACTTTGGTTGTCCAGAAAGTAAAAAATGTTTGCACATCACAAGCACAGGCGATCCCCCGCCACCATCACAGCAGTGTGCAGTTAGCTCAACCTCTGCCCTCAGTGTGGGAAAGGTTTTGAAAGGTGTGTGGTTTGACATGATTGTGAATATCCTAATATGGCGGTGTCAATAGAGAGAATATTAGAATATATGCACTGCATATAGTAAGTTTGATTTTGATTGCACAATATATTCAGTATATCGTTATTTATAGGCAAATTAAAGAAGTATATTATGTTGATAATGCAGTTGAAGGGTCCTCTGTAAGGAATAATTCATTATGTTAACCTTTTTCGCTTCATAGGAGAACTGAGTCCGACATCACTAAAATTCCCGCTCCACTGTCGGACTCAGTCCGACATATTTTCGACGCAACTATTACATACGTTGGACCAGGGGTGCACAACCCGCGACCCGCATGCGGCCCCCGACATGCTTTTTCGCGGCCCGCGGGTCACTCTAAAATATTGGTTTTGAATGTAGTGAAATGTAATGCTATTCCATATGGAAAGAGAAAAATGAACATTTAATTTTCCCACCCGTAAAAAAGGTTGAGCATCCCTGCTTTAGACAGTTTTACTTGATGTTAAATACACTGTTCATTTATTTGCTGTAGATTGTGAAATTAATGTTTCTGTTTATAACGCTTATTGGCCGTACTTATCATAATTTTTTCCGTAAATAAACAACGGGTGCCAGGCAGTTATACGATGTACTGCAAAGTAAGCAGCAAACATCCGGCCTAGTTGATAGATCTCTGTTTATGTGAACTTGTCCTCATTATTATCTTCTTTATCTATTTAGTATTTTGCTTTTATTTTAGTTTTGACATATATTGTTATATAGTGCTTTCTAATAAGCTTTTAACGTGTGGGCTGAGGCCTACTGCGCGACTTGCCCAAATAACCCGGGATTACATAAAAACATTTACTGTACTTTAAAACGTTTCACACTGTCTAAAACTATAAACAATAAATTGTAGTCTTTTCCAAGTGGCCAAATAAAGGAGTATGTGCAAATAAAGTCAGCTTAAACAAATTAAACAATTTTGAATAGGCCTAAATGACATTTTTCAATAATTTATATTTAGACCTATATATCTTGTGTGGTACCTACATTTGTAAATATATTTGGTGCTTGTAAATATGGTGTTTAGTGCAATTTGCTTTTGTTTTAAAATAGTTACATCAAAGTGAACTATTATGTCACATTCAAACCTAGTTGAACCTGAGTATTATAGTAGGTATACCATTCTTGGCATTTGTATACATGTGCATAGTTTTGCATTTTTTATAATGAATATTACAAAAAGATTTTTGTAATACTACTTACGCATATATTTGTATTCAGTATTACTTTGGGCTTCAAATGACTCTAATTTTCATCATAAGCAAAGTGCTATTTCATCATTAAAGCTAAATATAATGGGGTTTCCTATAATAATTAAACAAAAAAACGGCATTTCATCAGGCCTACTGAATTCAAACTTCAAATTTTCAACATACAAACCTCAAATTACTGTTCATTTTATTCTGAACACGGGTATATAATAATATATATTTACTTGAAGTTTTAATTTCTTAGTGAATAATTAAACATACATGTGCAAAACCCATGCTAACTAATTGGAGTCCAAAATGTTAACTCAAGAGATAACAATGTACGCTGGGTATACAATGAAGACTGGAATGGTAGACCATCGCTCATTTCAGACTAAAAGTCAATGTTTAACAATAAAATTGAAGAAAACTTTCAGCATTATACACATCTTTTCCTCAAATCTCAAAGTCTCTACTACATGACATTGTGACTGCAACTTGTGTACAAGATGTGTGCTTGTTGAATGCTTAACGCTGCAGTGGTCGCGCGGAAATAAGCAACGTGAGTGGCCACGCGGATTACTATTGTAATCCATTTTGTAATTGCTTTTAAAATATAAATATTTTTTAAAATATCTTATAAACATTTTAGGTTGCTTATGGGGTTATAGGCCTATAGGAAACAAATGGGGTGAAAAACATTTTTTATTGTAGCACAAAAGTAATACATAACGTATACATAACAAAAGTATACCTAAGTTAGGTCAACCTATTACGTTCGGTTTCGGCAAGCCAGTGTCGTATTTGTTCAAACTCTGGCTCAGACATTGTTTACAGATAAATCTGTTACTAATTTAAACATTGTTTTCACACAAAACACAACAAAATATCTATTAAAATACAAAATATTAAAACCACTTCGTGTATATGAATAATATCATAAGTGGTCGCGTGGATTACTATTGTAATCCGGATGAATTTGAAATATTCAAAAAAATAACGAACCGTCTTACAGCTCTGATACTTTACTGATATCAGTGGGGATGTGAGAGTGAAAGGTAGACTGACGCTCAAAGTCATAAGTCCTACCGACCCAAAATGTATACCCCTGGATTACAATAGTAATCCGTGCGACCACTGAAGTGTCAAGTTGCTGAAATCTCTGCACAAGATGGAACGGAGAGGATAAGCCCTTCAATTTTTAACTGAATATGACAAACATGGTAAGAAATTTCTGACATGCATTTTAATTAGAATTAAACTTACTTTTCGTACAAAACTCACCTATCTATTTCAAACCCCCTCAAAACTCTAATAAGAAAAACCAAATCCGAATACCAGAAAAGGGTTTTAGTAATAGGTTCTTGGAACCAAAAGGGTTTAATCCATCAGGTGTTTATGCCAAGAGGAGATAAATAAATTGAGCAGCCTACATTAAAACTCTACAACGGGTTAACATGCTATCAAAACAAACAATACTGCATCGAACAACTGGTTTTATGCTAAAACAAGAATCTCGACACCTATGATGGTGACTGGACCGAAAAATAGATCAATGTATTGTAATTTTGAAAGTTGAGTTTTGTATTGATATATTTTTCATTTATTAAGTTATAGCAAAATATTTTGTCTTTCCGGATAGCCCACATATAAAGGCTTCAAGTTTCTGTTTCAGACACAACTAAACACATTTAGTCGTTCTAGGCAATACTAGGTACTTTATTTTAATCGGATATAAAACCAAATTACAGATAATATTACATTTGTCTTTATTCTAAAAGACTTTTGTGGATCCTTTATTTGTATGATTTGAGGATATGTAACTATATTTTGAATACTTTGAAAGTCCTTAAGATTGAGTGAGAATATGAGTTTAAACTCATGTTCTGTTGCACCCTCCTTTAATCATAGATTATGGCTGGATAGGCATTCCTTGGCGTGACATACAGTTCAGATACCTTGGTGTTGCAGTTCAGTACACTTAGTTTAGTACAGTGTGTGAGGTTTAACGGTATCCCTCGTTCTGCTCTAGCATTTGACTACTAGCCTAACTGAAAACATTGTACAATACATATATCGCCTCTTTCGTAATCGCGTCTCTTTCTTTGCCGAAGCAGAGCAACACATTTAAAGATTATGTCTACATCAAACTATTATAGTATTATCATTTAGTTAATTAGAGCTGTTTACACTTTAAACACGACACTGATGTTTTCTGAAGTTAAACCTCACGCACTATACATCATCCTGCTCTTAGATTTGCTACTGATGCTTTCTTTATTCATCATGGTGTAACTGGAGAACCATCACTACTCGTATTGCAACACCACATGCTTCAAATTTCATGCTCCACTAGTCTACAAAGTAAACCATATAATATCTTTCATTCAAAGTAGTTTCCCATAACTTTATCAAAAATCATTAAAAGGCACTTTCACTTTCTGCGACCATTTTCCACGAGAACCTCTGCAATTAATCGTCAAGCAAACAGTATGCTATTTTCCTCTATGTGTCATAAATTGTTACATTTCTCTTCTTTCTTATGCATTTATTTACAGCTAGGAGTTTTTAGAAATTTGTAAAGTTGAGAAACTATTTGCACTGATGTTTGTAGTAGGGCAGTGGTGTTAGTAATGCCTAACAGTGCCACATACAAAGGTTTGCAGTGTATTTGTACATTTGTTTTCAAAAGATGCAAATTGAAATCTCTTAATATCAATTCCTATAGTTTTTTAGTTTATATACTCATTAACCATCATATACTGTTCAGAGTATGTTTAAACAAAAGCTTATAGGCTTTAGCTTACATTTTTAAAGCAACATTTCAAAAATTCACAAATACAGTAGAGTACATATTTCTATTTAAGCTTATTTTATCTACTTAAAATAAAATGACGAATCTGGCTTCCAAGTAACGTTTATACTCATTCAATATGCAAAGTAAATGAGCCTGACTTCCAAGATATATTTATATCAATACAGTATGCAAAGGAAATGTCAGGCTTTAAATTCGTTATCCAAAGGAAAGAATTGGGCTTTGACAAAATATTTACATCAATACGGTATGCAAAGTCGAGTTCCCAAGAAATGTCCTAAATCAAGAGCTCAGTGGTTGTTTTTAAAATTTTCTTGTTTAAGTTGTTCTTTGTTTATAGCTAGTTTTACACTTATAAAGAAAAGAAGTGGCAAGTGAGAGACGAGTACTGTACTCATATTTAATAGTAAAAATGGTTAAAAAAATATATATATTTAGTTACGACTCAAAGCAGTAGTACGACAGTAGTAGCCAAGCACTGAGGAAGGTGACATCGTCGCCGAAACTAGTATGTTGTGAACTAGTGTGTTTGTTTATTAAAGACTAATTTTTGGTGCGAATTTGAGTAAACTATATTAACTTTTACCTTTAGGAAATATATATATGTATATATATATTCTAATATATCCTAATATATATATTTTTTTCAAGTATAATAGCTTTCCGCGGGCCGCAGGTTTGATACCCAGATTCTAACGTACGACAAAGTCAGTTCTGTTCATCTCACCGTCAAGTCAACAGCTATTTGTTTGCTCAGAATGTGTGATGAATCATTTTTATTGTTAGATTCTTCGCAGTTTATTAAACGAAGTCTATGTAAAAGAAAACGTGAGCGGCTTAATGGTATCTTATGCGAAAGAGGCCGGTACGGAGAGTTTCATCATTTGTACAACGATGTCTTTGTAAATGAGGGAGTTTCATTATTTGTACAACGATGTCTTTGTAAATGAGGATAAAAGCATTTCGAATACTTCAAAATGAAAAGAAACATTTGTTTTACATAAAGATCGATAGTGAAAACGTAGGCATAGATAAGGATCCAAGTCACGTCCCAGATTATTTATAACTGAGATTAGCTGACATTTGTTTACAATATTAAGTAAGATGACAATCCAGATATTTCTGCCCTGACAGTGATGTAGCACTTAGTGTTACACTATAAATTTAAAAATTTACCATACTCTCCCAAATATATAAAACTATTTTTACACATTATGTACATTTATGTAGATATTTATTGATGAAAGTGCATACATTTAGTACGTATTTTTGTATGTATATGAATTAAATGTTTTTATGAGTGAAACATTCACCATGTTACTGTCAAACTACATCCAAAAGCAGCAATATTTGCGGACGTATCTTACAATTTTTCTTTGTAGTTTCCGAATTAACTCAGGTTAATAAATAGGTGGTGTTTATGAGAGACATTTCATCCCTTATTATAAAAATAAACAAATAAAATGAAATTAATGTAGCATGTCGCATATCAATTATTAAGATACGTTTCCGAATTAACTCAGGTTAATAAATAGGTGGTGTTTATGAGAGACATTTCATCCCTTATTATAAAAATAAACAAATAAAATGAAATTAATGTAACATGTCGCATATCAATTATTAAGATACGTTTCCGAATTAACTCAGGTTAATAAATAGGTGGTGTTTATGAGAGACATTTCATCCCTTATTATAAAAATAAACAAATAAAATGAAATTAATGTAACATGTCGCATATCAATTATTAAGATACGTTTCCGAATTAACTCAGGTTAATAAATAGGTGGTGTTTATGAGAGACATTTCATCCCTTATTATAAAAATAAACAAATAAAATGAAATTAATGTAACATGTCGCATATCAATTATTAAGATACGTTTCCGAATTAACTCAGGTTAATAAATAGGTGGTGTTTATGAGAGACATTTCATCCCTTATTATAAAAATAAACAAATAAAATGAAATTAATGTAACATGTCGCATATCAATTATTAAGATACGTTTCCGAATTAACTCAGGTTAATAAATAGGTGGTGTTTATGAGAGACATTTCATCCCTTATTATACAAATAAACAAATAAAATGAAATTAATGTAGCATGTCGCATATCAATTATTAAGATACGTTTCCGAATTAACTCAGGTTAATAAATAGGTGGTGTTTATGAGAGACATTTCATCCCTTATTATACAAATAAACAAATAAAATGAAATTAATGTAGCATGTCGCATATCAATTATTAAGATACGTTTCCGAATTAACTCAGGTTAATAAATAGGTGGTGTTTATGAGAGACATTTCATCCCTTATTATACAAATAAACAAATAAAATGAAATTAATGTAGCATGTCGCATATCAATTATTAAGATACGTTTCCGAATTAACTCAGGTTAATAAATAGGTGGTGTTTATGAGAGACATTTCATCCCTTATTATACAAATAAACAAATAAAATGAAATTAATGTAGCATGTCGCATATCAATTATTAAGATACGTTTCCGAATTAACTCAGGTTAATAAATAGGTGGTGTTTATGAGAGACATTTCATCCCTTATTATACAAATAAACAAATAAAATGAAATTAATGTAGCATGTCGCATATCAATTATTAAGATACGTTTCCGAATTAACTCGGGTTAATAAATAGGTAGTATATATGAGAGATATTTCATCCCTTACTATATAAAAAAACAGTTTTTCAATGAAGGCATTTCTAACGGAATAGAGAGAGGATAAGAAAGTCACAATTAAAAAATATGATTTTTGTTTTATTGGTAGGAAATATGAGACAATATCACACAAATGCGGGAAGGAAATGTGAGACAAATCGGTAAATTAAGTAGTTTAAGAAAGTAAAATCTGGGAAAATATTAAGACTCGAAATTACGAGTACAAAAATTGAATTAAAACAGCGCTACTAAAAATTATTGATATAATATAGTAATGCTACTTTTGATGCGACAGCAAATCAAGTTTTTCGACATGTTTGGTGTAGCAAGCTTTAAAATTTTCATACTATTAGAGAATTAGAAAAAAACATTTTAAATACAATATTTAGAATATTAAATTAGAAAAATTAATTCTAATCATAATACATGCTACTACATAGGCCTACTTGAATATTGCATTTCAGCAGCGATTTAATTCCATAATTTATTTTATATCCATAATTTTATAATTTATTAGTGGTGTGCCTCATGTGGTGTTAAGGATCTCGTTGGTCCCACAGGGGTATCATTTCTTTTCCAAGATAAATAAGTTTCTCGCTATCTATGGTGCTGTTTGCACAACCTCCTAAATGGACGCGGCTTCACTTATTTCTCTACGTTTAGATATGTCGTGCGTTGCCGCGACGAAAACCTGTGACCTTGCAGCAACTTGTCGAATCTTTTAGGCGGGTAAAGGAAGAGGCCTAATTCACAGAAGCGTATTTCCGTGTATTCAGAGTTTCCAGTAATTCGAGGAAGTATCTCCCTTCTACCTCAAATTATCGAGACTCTACTGTATGCTAGTTTTAGAATATTTAAACATACTTGAAATTTGTTTGTTGCAATCATTTTGATTTCACTATTAATTCAGAAGTAATTGTTTTAAAAAACTAAATAGAAATCATAGCAACTTACTGTGCTGACACGGTTTGAAACCGTTAGCAGGCTTCGTCAACGGCTTCGAAACGACATCAGCACAATAAGTTGCTACCGTTTTCACTTAGTTTTTTAAAAGAATTACTTATGCATACTTAAAAGCTTTACATATAATAATTGTTGTAGTTTTTCCTGGTGTCAATAAATTATTGAACAAATGATGAGTAACATAGTCCTGTCTCAGAACTACCTTTTCAAACCACAATCAAATTCTAAAACTAAGGAGACTAAAACTCATTTAGGCTTTTATACCCTAAATACATATGTAAGTGTATGTGTGTTATTTTTGTGTCAGAATGTATAGTTGTACTATTCAAGATTAAAACTCAGTAATATAGGTTATGTCTTTTCCCATATGAAATGCACCACCACACGAAGAAAAAAAAACAAGCACATCTCAAATTGTCGCTAATACCAGTAGCTGAAGTTATATCTAGAACTCTCGTGCAAGACAAATCGGTTGTTAAATGATTTTCATGCCTTTTTGTGTTGTCTAGTATATTTTATACTAATAGGTTAAAATGGTAAATTTTGACAGCTAATTTATTATTACTGATCACTATAAGTATGTTTTTATGATACTAAGGAGCAAGAATTAAGAAAACGTTTTGGCTATATAATATAACAAAACTCTACTTTGTTTTTATTATGTCTGAATAATTAATATTAGTTAATTCATAGATATTTAACAGCTCATACAGAACGTTCATGCTTTTGTTATTTAAGTTATAATAGTTAACTAATTAACTCCAGTTGTTTGGCGTAGGGATAAAAAAAAAACAGGTGCAATATATTTACTCAGTCTCGATCAATTATAATAAAACGTTAATTAATTATTTCCTCTTCTCCTCTCCCTCTCCATCTCTCCCCCCCCCTCTCTCTCTTGCCCGTGCGCGCGCGCGCGTGTGCGCGTGTGTGGTGTGCTTATATTTATTTATGTAAAACAAAGAAATTGTATTTAAGTTTATCTTTAGCCGTATTGTATTCGGTTTTGTCATAAATTGTGAAAAATTATCTGTTTATATTAGAATATTAGAATTTTGTAACAAGCCGTTATTAGTTTCCAATTATTTAAAATGTTGGCGTCTGATTATCACAGTTATACGTGCTCTTACTTAATCATGACCAAAAGTATATGCAAGGGAAAACGACAGTAGTGGTTTCTTGGATAATACAAATAGTTCACTTGAGTAAACAGTGTCTACACTAAAAAAATAACAATGCAGAGCATAGATCTTCTTAAAAATCCTGATTTTTTTTTACCCTGGAAATCTTTGAAAACCCCTAGTTTTTTTTCAATTTTAATTCGGTCCATTCAACACGTTCCCAACTAATTCGGCGCGTTATATACGCTGTCTGGTTATTCACGAGAAACTGGCCGTAAGAATTTTATCTTTCCAAACAGGCCGCATTAGTGTGGGTCTGACCTTCATTACAGACCTAATTGGAATGTTATAACAAGTTATTAAACTACACAAATACCTTAGACGTATGTTTGTTGAATAAATATTTTTGTGTTCACGGTTTTTAGGATGGCGCATTTATCAGCCGGTCTATAGCACGGAGATCTTATATAGACCAAGAGTCCCATGTACGAGCCACTACAATGGAACCCCTCAAATCCGAATATGATTTCGATGAGAACAAACTTTTTAAAAGTATTTAAAAGGTAATAAGTACGTACTAAATTTTCCTAGTTATATAAAACAGGACTGAAATGTGTAATACATTGGATACAACACTGAATACACGAAAAAACAGAAATATCATACAAAACAAAGGCTTCTATCAACAAACACCCAACCAAACTCGTCTTGGCTAATCGTGCTACACAAATTGCTTAGTGGGGGGTTACGTTGAAACAGAATTCGTAAGAAAATGCTGACGTGCGTATTCGAACGAATTCGTCAGTAGTGAACAACCGCCATGATTGTTTTGGCATGGTTAGTTAGCCCCCAATGTGTTTGTACGTAAGCCTTTGTATCAGAGCAAAATATTTGTTTTTCAGTCAGCTTTCTTACCAACGTAGCTGTCTTCGTTTTAATTGTCCATGGATTGTGAGCATCTAATTACACTTGTTGAGGGAGCGTTCACTTTATGTAAATATACTTTGGGTAAAAATAAATAAAAGTAAAACATGAAATATGCTTTTGTTCACATTAGTTTTTCCTTGACATTATTCGAAATGTAGTAGAGTGTAGAAAGTGTCATGCGGGTATACTCGAAGAACTTTTGGTCATCTAATCTAAGCTCATCATATGATCGTGCAAAATCCCCATCAGCTCTTGATGGATAAAATTCTTGAACCCGCTCATGTCTGTTGAGATTTTCCACCAAATCATATCTTAGTGCAAGAGAGTTCAAATATAGTTATCACGTTTAGCAGGCCTCATCTTTCACGAGTGATAGATCGTACGCTTTCGCAAATGTTGAATTCCACGCCATTCGTTCGTAGTCTCACAATTCTATACTTACGAACTCGTACGACCACTTTTTCTTACGAATTCTGATGCAATTTAACCTCAGCCTATAGGCTACATACAGATAATATAAATCTTATTGTATCAGAGACAAAATATGTTTACATTTGAGCTCCGTATACAGTACAGAATATTTACAAACGCATTCATCACTTGTGACACGCTTACATCGTTTGTGATAAAATGTCAATTAGAGTACATAAGATTTGTTTTTGTTTTGTAATCGAATAGACTGGTGCTACAATATTTACCTTGATGAAGTTCTACAGCAAGTTACAGTATTTAAGATCTATATATAATGAATGCTAGGTATTTCTTCTGTTTTACACGTAATAAACGGAATTGACCTTGACTGAGATAGCAAATGTCCCACATTAACATCAGACATGCCTATAAACCGATATGAGTATATCTAGCCCCAAATATACGCAAACAGTGTCCCAAATATGAGGCGTCAGTCCATTTTTTAGCAGAAAAAAATACGTGCCCTTTGTATTAACATTATAAATCCATATAATTTGCATCACAAATTCAACGAATTGGGACAAACATAGATGACATACAGTATTTAAAATCTAAATAATGAATGCTAGCTATTGCTTCCGTATTTACACGCAATAAACGGAATTGACCTTGACTTACTGAGATACCGAATGTCCCACATTAACATCAGGCATGCCTATAAATCGATACGAATATATCAAGTCATTTAAATATACTCAGTGTCCCAAATATGAGGCGTCAGTCCATTTTATCTACCCCGAGCGGCATATGTGGGACATCGGTCCAGAAATAGAGACCATACGGCACTTTTGTGAAAATATTCGGCTGGTCTCCAATACCAATAGTTATTTTGTTAACATTGCGGTAGCGAGCGTGTTGAATTTCAGTTGCAGAAAAAAATAAGTGTCATATTTATGAATCTAAAAAATGCATATAATTTGCATCACAAATTTAACGAATTTGGTCAAAAATCGAAGTGAATATTATATATATATATATATATCGCAATATGTATTCTTGTGTATAAATAAAGAACTAAGTCAAAGTACAAATACAAGAATTATAATTGAATTTACAATTATATATATATATATATATATATATATATATATATATATATATATAATACTTATATATTATATGTATAATATATATATATATATATATATATATATATATATATATATATATATATATATATATATATCCGTATTATATTTTACCCGTGTCAGTCGCGTCACATAATTTGTTCTGCGCACAGTCCGTCAGTCAGTCAGAGAAGGAGGAGGTTGGTGGCCCCTGAGTTTATGCAGCGTCTGTCACATACAATTGAATAGAAAGGCTTGAATACTTTATTGAGCAAAAATATTTACATATTTTAAAAACCATGATATATTTTGTTTACAAAAAACCATGTTTAGTAAAATTAATTTAATTTTGTTGATTTTTCATCCACTTGGTATTCACTGGGCATTTTTCTGCAACTTCAGCTTCTTTATAAAATTAGTTGAATCATTTGTTGTTTTAATAGTTGAACAAATAAATTAGATTTTACTTCTTCATTTCCAAATTTTGAAAAATATTCCAGCATGGGGCAAGGTATATGATATTTGTATAACTGTAAGGGATTATGATTCAACACAAATGGTCAGAAAACATTTGGTTTTGACAAATTTGCAAATGAAACAAGAAGCAGTTGACGTTACTTAAAACATTGTTAAATATATTGAAATATACTTGATCTGAAATTGCATTTTATGCGTTATTGTTAACCTTCATAAATAACAATTATCTCCATGCCTTAAGTGGGATAAGTAATTAAATTGTTTATTGCATAATAGGAAATGAGTCATGCTATTTTTTGGTTATAAGTAATAAAAATAAAACACATTAAAAATGTACTAAAGAACTCTTGTGAGATACAATCAATAGAGCAATTGTACTGTTCTAAAAGGCTCTTGTTTATCTACAATTCTCATTAACCATTGAACTTAGTAGTCAGTAAATAATGGTACATAGTGTCTTTCCATTACCATATATATATATGTATATATATATATATATATATATATATATTAAATATGGTGATATGTTTTCTTGTAATATAGTTAATAAATTAAAAATATTTCATAAACAAGAATACTTTTAATGAATATATTTATTCAATAAAATATTCATATTAATATTTATTCAATAAAATAAATACAATTAAATTGTAAATTCAATTATAATTTTTGTATTTGTATTTTGACTTAGTTCTTTATTAATACACAAGAATACATATTGCGATATATATATATATATATATATATATATATATATAATACGTTTTCTTGTTTAATAATTTAAAACAACATAGGTTATTCAAATACAAGAATATATATTAATTTATATCCAAAGCTTTTCGTTGGCAAACAGTATCAACATCATCAGGAATGAAAATTACAATTCATCATTCATTGTAATTTTCATTCCTGGTGATGTTGGTACTGTTTGTCAACGAAAAGCTTTGGATATAAATTAATAAATATTCTTGTATTTGAATAACCTATGTTGTTTTAAAAAAAAAAAAAAAAAAAAATATATATATATATATATATATATATATATATATATATATATATATATATATATATATATATATATTATATGTATACATATGTATACATATATGTATGGTTTAGCAACCAAAACTAACCTAAAAACATATATATATATATATATATATATATATATATATATATATATATATATATATATATATATTATTCCCATCATCTGTACATTTGATTGATGTGTTGTATGTAAATAGTTTTATTTGAGCAGATGAATTTTTAATTTCAGATATTTGCTGTAAAAAAATGGTCTTATTTGAGCAGATGAGTTTTTAGTTTTACATATTCGCTATAAATAGTCTTATTTGAGTTGATGAGTTTTAATGTTGCAAAAAAACTGTTGATTCATGAGACAAGAGTACAGTAATACCTCGACTTACGCTACCCAGTCTTACGCGGTTTTAAATCATGATACTCAACCTTAAGGCGCCGTGTGGCTGTCGCGTCGTAGCGTCGCGAGAACGTGTCTCCCTCAGTCCGCATCATCAGCAGGCTCAGTTATGTGTTGTCTTGTGAAAATTGTCCTGTTGACCAGAACACGATTTGTTCTCAAGCTATAGAACATTTTTGACAAATTAAATGAAGAAGCTCGAGAGGTAGCTAAGGATGAAATGTTTAAAACTAGCAACGGTTGGAATTTCAGATATCTCATTTTTTCCTCATGCATTATTGATGGCATATAGTCTAATTAATTGTCTGATATACATACCATGGAGTAAATTTTGCGACGCAAAAAAAAGAATGCAGAACACTGTTATTTTTTAAAAAGAATTTTAACTTATATTGTTTTTTTTTTAAATTAATATTTTGCTGTCAGTTTGAGCAGTAATGTAGCTTAGTTCACAGAAAGCAAACGTTATTATTAAAGATTAACAGCAATTTCTAGAACTAAAGAGGAAAAATCAATCCTTAATATATATATTTTTTTTTCAGCCTATAGGACTGAAGAAGGGAATCCATGGGTCCTCCCAGTGGTGAAGAAAGTGGAACAAAAATTGGCAAAAGATCCTACGCTTAACAAGGAGTATTTACCAGTTACTGGAACGGAGTCATTTACCAATGCCGCTACTGCTTTGCTTCTAGGAAGTAACTGCTTAACTCAAGGAAAGGTAATTAGATGTTTATTTTACAAATTTATTAGCTTTGTTGGTGTTTATGGAGAACTAGGTTGGCCGATGATTTTTGGCCCTCAGAGGCTTTTGTTTAGGTCTTAGGGCTGTAGCAAATTTGTGTATTTCATAGAAAAATGCCTGAATTTTAAAAACTGTAGTTTATTTTTTTAAATTATCTAATAAAAAAAAACAATAGAACTACAACTTTTCGAATCAATTGGGACCTTGCCCCATTAGGATAAACTAAAATTCGGATGCTGGGTTTCTTCAAATGAGCATCAATTTTAAATAATTACTGTATGTATGTTGCAAATGGGAGTAAAAAACTATATTTGTATAGTTTTCTGTTCTAAGATCTTATCTTTTTCACAAAGATAAGAAAATTTCGAACCCGTAATTATGTTTCTTATAGAACGTTGTTGCAAACCAATAAAAGACAAATTCTAATTCTTTGTGTTTTGCGGTCTTAGTTGATTTATTTTGAAGAAATTTCATCTTCATTTTCAAGCACTGAGACAAAGTTTAAAAGGATAGATTTGCTCCTAAACTCGTTGATTGTTCAACATATCTCCGCCAACTGTTTATTTGTAACTCCCATATCTAATTGATCTATAATTAGTTTAACAATAAGACAACTTTTTTTTTAAGCCATAGCGAATGATAAAACACACAAATAAAACAATGAACCGATGTGAATCAGACTCACTGACTGACTAATCGAAACAAATAATGACAGTTGGGCCATGTCGGCCACCTAGTGAGGGTCAACAGCCAACTATACAAAACTGCATTGAGACTGTGACTTAGTTTCCAGATAATGTTTGCACTGTAAGCAAGTAGTACATGTAGTTAGAATCATTATTTTGAAAATTGCAGTATGTTTCCGTCATTTTAATTATTTTTAATCAGAAAGCAATTTAAATTATGTGTATATATTAATAAAACTGTTAGTAAATCCATTTTTTAAGGTATGAATTTTAAGGACACTATAATATAGAAATTTATAAACTAAATACAATTTATTTTATTCAAAACATAAGTGTATGATATTCTTCTTCCTTACAAACACTGAAAATATTCTTATCAAAAATATTATATTGAAATTGCATAGTTGAATAATCCTGTCTTATCATAACACCATTTATTCAATTCATCATTCTGCTTATACAAATGATTTTTTTTTCACATAGATAAAAAGAACTGTGCCTTTAAGATGCCAAATCAATTTACAAGCATAAAACTCCCAAAAAGACATTTCATTAATAAACCTAGTATAAATGACATACAGCTAAATTATCAAACTTAGTATAAATGACATACAGCTTATGATCACATTATTGAACCATTACGTTGAAATCTGATGCCACTCAGCTTAACAAGTATTCAACCTAAACTGTAATGATGATTGCCCAGTTTAGTCAAGAACGTTTTGTCTCAATAGGTTTTCAAAAAATTACTTTAATTATATTTAAACAAAATACAATGCAGGTCATGACATTGTAAAGTTTTATTACACTTGTCGATTTTTTTTTTTTTTAGCCTACAAGGCACTCATGATGATTGGCAAGAATAGTAAAAAAAAATGTTTTGTCTTAGTAAGTTTGTTTTAAAAGATTTACGTCCATTGTAAATTTGTGCAAGTTCTATACTTAATTTTCATCTATATATATTATGTTATGAATAAATGTTGAATTTGAGAAAATGTTGAATGATTTTAGGTTTTTGGCGTGCAAACATTAAGTGGCACAGGAGCACTTCGTGTAGCAGCTGAATTTTTGTCTCGTCAACTCGAGTATACTATCTTCTACTACTCATCACCAACATGGGGTAAGAACAAAATTTACCTAAATTATTTTAAGATAGCTTTCCATTAAAAACAAATAATTGGCAATGTTAATTCTAAATTTTTACAGACCCTACATAGAGAGAATTCGTAATATCTAGAACCTTAAAATCTTAAGATAATCCTGTAAATTATCTGATTCCTAATGTCAGTAACGATTTGAAATGCATTAATTTTATTCATCTATTAAATCCAAAGTAAAAATAATAGTCATGTATTATTAAGGATATGGAAATCAGCCTGAATAGACTTGTATGTTAATAGATAACAATAACACTGCAAGCATTTGGTCTGATTGTAACCACCCGGTCATTTATTAAATTAAATTTATTATTTTACTCACCAAATTTTTAATACTCACCAGGCTAATTGTTCCCCATTAACAATTACTGTAACCATCTGTGTACGTTCCCGCCGCTGTATACTCGAGGAAGATATCTACATTCCTTCAAGGAGAACACTATCACTAGGCATACATACCCAGAAATACAGTCGAACCTCTGTATAGCGAAGTCGATTAAGAGAAAAAATTCCTTGTAGAGAGGTTATTGAGAGGTTGTGTTGTCAAGAAACTTCATGATCTGTAGGGTTGTTCTCTTCAGATTCATACAATCATCGTCATAGTCGTAGTCATCATCTTTCAAAAGTTCATTTGAGTTTGTCATCTGGATGCTTTAGAGTATGTCTTCCTCATCTGGAAAATTGGAAACAGCCAAATCTTCTTCCAGACAAATAAAATCTTCAAGTGGAACGTCATCAGCTACATTTCCTGAACTCTTCTGAAAATCCCATTGCTTTTTTAATTCACTTAAAGTCATCTTGTCCTCACTGTCCTCTTCATGTGTGACCAAATTAAATCCAACTTTGGAGAAACAATTAAAAACTGTTGTTTTCTTCACGTCATTCGTCCAAACTTTTGCCAATTCAGCGATGCAGTCCCTTAGATTAACAATGTTTATGGGTACGATTTCATGTTCTCACAATCTTTTTTAAATTGTGTTCATTAAATTGACACAACAATTTAATAAATCTACAAACAACATATACAGAAGACATACTATTCAAAAACATTATATACAAGACTCAAGAGGAAACGTGTATGACGTCAACAAGTACCAACACCACGGACCGAACATCCACACTAGAAAAATTGAGAAAAAGTAATCAGTGATTCGACAATGGTCAAGTGACCGAAAGGCGCCTCATCACACAGGGTAAAATCATTGCACTTAATGGTGGATAAAATTACTTACAATAGTAATATATTAACTTCATATATATAGTAGAAAATGCATAAAGTGGCATCGCTAGAAATAAATGAACCCGTTATTGATTCATTATTCATTAAATGACATATAGAATAATAAAATGTTGAAATTGTCTGTAAATTATCAAAATTAAATGAAATTTTACCATAAATTATTTTATTTTAAATTGTGAAATGTTATTATCCATAAGAAAATGCAGTTATAACCAAGTAACTAGAGAAAAATAGACTTCGACGTTATAAGCAAATAAATTTCAAAAATCTGTGAGATAAACTACATTTAATGTACAATGTGCTACTTAGTTTATTTACTGTATGTTTACAATAGTACAGTATGTTTAAACTATTTACATATTTTGAAGTTTGATAAAGCGTTGTGTGAATATTTTGTTTCTAGAAAACCATAATCTTGTCTTCATGAATGGTGGCTTTAAAGAGGGTCGTACATATCGTTACTGGAATCCAAAAACTCGATCTATAGACTTCCAAGGCATGTGTGAGGATCTTAGAGCAGCACCACAAAGAGCTGTGATAATACTGCATGCTTGTGCCCACAACCCTACAGGGTGTGACCCAACTCCTGAACAATGGGAAGCAATTGCTGACATATGCAAGGTAATTAATTTGATAGTAACCTCAGGCTGAAGTAAAGTTCAATTACACACAAAATAAATAAACCCAAGACAACAGTTTAAGCATAATAATCAAATAATCAAATAATAAATGATTTAAAAGGCTTTATAAGATCAAACCTCAGAGGATATAACTAATGTGAAGTTATGAAATTAAATTAAAATTTGTGAATTTATTTTGTAACTTCATTCTACTTGCTAGTTGTACTTTTTGATGATGAGGTCTTGACCAACAAAATGTACATAAGGGTTCATTTTATTTAATAACAATGACTCATTTTATTCCATCAACATGAATTAGAAACAATAATAATATAAATTTAACAAATATTTTGGATAAAATAAATAAAATTAATAATAAAATCAAATTTACTTATGAGATTGAAACAAATAATATAATAAATTTTCTAGATTTAACAATAATAAGAAAAAATAAAAAATTTGAATATATGATATACCGTAAACCAACTTTAACAAACCAAATTATACCAAATAATTCTAATCATACACATAATAAAAAAATGGCTGCTTTATATAACTTATATAGAATGCATAAAATACCCATGAAGAAAATAAAATAAGAGAAAAAACATAATTTATCAAATTGCATTAGAAAACGGTTATAAAAAGAAAATTGTTGACAAACTTAATTATAATATTTTTAATAAACAACATAATAATTTAATTTACAAAAATAATAATAATACAATATGGACTTCATTTTTATTTATAGGCCATGAAATAAAAAATATCACCAAATTATTTAAAAATACAAATATCAAAATTGCATACAAAACTAATAACAAAATAATAAACATAATAAATAACAATAATAAAACAACTAATATGCATGAAAAAGGTGGTGTTTATAAATTAGAATGCGAAAACTGTAATAAAGCTTATATAGGTCAAACCAAGAAAAAATTAAAAGAAAGTTATAAAGAACATTTGAATGCCTATATAAATCCAGAAATATATAAATCAAATTTTACAAATCATTGTATTAATAATAAGCACCAATTTCCAAATATTGAAAATATGAAACGTATAAAAGAAATTAATAAAGGATTAAGAATTAATATAAATGAAGCATTCGAAATATATAAATACAATAATAATAAGAAATTAATAAAAGAACAAATACAAATACATTCTAAATTTGATACTATATTCAATGTATATAATGTTACAGCAAGAAAATAAACTTGGCAATTTGTATAAATTTAGCAACAATTCTATTCCTAATTAACATATGTTTTAGGCCTATAGCTTGCATTATTGTATTTTTCATTCCTGATGATGTTGGTACTGTTAACCAACGAAAAGCTTAGATTATAAAATAATAATTATTCTTGTATTTGAATAACCTATGTTGTTTTAAAATATATATATATATATATATATATATATATGTTTACCAGACTACCCACCCACTTCAGTTGTATATAATTTTGTAAATTAATTATTATTTGTTGATTATTCTCATTTCGTGGTATTAAGTTTTTGTTAATTGTATTAATCCTATAATGGTTCTAAACATTTCTTCATTTAAGATGAACTATTAAACTTAATAGACAAAATTAACTCCAAGACAGACTGAAACTAAACTACAGTGAAGTAAAACCAAAAATAGAACAGTACATATATACCATGTGACAATGAAATTTTCACAGGTTTACCTACTATAAGATCCCGCAATCTCCTAAAGAGCTCGAAAATGAGAGCACTTTCAAAGTTAACCAAGTAAGATTCTTGCTTAAGTACAATAAAGTCTAAGTGATAAGTGAATAAAAGAAAACATTGTTGCCAAGATAAAAAAATATATATTTATGAACTCTACTGACAAACTTTTAGCCACTAATCTCTATTTGTCTAATTCCGAACCATTTAACTACAAGAAAAGTTCAGATTTCTTGTAATGGCAACTTAAAGTGTTAACATAAATTTATTTGAGGAAGTAATTGAACAAAAGTACTGATAAATATTGTAGACATATTAAGTACAGTCAATTAAGTGCCACATGATAAGGTTATCTAACAGAAAATGTTTGTATTAATTTTTTTAGGTAAACTTCCAATTACTTTAAAGTACATAAATAACAATAGAAACTCAGAAATAATTTCCTTGAGTAAAAATAAACTATAAATGACTACTGATATTTATTGCTTTCAAAGTAGAAACTTTATTGAAGTATTGAACAATACATATTGTTCAGTATATTAAAAACCTATAACATTTTCATACAACCTAATACCAGAAAACAAATCAATAAAGAAATAATTCATGGTTAATTTAGCACGCATAAAAAGTTTTGTGAAGGACAGTTTAACAGTTATGTGAGCCACATAAACTAGTTCATTACAAAAACGTAATTTTGATAACCGGTTTGTTGTTCCAATTATGTCCGTCTTACTAAAAAAAAATGCTGTCCTTATATTTAACACTAAGATGACTAGTAGTATGAGAAACCAAAATACTAGATCAATAGCGCAATGTGTATGAGTTTCCTAAGTGCAGGTCTAAAGGAATGATGTTTTGTTTTCTGATATTAACATATTATTACTCATGGTATTTAAAATAAACTCTTAAAAAAATGTATTTATTTATTTGTATGTATGTCAAAAGCCATATGTATAATTTAGAAGAATATCTCTTGCTGAGGTGTTCTAAAAATAGGATGCTGGGACAATCAAGTAATACTGCACTAATTATAAATATATTCAAAACGATATTTTTGTCACAATGAGATGATAAGGCTTTTATATCTTTCCTTTATATAATAAGGGATGAAACAGTCCTTCCACAAAGTTATACCACACTTTTTGCAAAATGTGAGAGGCTTCAAATTGCAGTTCTTTCCTTGGCAATCCTCTTCTTGGCCTGTACTATGTTTATCTTATCTTGATTTAAAAAAATGACCTATATATATGTACAATGTAGCAATTTCCTATATTTTTTATAAACAACACAGAAATAACCAAAGCATACAACCGAACAATACGAAATATACAGACACTTCAAACTACACCCTACACACATACTCAATACACAATTACATTATAACTCACATACTTTTTGATATCACAACTCCTAATACTCACAAAGTACACCCACACCACCATAATATTCCACCCTCACCCTAACACCCTAACCTACAAAAACCTTGAGATCAGTTACGGTCTGAGTTGACAATGGGACACATTTTCTGAAACGGCCATCCTCAACAAATATAAGTAAGTGCTACTACAGGCAAGTTTGTAAATATTTACAAGTGTTTAATAAATTTTCTATGCAATCCTAGTAATAAGCATCATATTAAGAGTTTTTCTGTCTTAATGTAAATTATATATAATTTCAGGAGCGCAATTTGTTTCCCTTGTTTGATGCTGCATACCAAGGATTTGCTTCTGGTGATTTAGATAAGGATGCATGGGCTGTCCGTCACTTTTTCAACAGAAATATTGAACTTATGTGTTGCCAGTCATTTGCAAAAAACTTCGGCCTCTACAGTAAGTATAATAGTATTATTGGGAAGTCATTTGTTGTTACAACTATCACTTATTTAATACCATCACAGTGTTCAAATACAAGTTAATGATGCTAAAAACATGAAACAGTATTGTTCCAAACAACTGGAGTGTCTGTTAGTGGAAAAACAGATATAATAAGCACTGGTTACCTGTGTGAGATTAATGTTTTAATCTACCATAGTTAATTTTGCATAAATAAACTTCTCTCAAAATACCATTGTTTTTCTTTTGAAATGAATTGTAAAATATATGCATATAAATTAATAAATTTATTTATTTCTGCAAACTCTTTTTTTTGAGAAGTTGGTTCTGAAATCACTTTCACTTCAGACTTTCTAAATTGCATACGATTTGACATAGAAGTCGACCCTGTTCCATTTACATTTTCCAGATTTTCATTTTTATTTAGTTTGTATCTTACCAGCTAAACGTCCACATCAATATAGTCATAAAATGTTCTAAAATTTGTAAAAACAAATCGACATCAGAAACAACGGCATTCCACAAATCAGTTCCCTTATTACCCCACACATTCTTCAATTTTCATAAGAATGCTCTTAATTAAAAATTTTTTATTTCTTCCAGCAATTTACAATCATTGAATCTTTCACCGATCACTACAAAAATGTAATTATTATCTATTAAGTTAATTTTATTGTCAGAGTTCAAATCTATATTTAGAATTTTCTGAAGTAAAAGTGTCCTGTATGTTACCTTAACAGATCATGATCTTCAGATTGAGCAGGGGTGCAGAAAATGTTTTCACCCTCAATATTTTCCCTAATCCCATAAATGGACATTTCAAATTTCCCTGAAAATTATGGAACATATAGATATAGCTTAATAGATTACATAAATTCTATATTGTTACCAATGTAGGGATAATTTTTCAATTGAAATGTCAAAATTTAAGCTTTTGGTACCACTTGGCAAAAAAAATACTTTTTACTGTTTTTGTCTACTCGCTTTTTTGTCAAGTGATACTAAAAGAGTAATTTATTTGAAAAACCTCGAGATGTACAAAAAAAAATTGCAGGGTCAAATATTGCCCATCAAAAGACATCCCACTCAGTTGCAATTCTAATTTTATAATACAATTTACAAATTTTCACTAAATCTCTTATTTTATTACAATACGAAATTATGGAATAACCCGAATGTGAGAATTCTGTTAAATTTTGAGTGTTGGGTGTAGAGCAGAGGTGCTCTGCGTTACTGAATTGAGAACACTATACGCTACTGGAAAGTAATAGCAAAAGACTAGATACGAATTTTAACCTATTGTTCGGTTTTTTAATGTGTTTTGATACTTTTTGAATTTATTTTTATTCAGGAACCATTTATAAATTTCTATTAAGGAAACAAATTATTTTAACAAAATTGTGCAAACTAAGTTTCCTCCAAAATTTCTCCAGAAACCCAAGAAATCCCTTGAGATATTCCCTAATCCTATATCGCTGGATTGGACATATTCTGCACTCCTAGGATCGAGTGGTTGTAAGAAGGCAGTATAGTTAAGTAGAAGAATTTGACATATACGTTCTCTAATTTGCTTGTAATTGTATAAGATGAACAATTATCTACTTAAATATAATGTTTCTTTTTTTGTTTCCAATTATCTTGTCCAACTGCTCCTACCCTTCATTGAAAATAGGTTTTTTCGTCCAAGCTCGTTTGTTTCCGCGGTAAGTACATGGAAGAGAATTCACCTTTTCAAGACAACGAAGTTGTAAAGACTTGCTGATGAGTAATGCCTTCAGTTTTTTGATTTGTTTGCATTACATCAAATTGTGGTGTAACACTAAGTTTAGACTTCCCACCTTTGCACATTTTCCTTTAGCAGATAATGTATGATGCGGTAACAGTTGATAAAATACTCAGTTTCATCGGCATTAAATATGTTTTCTTGGCTTTACTCATTGACAATGTTTTGTTCTCCATTCATTAGCTTTAATAATATGAATAGCTTATTCTTCTCCACAAATTGCGTTACAAGTTATTCCTTATCTTTCGCGGAATCAATTAAGCTTATCTGACACTTGCCTATAATGCTTCATAGCCAGTAATTTTGCAATTTTCAAAGCCTTTTCTTGAATTAATTGTCAACTAATTGGGTTATTGTTAGACATGGCGTCAACAAACCACAAATAAACTGCCTTGTCTAAATCATCATCATGTAATGCACCACAGTCTTCAATCTTTTTACGGTCTTTAAAAAATTATAGATAAACTAGATAGTGCAATTCCTATATCTTAAGCTGAATCCGTTTTCTTCCTGCCTGAATCAACACTTTATACTGTATCGGTTTGTCTTTAATCGCGAATTGAGTCTTTTAACCTCTTGTTTCTCCATTATGTACTGATTCACTAAATTCAGTAAACTACAGACACTTTAAACTACTGTAATAAGTATTGTATACTGCAGTGTTACTGTACTACAAGGTACAATATGATCACTACAATGTCACAATTACTAGCAAGAAACATTTTTTAGCTCTTGGTCGAGGAGAGTTGATGACTCTACGTATTGAGAGTCCAGTTTCAGCAATCGATTAACGAATGCGACAGGATCCTTGACGCATTCTCTACAATAATACAGTTTGTGAGTCATTTATATTTCTTTTCAAGTACTGCGATAGGCATGACACTTTAGTAACTTTAATTACATTTTGGAAGTGTAAAATTATTTCTTTATACTGAAATTTACATGTTACCATTTTGTTAAAATGGATTTGTTATGCACATTCATATGGCGAGCCAAACAAAACTGGCGATAGAAAATTTGTTATACTGAAAATTTTGTCATATTAGTATTGGTTATAGCAAGATTTGACCTATATCGATTTTTTCTAGCTCTAAAAGTTTTTCTGTATGTAAATAAAACTATGGCGATAAAACTAAGGAGATCTCACAAACTACCGTCTGTTTTTTCGTTAACACTTTCAGCAAGGCGGCAATATTGGTGATCTCATCAAACTACTGTCTGTTTTTCGTTAACTTCCACCTCTGACGGCAGTGGAACGCTATGCGGGTTGCATAGCTTGTCGTAGCATCTAATTATCGAGCCCGTTGTTTTCATCTCAATAATTTTATTTCTAACATATACATGTTTATTGAATAGACTGTTCCCACCTCGAGTTGGTTCATTCACTCTAATAGGACAGTTATCTTTTATTCTTGCGTTAGTTCAGAAAGCTTAGATAATTTTTATGATCGTTGTTTTTACCGGATATTTTGCTTCGTTAAATGGTTCAAACTAAAAAAAAAAACATTGAAATATAAAAGTTAAACCAAATTAAATCTGTAAACAAATAACCTGCAAAACTGTAACCTTCTTGCAGCTTACAACGTAGCGGCAAACTAGATTTTGTGATGACTCACATATTTGTAAACATTTTCAACTTAGTTCAAATTATTGTCATTAGAGTGTAGCACTAAACTGTAAAAGATTGAATGTCAGGGGCTTTGTCGCAGACGAGTTATAGGCATTTGAAAATCGTGTCGGGTGACCCCCGACATATGAGTAAACTGCAATATACGCTAAGCGGGGCACCCTCAACAGTCGAGTGCTAAGAGTTAATGAACTAATTTTCAATTAGTCAGTTGCAGTTGCCCAAGAGTGATCTTATAAAGTATATAGGTAGTTTCGAAATTTGGATTTGTGATCTCCAGATATTTCCTCATAATTGTCTAAGGGTGTTTAATTACTTCATACTTATTTGGCTTTAACATTAACTGAGCTTTGTAAGTAAAGGTTCTGGTTGCAAAGTATTTTGAGAGCTTTCTTTTTCCAAATTAAAAATTCCAATTTAGAAATCTAGTACACTTAGTTTTATTTAAAAGTTTAGCCCGCTCTTGAATTCTGTGAGAATTTCATTAGATAAGCAGGCATGAGAAACAAGGTTATTGATGAAATTTGATAACCATTATGAAGTTAGTGGATAAGAGAGAGTTGAGCATGCCCATATTTCTTAGAATTTGTTATACTTTCTTTCTTTATCTTAACTATATACTGCATGGATAAAACACAATATCAAGAGCACAGTGGTACAGTATATTACAATGAAAATATTGAAAACCCCCAATACCACAAAAATAATTAATAAGAAGGTTTTAATCTTAAGTATCTTGTTTTATTTGTTATTTTTGATTATTATTGGTATTGGGGTTCTTTCCAATATTTTCATGGTATGGATAGTTCAAAAGATTTTCAAATAATTCTGCTACAAAACCTATATAAATTTACATTATTATTTCAAATTAAATTTACACATATTTTATATTATGTTAACAATTAACACACATTCACAAGATTTTTTGAAACAGAACATGCTCTACTACTTATCTAGCCTATTACTGTAAAATATTGTTAAATAATTGTTTTTGTTTTCATGTGAAAACTAAATAAATTCTGATTTTTCAATCCTGTAATTGAGAATATCTTTAATAAACAGGTAAACTGAGTCCCAATCATCTTTTAATGTAGCCATTACAGCAATCACTGTAAACGCACAAACAGCCAGTTTCATCATACCATGTATATCAGTTTTTTAATTGTTTTGTAAGTTAATAGATCTAAATTTCACTTTGTTCTATAAATAGTTTTACATATTAACAATTCCCTTGGTTAACAAGCTATAAAAATATAAAATTTAATCCAATATCTGTAAAATGCAAATATCATTTACAATTGGTGAAGAAACAAATAATGTATATATATATATATATATATATATATATATATATATATATATATATATATATATATATAGATAGATAGATAGATAGATAGATAGATAGATAGACGATCTAATCCAAGTTTGAATATTGTCCTCAGCATATTGCTAGTTAAAAGCCTTACTGGTAGCCGTTTCCCAACAATCATTGTGCATGCCTTTTATGTGATAATGCTTAAGGGATTTGCATGCAGCAAATTTATTTAAATTAATTTGTATTTGTTTAGATGAACGTGTGGGCAACTTGGTTTTCGTACTAGCTGATCCAACTTTGGTAGCAGCAGTGAAGGGTCAAGTTGCTCTAATCATTCGAGGAATGTATTCAAATCCACCGAGTCATGGAGCAAGAATAGTAGAGGGTATTTTAACAGACCCTGCTCTCTTTCAAGAATGGTTGGTATATTTGTCTTATAGTAATAACAAAATTACATAACACAGTTGGTTGATTTTGTTTAGAAGTCATGTAAATCCATTTACCATGCAATAGATTCATTAGACTGTAAGCATTAGACAAGAAAAAAAAGAAAGTTTATAGCAGCTGTCAGTAAAGCAATCCAAATATGAAGGTCTTAACTTTATATTTTCAAAAATTGATAAATTTTCAACAAGTAAACAGTAAGAAGATACATCATTAAAATTCATGTGTGTTTATCAATTACAATCTTACTCGATAAAATGACAAAGTGTGAAACATGTACAAGGTAAAGTAAATAACTAAGCAGAGGTGATGATTACACAACATGCTTCAGAAAATATTTTTTGTCAACTTAGGGTACATAATAACTGGAAGTTCTACAGCAAAAATACATGGAACCATGATAGGTTGAAATAGCTCGGCATTTATGTCGCTAGGCCCAGGACTAAATTGGATTTTAAATATGTACTTAACCATGTTGTTTAATGTGAAAAATTTTAAAATTAATATTACATTTCTACTAATTTATCTATACTATATAATTACTATTAATTTCTAATTTTTAAAGTATTGTTTTTTTTAAATGTTTTTTGTGTTACCAGTAATAGGAATCTTTGTATAAATTTTGTCATTGTTAAACTTCATTTTAGTGATTATTGCAGCAATGTTTTTCTGGTCCATTTACATCTGATTTGGTTGCATAATACAAGGGGCTAGATTCAATTCAAATCTTATATATAAAACCCTAAATTTGCAACCATGCTAAACTTCTTTCTTGTAGCCATAAACCATATTGTAGCATATGGTTTATCTTCTCAAGAAATGTACTTTCAAATACTGTTATCAGAATTCAGATATTTTACTAGTAAATATTGGTTTTTATGAAAAAATGTTTTACAATTTGTAGTAAAATTCTAACTTAAAGCTCTTCTAAAGGATGATAAATAATTTTTGTAAATCATTCAAAGACAACCAATATGTGTAAAAATTTAAGTGCAATAAAAACATTTCTTTAGTACAGCAACAGAGAATAAAAGTTATAATTTTTTATTTAGAGATAATGCAAAACTGAAAATTTTGATAAGCTATAGTATTTTAATGATTTGTGATCAAATAATAATTTTTTTCATAGAGTCCATAAGTACAATCTTTTAAGTTGACAATAAAAAGTTAAGTACAGTAGAACCTCTCTAATTCATCAAATTTGGAACCAAGGAGATGGGGAATTCGAGAAAAGACGAATTACAAAAGTCTTGAAATTAAAATGTAAATATAGAACATAAATACATTGATAGATATGAAATGTAATTCATGTTGTACGTATATCGTTTATGTTGGCTGATAAAAACTTAACAACGCTGTTACACAACAGTTCGAAAAAACTAGTATCCTGCAGTATAGATCGTAATTTTACATAAATGTTATAAAAAAACGCATAATACAATGCCTTGTAATAACAATAACACTGGGGGAAAAAATACGGTATATTAAATCTATTTACATTTGAGTTGAAAACTTATTTCATTTTTTTTTGTACTAGAGAATTCTTTTCGGATAGCACCTAAATTAATGACAGTGCAATCGATATTTATTTATTTACTGTGACAAATACAATGATAAATTACAGGTGACGAATTAGACGGGTTCTGTTGTAGAAAGTATACACGTTATAACAACATAAGTCATTGCTCATAATTTGTGTGAAATTGTTTAAAAAATTTTATGAATTTGAATGCGAATATGTAATACAAAAACATTTTTAGAACTTTTTGTTAGTAGAACTCATATTTCTTAGTAAAAATATAGAAAATTTGTTAAGTTAGGACAGAAATAAACTTTCTACATTAAATAATAATAGAGTATGCATTAATGTGTCTTGAACATAACCGTAATTTTTATGGACTATAAATGATAAACATCATTAAAGAAAATTTCTGAGGTTTCTATTAGTTCATAGTGTAAACGTACATATCTTTTTTATAAAAAATCAATTGAAAAATAAAGTCGTGTTAAACAAAAATAGGTAAGTACAGGGTATCATATAAATGCATAATTTATTTCATAAGTATAATTTATGACACATTATATATGAAATAAAGTAGATATATGCAGCTTCAAACTAAATTTTAAGCATTGTTTTAATACTAATGATGTGTAAGAAACATGAATTATGTTATAGTTATACATTTGAGTAGTATATTAGAAGTAAAAGTTTGGTTATAATTTTAGAAGGAAAGATGCAAATAACATTATAATTTTGAAATATTGCACAACACAAGAAACATATTTAATACTTCTGTAAAAAATATTAGAGAAAAATAAGTAATCTTACAATACAATAAACTAACACAGCGACATAGAATGGCAAAGTATGAAAACGTCGTCCTTTTTCTGTTTAATCAGTTTCGCAACATGGTTTATTATCAGTATATAGCACAAAATTTTTTTTGGTAGTTATCAACCTTATTTTAATGCGGTAGTTGTTGATAAGTTGAAGTATGCTAGGGTTTTCAAAAACACATATAGTAAAATTACCAAGGTACATTGATCATTTAAAATTGTTCCACTGTAAACAGCATTTTTCCATGCATTGTTGTATTGTTGGTTGATCTGATTGTATAAAAAAGTTTGTATTCAATCATTGGTTAAAGTTTAGGTATTTTACGGCCTCCTGGCAATGATGAACTTACTTATTATTTCGAATTTGTATATATGTTTGTTTTATTTTGAACATTTACTATACCCCATTTTAGATTTATAAAATGCGTTTAAATTTGAAGAAGCTAACATTTTACATACCAATTTTATCGCACTACTTTGACAATACAATAGAGTCTCCAAATTTCGAGTCCTGATTTTTCAAACTTCTGTTAAATTTGAATCTGGCTTCAAGTCTGCTAAGTCGCCAGTGTTTATAAACCTTTCTAGTTCCAGCATTGCCGGTTTCATTTAAGATCTAAAGTGCTGATTAGACGGATAGATAAGTATTCAAAGTGGTTTTTTAATGAGTTAGTGCCTGAACTGAAAAGTTTTTAAAATTAAAGAATTTGCCTGATGGCTATTTTACTGTTATTAGACAAAGCACCATCGGATTCCGATGAAGATCAACTGTGCTCTGATGATATCTGTGCTTATATCTTCCCGCAAATATTATGAGCCTAATCCTAATAAAACAATTGACTGTTTATTGGTCCACAAGAAGAAACAGATTTGACATTTCTTACCAAGAAACTTTTAAGCAGTTGAAGTTTCAATGTGAACAATTTGAGATAACAGATGTTACGAATATTAAAGTGGTACAAAAACTACTGAAGGCAGTGATGACGAGAATAAAGATAAAGGTTTGACCAAGACAATACAAGTAGGGAAAATTAGTCACGGTGAAGGAACAACGGTCTTGGAAACTGCACTATGCTATATTGAACAACAGATATGATGCCACCAGATGTGCTTATGCTAAGATGTCTACGCGATACCTTAGCATGAAAACAAGTTTAGTCTAACTTAAAACTGTCACCATAAAGAAAGATATTTATAGCCATTCTAATATGTTCTTGGAATGACAGAACAGATAAAAAAAAAGATTCTTATTGCCATCCTTGTTCTTAGAGCCAATTTAGCTGGCAATTCCAGTCACGTTCTCAGTCTAGTCTTTATTATGTTATTGTTATTGGATGTGGAGGTAATTTAGTAAATTAAAGTTAATTCATAAATTGAAGCATAAATATATGTGAATGATTTTCTTGTAATTATTTTACTTATAAACATTTCTGTACAAATGTTAAATAAACAATTAATTTTCTGTGAATGTTAAAGAGGGAGCCTAGAACCAACCACTAAACTTCAAACAGTAAAAAGCATTTTATTATTTTTCTTTTACTAATAATGTTACATATAAATTAAAAAATTTTAAACTAAAGAAAATATAAAATGAATAAATTTAAAAAATTGCAACATTATAATATATATAACTCAATTGTTTACTACAAGTGTGAATATAAGCATGGCTTAAACATAATTAATTCAGTTGCCGCATTAATCCATACCCACTGAGTCTCTAGGAACACAAATCATTTAAACCACAATTGGTTAAAGTATACAGTAATATTTAATTTAGTCTTTTTATTATATTTAATTTAATTTTCTGTATAAATATATTTGGCATTTTTGGACTTAAATACAGTAAAAGTCTCGAAAATCCGAGTCCCGATATTTCGAGCTTCTGTTAGATTAGAGCCCATTTCTATTTGAGCCTATTTTATCTATTTGGAAGAAAATGAGGAGGGCTTACAAGAAATGTTTATGTCAATATGGTATGCAAAATAAATGAGACTTACTTCCAAGATATGTTTATATCAATACAGTATGCAAAGGAAATGAGCCAGGCTTCCAAGAAATGTTTATAGCTATATGGTGTGAAAAAGAAATTAGTCGGGCTTCGAAGAAATGTCGTGTTATGTTAATGCGGGGTATGCAAAGGAAATGAGTCAAGCTTCCAAGAAATGTCCATATGATGTTCTATAAACTAATTTAGTTCAATTTTAATTAGAGTATTAGGGTTCATTAAAACTCCTATTTTTCTAACGCACAGGAACATATTTCTGTGTAATCCGAGTTTTCAATAATTCGAAGGGGACTCAGTCCCATCTATCTCGAATTATTGAGACTTTACTGCACAACTCACCTTACAAATTGATTTTAATAAGGGTTTGGTTCTGAAAGGGTAATGAAATTAATAAATATATAAGCAATATTAAAGCGTTATGCAGATGTTATATAATAACGATAAATATTTCAGGAAGGGATGTATAAAAACCATGTCATCTCGTATTCTGGATATGCGAAAACTTTTACGTGAAAAACTGGAAAGTCTTAATGTTCCTGGAGAGTGGGACCACATTACATCTCAGATTGGTATGTTTTCATACACAGGACTAAACGGTGAGTAAATTAACTTGTTAATCTGTTCTATGTTAGAGGTAAATTTTAATGCTTTTAAGAGAAATGACTAAACTATTAAGTTATACAAGGTCTGGCTATTAAATAACAAGACTGCACATAGAAGGTGCTCTAGAGAGGTAGATACCTGGAAGTGTCTACTATTCTGGAATCAACTTCTTAGATCTAACGATAACAAAACAAAACAACTAACACACATTCAAAATATACAGAAAACCCACCACCACAGACAGAGTTATACACAACACGTCCAATCACCACACACAACACAAACTCTATGATACACAGATTAATCAACATACCCATGAGCAATGAAGACAAAATAAACTAAGTACAATAAAACACATTGCACAAAAAAACTGATACAAACACACCTTGATAGACAACATAAAAAAACTACGTACTCATAACACAACAAAAAAAAGAAATACACAAACACAAAAATATATAACACTCGCATATCACGACAACACTTTGTAAAAAATAGCTTTCTCGTTCCACAAACTTCAATACAATGTAGCATTCACAACATCCAACACAATTAAAAAACATCCACACAGATCAAAAACACACCAAGATAACACGACAGGGCAAGCTTATACAAGATTAAATGCAACAACTGTCCCAGCTTTTACATAGGACAAACAGGGAGAACATTTACCACAAGATAACAAAGAACACGTAAAACAGATAAGAAAGACACAACGCAAATCATATTTTGCCATACACATACAAAACACACTACACTCTCAGACCGACATAGACACCAATCTAAAAAAAAAGTGAGCAACAGTCTTGTCAGTAATTCACAGCACTGACCTAACATGAAACTCGGCTGCTGAATAAATCAGTAAGTACTGGTTTTTTGCCAAGTTAATACAAAAAAGTGTAATTTCTCAAAAAATAGTTGTAATTGTAAAATTATTTTAAAATAGTTGAAATCATAAATATTCAGTCAATTCATAAATATATTTATTTCCATTTTAAAAAGCACATGGTTAGGTTTTTATATACATGTTAAATTAAATTTTATATGCTATAGAAAAATATCACAAAATTTTGTGAAGTGGAATTTTGTTTTATACATATTGTAAATTGAATACAGATTGAAATTTAAGATTGAAAAGTAGTTTAGATTTTGAAATAATTTTATAATAAATTAAACGTTAATTATAGATCTTACTTGAGGAATTGTTTAAAGGGAAAAGGCTGAAATGGAGACATCATTTCTCTTTTTAGAATGCAAGCAATGGCTCTTTACAAATTAGGCCAAAATAATATTAAGAGTAATATCTTTGTGAAAGAACAATGGATTAAAAAGTTTTGTAGTATGTACAAACATTATGTCTTTATTACAATTTAAAAAGTATATTAAAAAAGGCTATTAAATTTTGCTACTTACATAAAACAGGGCTTAGATAGGTAATATATTCGAAATAACACTAGATACACCTATAAATATATATGTCATTCAAACAAACTCCCAAACTAGTCATGCTAGATAGATTGCTTATATATGCTACATATCGTATTGAAAAGATGCTGACATTATAAACAATATTGTATCAGAGACAAAATATGTTTACATTTGTCTTCCATATATATATATATATATATATATATATATATATATATATATATATATATATATATATATATATATATATATATATATGAAGGATGGTCTGAATATCAGAATGAATGGCCACAGACATGATGTTAAAATTATGAATATGGATAGACCAACAGCTCAACATGCTGCGAGTCACAACATCACAACTTTTGATGACTGCTATACCACAAAAATAATTAAATCACTCCCCCCTGATTGCAATCCCTCAGAACTGAGAAGGTGGGAACTATCATACCAGTGGTATACCAAGTCCAGAGAATCCCCTAACCTCAACATCAGATAAATCCATTCATTTTTTTTTTTTTTTTTTTTTTTTTTATCCAATAGCCTTATCTCTTTTCCCCTGACAGACTTATATAAACTATAATCACTCATATGCTCATGGAAACAATATATATAGATTTTTAATCTGTGCATCTGTGATATCTGATTTCTACTCTACACAATCTGTGATTACAATTATTTTATTTCATTCTCTCATATTTCTTTTTGTTTTCTCTTCGATTGACAAAGACCACTGTGTGGTTGAAATATATCATTGTTCAAGTGCTTTTATGTGTTTCTATTTCAAGACTACAGAGTGGACTCTTACCAAGGTAAGTCTGTCAGTCTCCTAGTCCAAAAAATCTATATATATATATATATATATATATAGATTTTTTGGACTAGGAGACTGACAGACTTACCTTGGTAAGAGTCCACACTGTAGTCTTGAAATAGAAACACATAAAAGCACTTAAACAATGATATATTTCAACCACACAGTGGTCTTTATCAATCGAAGAGAAAACACAAAAAGAAATATGAGAGAATGAAATAAAATAAATATAAGTTGTCAACTTATATTTATTTTATTTCATTCTCTCATATTTCTTTTTGTGTTTTCTCTTCGATTGATAAAGACCACTGTGTGGTTGAAATATATCATTGTTTAAGTGCTTTTATGTGTTTCTATTTCAAGACTACAGTGTGGACTCTTACCAAGGTAAGTCTGTCAGTCTCCTAGTCCAAAAAATCTAAATAATCTTTACCAACCAAAACTAACCTAAAATATATATATATATATATATATATATATATATATATATATATATATAGTAGGGCAACAGAATATTTACAAACACACTCATCACTTGTGACAGATTTATATCATGTGTTGATAAATGTCATTTAGAGTACATTCTTTGTGATTCTAATGTAATAGAATTGTGCACGAAGGAATAAAAATATGTCAGGAGTATTTTGACGTCATTGACCTTGATAACTGAGAGACCAAATGTACCACATTAACGTCAGATATGTCTATAGAGATACGAATATATCAAACTGTTAAAATAAACCACTGATTTGTCAGAGGAATAAAAGTAACACGCAAAACAGTGTCGCAAAAAGAAGCCGTCGGTCCATTTTAACTACCCAGAGCAGCGCATATGTTAGACATCGGTCCAGGACGTGAGATCGTACCGTGCATATATGAGACGGCTGGTTTATACCAATAGTTATTTTGTTAATATTGCGGTAACAATCATGTTAAAACAATAGATTATTAACTCATTTTTCCATGCAATAATTAATTTGAGCATTATAACCAAAAACAATATTTCAGTATTTTCCTAGTGTAATAGCCAATCGTCAAATAGTAGAAAAGATCCAAGGTTCATTATATACGTTTTAAAGACTGATATATTTTGAAAATGATGTAAAATAATATTTTATAAAATGAGGATTATAAAAGTAATAAATTTGTTTGCATAAAAAGGGGAATATTATTACTTTAAAATGGTTCAAATTAAATAAAATGTTGTTTGTCAAAAATTTAAAAGAATATTATTTACAAAAATCCAGTAAAAGAAAGTATGCGTGGAAAAAGTCACATAATATTAAAAAAATGTTTTAGTTTCCAATTAGCAGTTATTATTTAATTCGTAACATATAATTTCTCAGATTCTTTAATCAAAAAGTTAGACGAGATAATACCTCTAAAGCAATACAAACCCTCTCACCGACTATCTTGCTACCTGAGGCAAATATTTGACTAATTGGTTTTTTATACAAATCTAGGAATTTAATTTCCTGGGAGATCTAGGTTTAGGGAGTTTACAGGTTTCAAATTTTAGATCGAATTCCCAACTTTGGTCATTACCATTGCCAGGCCAGACAGGTAAGTATTTGAGAAAGTAAGGACCTTCATTTGATCGCAGACAGGTTAGGAGGGGCCTAGGTATAAATATTCATTGTCTGTAGATATCAAGGGAGCTATCCCAAAATAGTACAAAAAGGGAGTAGAGTAAAATGGTTGGGTGTCGGTAGATATCCAGGGAACTCTCAAAATAGAACAAAAATTGGAAGAAAGGTCCAGGAGTTAGAATAGGGGTCACAAAAGCAATTGCACAAACAAATAACAAGAAGTGACCTATACTTTACTAGGACACAAATATAATAATACAAAATAGATTCATACAAAAAAATAATGGAGTTGTTACATTATATAAGTGGTATATTGGGCAGTTGCAGATCGTTACAAGAATTAATTAATTTTGTTCAGTTTTTTGTAGTAATTTGTTACGAATAAACTATATGTTAAGAATTTGAAACATAAATTAAAGAAGTAATTTTAAATTTTATTTTAAAATATTTTTATTTTCAGTAAAAGAATTGTTAAACAAGTGTAAAGGTAGCATAAGGTTAAAATCAATTTCAACTTCTATGAAGAACTAACTAGAAATATTTCAGTACCTAAATTTGTTTTATGAAAATTTAATTAATAAAATTGTAGCAGAAATATTTTTGAGAATATAAGTCATATGTATTGTTTTTTATTGATTTTAAATATTTTTACAGTATTGTTTAATATATATGTTTCACAAATATTGTTTATATAAAATAATAATGCATTTACTTTATGTATACGTTTTAAAAGATAGCTGAATAACTTGGTCTGTGATGCCTTCAAAGAGTTCATTCTTCAGGATATAATAATATAAAGGGTTAGTTCTCAGCAAGTTAGGGTTTTGTTCATTAAAGTCCATTGACTGGTTCTCTGACAGAATTTGGCAAGCATTGGTGCTGGGTCTGATTGGGGATATGCTTGTGTCAAATTTTACCCTCGGTTTACAGGTAAGTGTGGGTTGAAAAAAAAACTGTCATGAGGATGCTATTTGCTGGAATCTTAGTGTGTGTGTGTTCATGCATGTGTGTGGTTTATGTACATATGTGTATGATTTTCAGATGGGGTTTTCTTGTTCAATACTCAATTATTTAACAATATTTTGCATACAAAATATTCAAAATACAATACTAAAACTTAATGCTAGTTGCTCATGCTACTGGAGCCAACTTTAACTGGTTTTGTTAATTGTCTGTTCCATGATTCTCTTTGCTAAAAGTGACAAATTATTATGAGATAACGGGAACTGTGTTTATATTATGGTTACCAAGTTTTTATCATTTTCCCAAATAAACCTTTGACTTATGATAAGCCAAGATAAGTTCACACTCAACATTATTAGAATGTATGAGCTTTAATTTTTAATGGGCTTGTTTTTAAGTATGATAACAAACTAACTTAATGAAATATTTAATTATCTTTTAACTTTATATTAAACAAATTTTAATAAATAATCTTAATGTATTTGTTCTTTGTCTACAGAAGCGCAAGTAGATTCCTTGGTTAATAACCACCATATCTATTTACTGAAGAGTGGACGAATTAACATAGCTGGTCTTTCTCCTAAAAATATTGATTATGTTGCCAACTGCATTGAGGCCGTCATTTCTAATAAAGTATCTAGTTTGTGTGACAAGTAAATAATTATAATTGGCCGTGTCCCATTTACCAAGTAAAATATTAGAAAATGCCAACCTTTGATAAGAATTCTATATGTTGAGAATTTATAGGTATAAAGGGTTTTTGTTTTTATTTTTTAAGAATTTAGAGGTATAAAGGTATAAATTACTCAGCTGTTAAAATTATCTATTTTCAGTTTTACAAGTTGTTACCATTATAAAAATTAATAAAGCACTGTTGTGAGATATTACGCTATAGTTAAAGTACAATTTGTTGATATGTATTATAATGAGAAGTTTATTCAGTAAATATAAAATTAATTGTGGTTAAATGAAATTGCCTCTAGCCTAATATTCCTACAACCTGACGATCTGTAGTGAAATGTGGCCAATACTTCCTCTTACATTTCATGATATCTTTCAATTTACTTGTTTGAAGTGATCAAAGCACGGATCTGTTGGTGCTTGCTATTATTATTTAACAAATTGCTAACATATCTTGGTTTTTACATCAGTTTTATAGTAGTTAACCATTTTGATCCCGGGACGTTTTGCATGGGTATCTGCTCTAGTCCCGGCCATGATTTGTTGAAAATGTAGGGCTTTGACAAAACTTACACCAAACTTTTATTTATCAATGAATTTTCATGATTCTCTACCTACTATAACATACACTTGTCTGGAATTGTAATAAACATGCACAAAAAAAAAAAAAAAATAGAGAAAAATGTTACTAAGAAACATTTTTCTAAAATTTTCTGTTTCCATTTTATTTAGAGTATATAAAATTGAAAATCAGTTCCTAAATAAAAGCATCTTGTTTTTTTACACATAAAAATGCATTTCCCCCAAATTTTCACTTGGTTATATCCACAAACAATGGTGATATAGGTTTATAACTAAAAAGTGTGCATTCAGTTCCACAGCACAACATTGCGAAAAACAAATGATGATGTACAAAAATAAAAGTAATTAATTAAGTCAATTAAAAAATAAACACGCATAATCATATTTTAGCTTTAATCAAATGTTTTTATGTTGTCTTGTCAGAAAAAAAGGTTTTTATGTTATATACACAAACAAAAATAAACTTGTTGTAAACACTAAACTTTCAAACAAAAAGGTCAACTTCATAAAAACATTTTGTGAGTAATAAACAGACCGCTCACTCACTACTCACAACAATGATAGCTGACACGGCACTTGGCGCTGAGCAGCTACAGTCATCAAGTTTGAACTAAAACAGAGTTGCTAAATGAAACTAGAAGGGCCTTACTACAACTTTGTAAACAAGTTCATTACAAATGCTTTAATATATGCAAGAATTATTTTACCAATTATATTATATTTTTACAAAAATATTTTGTGAACGTCCGAAAATTCCGACGTTGGTATCAAAAGGGTATACCATACACATCCCATGCATAACTATTAGACAATATTCTCCAAATATATGTCATCAGGAAATAGTCTGAACCAGCGAACACAGAAAAAAACTAGTGAGGGCATCGTAGCAAGTGGTTGAATACAGCTTTTGTGGCTGCCCCCCCCCCACCAACATAGCGGCCTCAAGCGATGAGTCACCCTAGTGGAGTGCGTCAAATTGCTTTTTCTTCTTCCAAATTGGGATCAGAATTCCTCATGATCGTAATCGTCATCCTCTTCAGCTGGATCCAGGTCACTGTCATGATGGTCGTCGTCGCTTGGCTCAGTCTCTGCATACTCCAAAGCTTTATTTGTAGGGTCCCTAGTATACTCTATTGCATCATTGGTATTAAATAAATAGTCTTTATAATACTAACATTATAAAGTACACCTTCCATGTTGGGAACAATATCTCACACAGACACAGTCACACACTAAACTCTCACTAACACTACTGACACAAAAATGGTGGGTAATCTTAACCAAACTAAAACAAATGTCCGACATACCTCACCTTGATGCTGCAACACTCAACTGAGTCTCTTGTACAGCGCTGGTGAAGATACAAATATTTCCGTATCCAATGGTGACTGTCTGCAATCGGAGACGCCCACAGGGAACATGTTAATGTGCAATGCTTTCTTAACTGTTAGTGTTATATAAAAAAACCTTAGATTAAGGTAACTCAAAGAGAATAATAACTATAAACTCTTTCTTGCTAAAGCAGCTTCAGCACTTCATGAATTGATAGGGTGTCCATTGCTTTGAAAAAAACCACACATACTTAAAGATATGAGCAAATCTTATATGTTATCCAGTAGACAATAAATGTTTGCATTGCAGAACCAAGGTCATGTATGTTGATCTTTTTTGTCTTGTCTAGTGAATAGGTTAAACACAATTTAATTTCAAGCCATAATTTCAAATCTTAATGAGCAGTAGTGTCTGAATAGAAGATTGCTATTAGGACAAAATTATCTCGAAATGACAACTCTAAAATATCCAAAACCCATAATAAATAGCAAGAACAGAAACTGCCTCGCATGGACTTTGGTGAATGAACAGGATTTTGAACTGAAATCTCAACAGTTTACTGCTATGACTATTATTAAAGTATAGTGTGGGTAAAGTGAATACTCAAATTAAAGCAAAATAATTAATTGATTCTTGCAGCTAAATTCTAAAGGTTTTTTATTACAACACTCGCCTTGATTCTTTACTTCGATTTTCATATTGGTCTCGGTGAAATGCAACAATTGAAAAAAAAACTATCGTGACATTTTGGTTTACATAACTTTTTTCAAAATTTAAAACCCAAAATATTTGGAACTAAATTGACAGTATTACATCCTGAGTTCTACATTCTTTATCTCTCTATGAAATTATTCAACAAATATTTGGTAGATATTAGGGATATAAAACACCGTTGTCACAACTTTTTTGAGATTGTCTGCTTGGCCTTGACTTTAACTGGTGATGTGTGTCACTGCTTGTTTTCACCCTGAGGTCATTTGGTAAAATAATCTCATCCTCTGTTACAACTTGATCATATCTGTCCAAAAAATCAAGAGCATGAGCCATTCTTTTCACTTGGTGTTGCTCAGTAAGAAGCCTGGGAACCCAATATGAGCAAATTTGCAAACTTTCATAGAAAATATTTTGAGAAGTTGTTCTACTTACAATTACTTTACTTACAAGCTAAAACTGTGAATCACACGTCTCCACTACTCTTTATCTGCAGAAAGCAATGAATATGTCTACCTTGATCACTGATGCAGTTTATAATGGGCATTTTCCTGCTCGTCTTTGATGGTTTTTCCCTACTTATGCATTTTACTGTTGCTCATAACACTAGGGTTATACACTTCACTTATCTGTCGATGAATTTCTGCTGCTGAAACATTCCTTGTTGTGAAAACCAAATCACTGAATATATTTCTGTCAGCAAGCTGATCAAATGTTTTTAACTGATACTGTAAATATTAATAACACTATTGCTCTACAGGCCACTGCAACAGTATTAACCACTTAACTCATTAACCCGAGTTAATTCGGAAAATGCGTTTGTTCTTTAAATTACTAACCCGAGTTGTTCTTTAAATTACTAACCCGAATTTTTCTTTAAATTTCTAACCCGAGTTGTTCTTTAAATTACTAACCCGAGTTAACTGAATGGTTTTTTCTTCTTGTACGACGTGTTTCACAATGCAATAGAGATCATTAATGTAAATGCAGACATAGAGAAGACTTTGTTATACCCCAGTCTATTTTCAGCTCTGATTAGCTGACAATAATTTACAATATTATATGATGGAACACTACATTTTTGGACATCCAAGTATTTTGCCATTGACTCTTATTTACAGTAGTCACTTCATTCACTCTTATTGACAATTCTCATTTGTTCTTGTTAGTTCACTAAGGTTAGTTTATTTTTATGCTCGATTTTACCGGATATTGTGCTGCATTCCCAAATTTGTTTAGTCTTCTTCAATCTTACACGTCCTAGCACAACAATAACCCCTTAGGCTAACAGGGTGTCACTTTTCACTTTTTTTGGGTTTTTTGAAATCCCGTGTTTGTGTGAACCGTCCAAGAACCCTACAAGATTTGAAGACCAACATCCAAGAAGAAATTGCCAACATAACACCTGCTACGCTAACAAGAGTCATGACAAACTCCAGAAATCGGTTTACGCAATGTATGGAGAATGAGGGACGTCAGCTAACAGATTTGATCTTCAAAACAATGTAAATAAAAACTTTAGACATGTACCTATATTACAAAAAAATTAATAAATATTTTCAGATGCATACAATAGTTTTTATAGAGTTTTCAAAAAAGGAAGTTATGCTCCCTGTATGTATATAGGCCTGTATGATTTAGATTTTTATGTTATATTTATAACCCTAAGTAATATTAATAGCCAAGAAAGACACGTTTGCCTGATCACAAGTGATCCTACAAACCTAGTTTGTAAATAAATAATGTAAAATTTTTTATTTTTTTTTGTAATGGTAGTGCGTAATATGTTGAAAACACTAATTATTTGCGAATATAAACTATTTGTTATACTTTTCTACATTCAGGACTAAATTGTGCATCTTTTGTATATTTTTGATTTCAAATATTTTACAATTATGATTCTAAAATTAACTGGAAAGGAAGAAACATTTTCAAGTAAAATTTGTGTTTTCTATTCATTGGCAGGTTTTCATGCTTCAATATAATTTGATAAGTTTCTGTTTGATGAAATTTATCTTACAGGACTCATTAACTCAACAATTGTTTGGTGATGATGAAAATGTTATAAATGCCAACACTACTGTTAATGCAGAAATTATTTATCTCTGAGTTTAAGCTTTAACTAAAAGCAAACCATTCATGCTAGAATAAAACTATTCACACCATTAATTAGTGTGTTTAATTCTGCGTTATTGTATATAGCCAAAATAATTTTAACAAGAATAATTTTTGTTAAACTTAGCTTAAGATATAAAGAAAAAATTACGGTTTTATCACTCATTTTTATTGAAGTTCCGCGTTAACCTCTTCAGGGACGTTTTTTAGTGACTGTTTTGAAAACTGATAATTTTTACCATTTGTTGATTCCATCTTCGCGTGAGCTACTAGTAATCACACTTTTAAAAAATGTTTTAACTTGCCTATAGTAGCACTTTGCTTGTTGAGGACGGCCTTTCGGGAGATGTGTCCCTTTGTCAACTCACACCGTAACTCAAAAGTTAATCAACTCAGAGTTACGGTCTGAGTTGACAAAGGGACACATCTCCCGAAACGGCCGTCCTCAACAAGCAAAGTAAGTGCTACTATAGGCAAGTTAAAACATTTCTTAAAAGTGTAAGTGATAATTTTTTTGTTTTTTGGTGGCTTTATGTCTAAAATGACCTTACAATTTTTTTTCAACTCTCTTAACATTATTTAGTAAATTATTAATAAATTTGTTAATGTACGCAAATGAGTACACACAATGCACTGTAGGCCTGTTGTATTTCAGAATGTTACCCACTTCTGCTTCATGGTCACAGATTAGTAAATTAACTTTTGCATTACATCAGACTTTCTTCTTTTCATAAATTCAAACTTACTGCAGTAAATTTAAATACTTAAATAGCACTTTAAAACAGCAATACAGTTATAAAATACAACTATTATTAATTTAACCAATCTATTTTGTAAAGAAGTCACAAAAATAAATTAAGTACGAGTAAATAAAAGTAGCTTTATTTTACATCAAAATAACTGATTTTATGAAAATAAACCAAAAAATACAATTTTATACAAACTGAAATATTTGAATGTACTTATTTGCTGTAGTTTTATGAAGAAAAATTGTAACAAACCTTAACGCTCAAAACTCAATACACAACCGTTTCAGAAAATGTACTGTGATAAAATGAAAATTCAACAGGATAACTCTAGTTAGTTACATAAATAAACATGTTGGAAACATAATTTCAGAAAATTTAGCTATGAAACAATTTCTTTATAGCTACATCAGTTCAGTGTAGGCTGTCAAAGGCTTCTGTCATGAAAGTTCGCCATACACTCAGGGCACATAGAAACTTCACATTTGCTGCACTTGTACCTAGTGGGGCTTTTGCAGTTTTCCTCTCGGCATCTCCCTGGAATCTTTTTGACGGAAAGTGCCTTTAGCCATCGAATTGTACATTGCCTGTTATACCTGGTCGACAATTTTTTTTAATGGTGGTGTAACAGTGGGTGGTTGACCAACTCTTTTTTATAGAGAGGTCTGAATCAATGAGTTAACTATGGCTGCCTTAAAATCCAAGAATGACATGTTAGATGACATTTTTTTGTTTTTGAATAACACACGCATTGACGATAGCAATGTTGAGAAAATTTTAAAAAATCCCAAGATAAAATTTTTTACTTTTCATAGCATGAGGGTATGAGCAACTATCCTTGTCACTAAAGTCCAACTCCTATGAATCGGTTGTATATGGCCACACAGTGAGGCCTATCCACCATAATATATTTTCTTTCCACTTTGTTCCACCTCTCTACTTTATCTTTAGGCTTGACGCCAGCAAATAATGAACTTATATAAACAACTCCTGTGTCCTTCCATTGTACTATGATAATATTGATTTCAGAAGTAGCAACACTGAACTTTGAAATAGCAACACTCTTTCTTCCTTTGCAAATTCTTTGGTTTGTGTAAAAACAGAATTAGTTCAATAAAACCTGACCACTCCTACAACATGGATTTCATTTCCACCAGTCTTTTTAGAATCTTATAGCTAACAAATAGATTATCCAGAAAAAGTTTATGGTTCAATCCACCAAAACCCAAGCACATTCTTAGGACAGTATCACTTATTATACAAAGATCTGTTGCAGCCTCATCTTTATTCCCTTGATACAATTCAAATTTGGATACATACCCATTGGATGCAGCAAACACCCAAACCTTTTGGGTTTCTTCTTTAGGTACTGTTTCCCTCGTGACGCCCTTTGAATGGGATAATTGCCTCATCAACTGCCATATATTCCAAAGGGGTTATTACTTCCTGAAAAGTTCTTGCACAGGTGTCAAGTATCGGTCTCAACTTGACAAAGATGTTTTTGTTATCCTCGGAAATAGAGTCATTGTCAACAAAATGAAAGAATCTTTTGATTTTCAGGACGTAATATCAGCAATCAAATCCCTCCGGAGGGAAGGTAATGATGACCAATACATACGATAGTTGGGGTAGTGTATGTATGATATTATCTCCCCCAAACACCTTTATTTCATCACTACTAGTTGTAAATTCTGGATCCCCACTTTATGAGGCGTAACGAGTTGTCTCTCTTGCTTTAGTATCAAATAATTCTTTTGGCAAAATATTTAGAAAGAAATGCAAAGGCTTTCAGTAGCACAAAATTCACTTAGATTGTCATTCAGCCACGCAATTCTGGAACGTTATTAATAAGGTCATTGTCTTTTAGGATAAGGAACCGTTTAGGATAAACAACATTTATTTAGTTTCTTCTGTAGGCCAAAACAAAGATTAAGCCTACTTTGTTTATTCTTATTAGCTGTCTTGGTTTTGACTTCGTTTTTCTGCTAAAGAGTTACATTTGCCTTTTTAGGTTTTCGCTGTTTTGCAATTTTTTTTTCTTATAACCTGGTAGAATGAATGTCAGGCCTATCTGAAATGGATACAGCTTGAGGAAATTGAACCAGTATCTGAAGAGCATTGTGCGATATCAGGATGAGATTAGGCTGGAATACTGGTGAGAATGTGGTTGACAGATTTATTATAGTATGTTGGCATTGTGGGTTTATCCGCAGATGTAGCATGGTTTTGATCATCGTCAGAGTTGTTTCTTTCATAGCCACCTTCTTCAACTAAAACACCTTCATCGTTTATTTCATATGCACCTTCTTTAACTGAAAGACCTTCATTCTTGACGTCTTCAGAATTTACATGATGTTTATTTCCATTGTGGTTTAAAAAGACGTGATATTTTCATTATCCTCATCTTCAAACTTGTTACGATTGTCTTCTTCAAACATAGCTCCCGGTACTTGAAAATCATCATCTTATCTGGTAGATCCTCAAATAAGTGCGATTGAAACTCAGGAAGGCTACCATTCTGATCTTCTTCTAAATCATTATCAATTTCTAGGTCTGAAGAATTTGGGTCATCTAAGTTTGTTAATATGTGTTCTATTACGTTGTGTTTATTTGCTATGTTCAAATATCTATCCATTTTACAAAAAAAAAAACACTGCTTCTAACTACTGTTAATTAAAAAGAAAATCGTAAAATGCATTCGTATGAGGGTGATCCACAAAGTAACCACCGTTTGGGCGTGGTGCGATAAGTAGTGGGGGTAGCGCCGCCATTCTCACATTGGTGTGCGCAGCCGTTCAGTATGCTTCTAGCTGTGCAAGGGAGAGTATCGTACAATCGCGCGTTCTTTTGTTATAACGTAAAAACATGAGCGCCGCGATAGAAAATCCCGCCAAGGTCTGAAGTGCGAGGTGTAATAAGATTTCTGTGGTCGAAAAGTTACACAGCAGCTGAAATTCATTGTGAATTGAGTGCGGTGTATGGCCCAAACATTATGAGCGAAGGTGTAGTCTGTCAATGGGTTCGTTTTTTTTAAAATGGAAGAACGAACGTTCACGATGAAGACCGGAGTGGTAGGCCATCTCTCGTCAGTGACGACTTGGTGAACAAAGTGGATGAGAAAATAAGCGAGAACCGTCGCTTCACAATCTCAGAACTTTCAGATCATTTTCCTGAAATTTCTCGAAGTCTTGTGCATGAGATAGTGACAGAAAAACTAGGCTATCACAAGTTTTGTGCTCGTTGGATTCCAAAAGTGATCACCGATGATCACAAAATGAAAAGAATGAGTTCTGCCATAGACTTTCTTACTCGGTATGACGTTGAAGGAGAAACATTTTTGAACAGGATCGTTACAGGAGATGAGACTTGGGTAGCCTATGTGAATGCCGAAACAAAACAACAGTCAATGCAATGGGGTCATACCGCTTCGCCAAGCAAGCCAAAGAAAGCTCGCCAATCCTTTTCAGCGAGAAAATTGATGGCTATTGTTTTTTGAGATGCTAAGGGCATCTTGCTCGTTGAATTTATGGAGCGTGGTACGACCATTACAGCTGCAGCTTATTGTGAAACCTTAAAACGGCTACGACGAGCGATTCAAAACAAGCGTCGTGGTCTTCTGACATCTGGTGTTGTGTTTGTCCATGACAATGCCCGCCCTCACACAGCTCAAAAAACAACTGAACTTTTGGAAAAGTTTAAATGGGAAGTTTTTGACCCCCCCCCCCTACAGCCCGGACTTGGCTCCCAGGGATTTCCATCTTTTCCCGTACATGAAGCGGTGGCTTGCATCTTAGAGGTTTGCGAGTGATGAAGAGCTTCAAAACGCTGTGACAGGCTGGCTACGTTCTCAGGCGGCAGATTTTTTTAAAGACGGAATTTCAAAAACTGTTAAAAGATATGATACGTGCTTGAATTTGTATGGTGAATATGTAGTAAAGTAGAGAAAAGCTGTAGTTTTAACATGTATATAATAAAATTTTTGTATCTCAACTGGTTTATTTTTTATTTCAAAACAGAGGTTACTTTGTGGACCACCCTCGTATTACAAGTACTAATTTATTGGTTTCAAACCTTAATATTTCATGTAAATTGTAAAAAAAATACAATTCACGAAATAAGCTCATATTTAGTATGCCACATTTGAGCATATGGGTACATTAAACAAAATCAACTTGGCCACTTTTGAGCAATGTACACATATGAGTACAATAAGCATAGTGCCACATTTGAGACTTATACTCAAATGAGTATGGATATTAAATTAGTGATTGTTTTTATTTGGTAACATATTGATTATTATTAGTTATTATTTCAAAATATACAGTTTAAGGTATCAAAAACAAAAATTATTAAGTGAATACCTACATTACAAATGCATGTCGCAAGACTTGGAAATTTTCACAATCCACTCACTTCACCATAACCTCACAACGTTTATAACTGGACACACAGCTGACTAATAGCCTAGTGGAGGGAAAATCTACCCATATGCGCCTTGCTCCTTGAAGAGGTGAAAGCATTCTTGCATTAAAACCACTTGTACAATCTTTGTGAAATTTTTATACTATATTATATGACTCATTAGTAACCCAAAAATATAATTTTAAAATTTATCTCATTTATTATGGAAGTTGCTGTAGATTTAGTATAGCGACTTCATCTCACGGCTCCTTTGTCCGATCGAACTGGCTTTTAGCTTGTTTTAAAGAATAAAATCTCAACATATTATATGTATATAAAGTGTTTATGGATGATTTTGAATTCATAGCTTTATTGATTTTTATTTGATACAGAGGTAATGTGCGCTGGAGCGTGGAATCGCCTTACCCACCCGAGGTGAAAGTATAGGAAGTATGAAAGTAGTAGTCTAGTGCGTACCAGACCACCTGTTAGCCCCCAGGGAGGACCACTCAAATCGACTCAGTTTAAAGTCTAATTTGAACATAAGAAACATTTCCCATCAGCTTTTTTCATGAGAGCTTTGGACCTCCAACGGCAGATTTTAACATGTTTTCTATATTGACAGTAGGGATAAAGTGGCTCCATTTAGTTGTAGAGGAAAGTGCTTTAATAATTTTCTTTATTTTTATTTTCATTAGAAGGAGTGTTTTCTGTATCTTCATTATGAAAATTAATGTATTATTTCTTTTCATATTATAAGCCACAATACTAATTACTACTATCTACTAAACTAGTATCGAGCACTTGTGATAACCTCTTTGCGTCATAGACACACGAAGAATTTATGGCTATCTTATAAAAAGATAACCAAACAGGCTTTGGTTCCCCTTTTTGGTGGAATCCCTGTTACGTAATACCATGTTTACGATAACCTAGTAGTAGTTTAAGATTAGAATTCTAATATAAATAACACAATCATAAGGTCAGTACTGATATAAGATACCATTTTTACCTATCTGTTTTTATAATAAATTGTAATAACTTATGACCTAAGTTATTCATTTTAATTAATGATAAAACAAATATTTTATTACACTTTTGGTATTAACTTGGCAAAAAAACCACTACTTACTGATATTTCCAGCAGGCGTGTTTCGCAGTAGGTCAGCCCATTCTTCAATGCTGACATCAATGCTGACAGTCACGTCAAGATTGTTGCTCAGGTGTGTTGTGTTGGTGTTCCTTTGTGTAACTCTTTGTGGTATGTTATTGTTCATAGAGTAGTTGTTAATTATGTGTTCAAATATAGTAATTGATTGTGAGTGTGTTTTGTCATTTAGAAAGTGTTGTGGATAGTATTTATGGCGTTTGTACATCTCGTAATTTTCTGTTGTGTTAAGTTTGTTGCTTTTTTTATGTAGTGTAGGATTTTTAGATTGGTGTCTATGTTAGTCTGTGAGTGAAGTGTGTTTTGTAAGTGTATGGCAAAATTTGATTTGTGTCCTTTTTATGTGTTCGTTGTATCTTGTGGTAAATGTTCTCCCTGTTTGTCTTTTGTAAAAGCTGAACACAACAGAAAACTACGAGATATACAACACCTAAATATTATTCACAACACATTCTAAACGACAAAATATACAATCAAATACTATATTTGAACACATAATTAAAAACTACTCTATGAACAATAACACATCACAGAACACCAATACAACACAGACTCACACCAACACAACACACCTGAGCCACAGTCTTGTCCGTGACTCGCAGCATTGAATAAGTGCAAAACGAGTCTGCTGAAAATATCAGTAACTAGGGTTTTTTTAATATCAGTAAGTATTGTTTTTTTTTGCCAAGTTAATACCAAAAGTGTAATTATAGAAAAACCTCAATATGTAGAACACAAAAACTGCAAAAGTTTTATTTTAAAACACTCCAAGAAGGGGCCTCCAACCTCTTTTACTCAAGGGCCACATCGAAAACTTTTGGAGGTTAGACGATATTTCAGGGCAGGAAGTATAGCCCCCCCCCCATACACCCACAGCGTTTTATCTAATAAATAGCTCGGTGGTGGTTTTTGAGATTTTCTTGCTTAGTTTTTTACTTGTTTACAGCTAGTTTTACACTTATAAAGTGGCAAGTGAGAGACAAATACTGTACTTATGTTTTATGGTAAAAATGCTTAAAAGAAAATATATTACCAAATAAAAATTTTTTTAGTATATTAGCTTACCATGGGCCGAAAAAGATCTGTTCGCGGCCATATGTTGGAGACCCCGGATCTACACAATACATAACATAACAGTATGGATATGTAAGTGAATATCTCAAAATAAATTATCAAAAGATCAAAGTATTGCCATGCAGAGTGAATAGAGGCTTGGAACTGGCTGTTTTTAGCTCAAAGAGAACGAATTATTGCCCATTTCTCCAATGCCCTACCCACGAGCTTAACCTGTATATGTTGTACAAATGGCTTACAATCTCACAATGAACATCTAGAAAGTTAAGCATTTCTATTAAGATACAAAAATCTTTCAAAACAAAGATTTTGTTAGGTCGGTGATTAAAAATAAAATATTGCATTCAGCATATATTGCCTGAAACATCAAACTAAAAAAAATTATACAATTAATTAATAATAATTGTTAAACTGAGTAAATTGTAGAAATATTAATTGAATTACCATTAAGACAGTATACAAAATATATAGCACTATAAAACCTTATACCCTTAAATTGTCTATTAACATAGGTTTTTTTCATTTAATATAGAAACAATACAAGTCAATGTGTTTCCCAACGTTTATTCACATTTTTATAAGACAAACGAAATTTTAATTAAAAGTATAAACATTAAAAGCTAAAAATAGTTTTAGAAATGATGAAAAACATCAGCTACATTACAAATATCACAATAATTGTATTAAATTTAAAAAATTGTATAGAGCTTAAAATAATTTTAAAAATTGAGCATGAAAAAACACTGCAAAATACTACTCAAACAATTTTGAAAATGATTTTGGTTTTCATTGTTTAAAAACTATAAACCACAAGTTTACACAGAATGTAATGTAAGATTTAAATGTTTATATTAAATAAATCCAATCATAAAAATAAAGAAATCTCAATTAATCACTGTGAATGAGAAGACCTTCAATTTTGTGCCTTTGTATATTATGTTTTACTGGATTTATTTCCACACATTTAATCTCTAATGTCAATAAAAAATATGCTGAAAATTTAACCTGCTTTATGAACAATGCGGAAAATAGATGGTATCAAATAAAAATAAAAGAGGTATTGTAAAAAAAAACCAATTGTGAACATTATTTATTACAGACACAATCATTGCAATTCAACTGTGTATAAAAGTCAACATTATGAATTTACATTTTAAACTAAAGAGTGACATAACACATGATTTGGGAGACAAAATATTAAATTTTTTGAGTGATTTAAGATAGCTGAAGTGGATAACACAATAGTACAACTAAAGTAAATAAAACAAATAATAGCTAAGCTTTGGTTTGATATACCTTACTTTAAAATTAAATACAATTTTAAAAAACTGCATTTTATCTTAACGTTCCAGGCTTAATTATCAACAACAATATCCTACTTATCAAAAAGTAATATCATGAGTAAGAAATTAACGAATTTCAGAAACCTATGGCTACGGTTTAAATATCACAGAAATTTCCATTAAATACAATTTTAAAATAATAATAGGCTAAATGCAACTGACTGTGTTACTGAAGCATTCACAAGCAAATTTAAAAATGCAACGAAACATTCGCAAATTTTTATATTTGCTACTAAATATCTTTGTTAGGTTAAACAGATATTTAAGATATTTTTAACATCAAATATAAAATTACTTGCAATAACTTACAAAACATTTTTAGGAACAATTTTATAAAACAAATAATACACTAAACTAAATATTAATAAACACATAACAATCAACAAATCAGCCTTAAATTAAACACACACAAAAATATTTAAGAATAATGAAATGACAGGATTTTAATATTTTGTTCATTTCATTCATGTACTAAAACAAAGTCAAATAAATTTAGAATATAAAAAATTTAATTGAATTTAACATGTAAATGTCATTTTAACCAAGGTCATTGTGTGACCAGGGCAATTGCTCAGGGGGCGGTAAATCTATTTTTTAATGTTTAAAAGATATACATAACGCATTTCTATAATTAGATACAACTGAATTTTTAATATTACTGAGCACAGGCAGTGACACAACCCATCATTAAACTTTGCTAGATAACGGCTAGATATGATGCGGCTTGGAATTTGTCTGGTCCATGTCAAGTCGCTCATTGTGTGTTAAACCCAGTATGTTGACATGTATCTGAGTGTCACAGCACGTTGCTAGTTGTGTTTGTTTGAATCCTTACAGATAGGTGAAATGTTGGATGAATGCACGAAGGGATTGAGTTTGAGGAGAAGGATGAACGAAATCTTCCCCTGAGCTCCAACAAACCACAGAACAACCCTGATTTTAACACTGTTATCATTAGTATAAATTAGTCAGTCCACAAGTTTAGAGCTACACAATGGAGTTATTTTATCAAAAAAAAAACATTGATGATTTATATTTACAGTTATTGTTCACATTAACTGAGAAGAGAAAGGATCTGTGTGTTATAAAATCCACATTTGAATGTTTATGATATACACTGAATGTACTACAAAATGCTGATTATAATTACATAAAAAACTGTAAATAATTTTGAAGTGTAAACATAAAAGTTATGAACAAAATTTCAATTTATAACGTAATCATCATTTATCTAATGTTTTCTTTCTTATTACCATCTGAGAAAAATATTTAAACATTTAAAGTGGAGTAAAGTTAAAATTCTGCTGTATTTTTCCTTGGTCTTGGTCATGATTTGTAAGATATTCTGGCTTGAGGTGATTGAATCAAATTAAGTGTACAAACTTGAGAACTAAGTATTCATTATTTCAAAACCTATAATTATAATACTGTTTAAGGGTGGGAAGATGACCTACTTACATAACATCCAAGTAAAGCTTTTCGTTTTGATTAATTCTCACAATTAAAAATTTCTTATTAAAATTATCAACTCAATTCTTTAAATATGGCTCCAAGATCAAATTACAAGACCTTGTACACCAGCAGTGGTGGAGTAATCTTTTGCGTACAATTTTTTTAAATTTATTGTTTTGTGCTCAACTAAAAACATAACTACTGAGTAACAAGGCACAGTAGAGCTTGGATAATTCCAACCTGTTTAATTCGTAATTGCCAATAATTAGAAGTTTTGGGTCAGTCTCTTGAACTTTGTATGCTATCAATATAAAAAAATTATGTATAATTCGAGATTCGAACTTCTTAAATTCATAGTTATTAGTTTGGATGTGGGCTCGAATTCCAGTGGCACTAGTGATTGCCTTCCAAGCTTTCTCTGTGTTCAGATGGAAATCACAGGATTTGGTGTTTAAGCGTTATCAGGAGAATCAGTTTGTTGTTATTGGTAAGAGAGTTTATTTTCTGATTTGTCATCCACAAGACTAGACGCCTGTGTTTATAAGGGATATTATCAAGTCTCGATACTTACAGCATAAATAAAAAAAGATATTTATGGCCTACTGACCTACTGTCAGACGTCTAAACATAACACAGTAGATCCCTTTAGCAGTTTTTATGTCAGCTGGAGTGAGAAGCTCAGTAGGCCTATAGATTTTACACTGTGCTCGTCAGTAGTGTAAATATTTTTTATAATTAGCATATTCTTGTGTATATACAAAACGAACTATAATAGTAAGAACCTAGATTGTAAAGTCAACAAAGAGTAAGTAGCTTTTAATTTGTTTTGACTAATTATGATTACACATAATAATCAATTAACAATAAACTAAGGTAAAGAATAAAGAATAAAAAAATTGCACCCGGATAAAAAATATAATATTTAGTGCTTTATAAGTGAGAATATTTTTGAAGTGAAATAAAACTATATTGGCACGAGCAATTAATTCGTAGGTTAACTGCTAATAATTATAAGTTTTATAATTCCACTATGACTAAGTTTATTGCTTATTCAAATTATAGTGTTTGACATAGACCAGTGACACGATACCTGAAAACGATCGTTGTAGACAAAAAAATATAGCTGAACTGTTTTGACTGATAGGATATTTTCCAACTTTCATAATTCGTATTTTTGGTTAATTCGAATGTTTTCATTGGTCCTTTCAGCTACATTATCCAAGTTCTACTGTATTAGGAAAACTTTACAACCTTCATTTTTCATCCTTGAAAGAATCAAATTAATTTTGTTTTTTTCTATGGATTTTAAACCAAAACCATGTACTTTTTTAAAATTAAATGTATACCGAAGGCTAGCTGTAACCGAAAAAACTGGTACATCAATGAGTTGATTTCCTAATTTTATTTCAAAGAGTAAATAAAAAGATGAAAATTATCGAAGTTGACTTTTCTTTAAATTTTTTTTTCACTTGTCCTTTGGCGATTCTACTTAGCTCAAAGCATTGTGTTGTCAAGCTATTGTGGGTTGCCGTCCCTAGTAAAGTGAAAGTGAACCCGAGAAAGTAGGTTCTTGAAATGTGAACTGTCTTTTATTGTGATTATTTGTGTTGTGAGCAAATTTAGACATAAACCGCTGTAATAAAGTAAATATTGACCCGCAGTGGTGAAGGGCGGGCAACAAGCGATGTTAGTCAGTCACTGGGATAGCTCTGTGCTGTAAGTTTTGAAGATCAGCACACAAACCAGTTTTAGAGGACAGTAAAAGGACACTGATAGCGTGAATAGAAATAAGAAAGTATGATAGTATAAGAAATAATTCAGGATCTGGTTAGCAGACCTTCGTGCTGCAGACAAATTTAATTTCGTTAATCTAGTTTAGGACAGGATACTTTTAGTAGTATAGTCAGTTAGTGATAAGGTATCACTTTAAGTATGGACAATAACAGTGATTTAAAGAAGAGGTTAAAGGGGGAGGCATTGTAGAAGGTACAAGCAGAGATACAGAAAACAGTGGATGCACAAATGGCAGAGATGAAATTTGATAAGAAAAAAGAAACCAGAAGGTTCAAAATCTATACAGAGCACAGTAGGGTAATTATAATAATTAAACAACAATAACCCTTGCTACAAATATTTAAAAACCTTTTACGTACATTTTGCTAATACTGTCAGCATCATCAGAAAGTATGTTTGTAACCTTCTGATGATGCTAACAGTGTTAGCAAAATTTACATCAAGGGTGTTTAATATTTGTAACAATGATTATTGTTGTTTAGTTGTTAAGATAGAAGGTTATTCAAAACATAGATTCTGTAGGAGCAAGGGTAGAGATGGTAAAGTTAGTTAAGGCAATAGAAGAAAGGAAGAAGATAATGAAACAAGTGGAGCAGATGAGAGGAATCCGAAGGTAGGGCTGGGTGTTGTTTCATGACATATTCAAAGGCACTAAAAGTGCCAAAAATTACCTCATCAAATAGTCACATTAAAGCAAATAGTAAAGTTGTAATAGTTTATCCAGAGGATAAAAATCTAGAAAAGAATGTAGACAGTGATAAAGTGAAGAATAAGCTTAAATATGTTATAAAATCATGGGAAATGAGCATTAGAGTAAAGAATATGAGGGAAGTAAGACAAAATGGGGTGTTGATTATAACATCAATACAAGAAGAAATGAAGAGGACACTTGAGGTTCTAAAAATTCAGGAATAGTTTATTAGGGTTGTAAAATCAAAGAGAAAAGAGCCACAAATAATGATATATGGCATGCCCAAAGATATAGAGGATGAAGAGACGCAACAAGCAATTTTTAGTCAGAATGTGTAGTTAGTTATGAGGAATTTATGAAAGAGGAGAGGATGCACCGAAATTTAATTAAAGATGGAAAGATCACATCTCGGAAAAGTTACTGGATATATAGAGAGGAGGTAGATAAAATAGGTTAAAGATGGCAAGATTAATGGAGTGAAAATGGAGACAGAAGATCATACAGCTTGTGAAAAAGACAATAGATGAATCCAAAGTAAGGACTGGGGTTAGCCAAATGACATATGCAGAGACTAAAGGCGCCTGGAATAAGCTCTCTAAAGGGGCAAGTAATTGCTATACCTTGAAATGTGGTAATTGTGTACCCGGATGAGAAATATCTATATAAAAATATAGATAGTGAATGGAGAAAAATGAGATTAAATGAAGTAATGAAATCATGGGAGATTAGAAAGGGGTTAGAAAACCGTAAAACAAGGGTAAACCTCGAGTAATGATTTACAACATTCCTACAGACAAGGCAGATGAAGATGCAAGAGAGGCCTTTTAATGCATGAGAGGCCCATGCAAACATGGACACAATTTTAATGAAAGAATTAAATCATGAAGACTTTGTAAGGAGTTTAAATTAGAGCATAAATAGCGAGCAAATGATATGAGAAGTCGTAGCGCATTGGGTAATTGATTGTTCACCCAGAGTTAAACTGAGGAGATATTAAAATAATTATATTGGGTGGTTTATTTGCAGAGTAAAGGACTATAATATAGTTGAAGATGTTACAAAAGTTAATGCTACGGAAATGTGGCAAAATATTCCCGAAATAGAATTACATGTTCACATTAAGGAGTTCAAGGACATGGCTATGACTGCCAAAATAAGATGATGAAATAAAATACAAAGAGTGCAAACTATTGTCTAACAGGTAAGAGTGATTATTGGCACGAGTTACATGATGTAAAATGTCCAGTATATAGACAAATCCTAAAAAAGACAATACAAAACACAAATTATTGTGATTAGAATTTTATGGGCAAATTTTAAAATGTCTTGGACATTTGTCAGATGGCAATAGAGGAAGTTCGGATAATTCGTGATGCTGTTGTAGAAGCCTTAAGCAATAGGCGGACGAGCCATGATAACTGATGGGAGAATGGTACGCAATTAAGACGGGGAAAGTGAATGACCATGGAAAGTCTTATGGGTTGGAAATTTTAAGAAAGAATGTATCAAATATAGCAAATTAGAAAAATATGGTATAAAATCATTATAGTTACCGTAATTTCTGGTAATATTCTCATCCCAAGTAAATATTACATTTTATTTAACCCAAAGTTTTAAAAATATTATTTCTGAAATATAAAAATATTATTTCTGTACAGATATAAGTAAAATATTCAAATAAAATATAGTTGCTTCAGAAAACTTTCTTAATTAACAAATGGATGATAATAATGTGCAAATATCCTAAGTATAAAACTAATACTATTTTTTAAAATTAATAATAAATTAACAATTGCCTGTATTATTATTTATCTAATATTATATGACTATAAGATACAAATAATTATTATAAATAACAAAATAATGAAAACTAGGCAATATTAATTAAACATCAGTCTTGATATTAAGACCAGTGTTTAAACCAGTTACAAGTCTTACAAGTTATATTAGAATACTGCAATCTCAGTTTGTTGAACTTCAGTATGTTACAAAATGCAAACATTAAATATAAGTAAGATGCATCACCTCAATGATTGATTCTATTTATGTAATGTTATGTGAATATGAGATTCAAGATGTGATTATGAATATCAGAGATCAAAATAAATGAAATTGTGTAATATTAATTACACATCAGTCTTGATATTAAGATAGTGTTTAAGCCAGTACAAGTATTAAAGCTTAACATTAAAATACTGTAAAGTCTCAAGTTTACACCAACATGAGTATAATCTGCTTAAATTTTATAGTGTTACAAAAACAAACATTAAATTTGAGCTATTGATTAACTTGAAACAATGAGAAAATAAATTTATTATTATTATTATTTATATTTTGTTCTAGTGTTGAGCTTAAATTTTATCCTTGATACTTCTGAATTGTAAATTAACAAGATTTAGAAATGTGTTGGAAAAAATAATGAAATAATCTATACCTCTTATAATCAGTCAATTTGATTTATTTTGACCAATTCCCTAAATATTTTGAAAAATTATTCAGTTTCTGTAGCAGGAATTAATTTTATAGGGACTAGTACTTGAAAACACACACAAACACACACATAAGATATGCAAAAACAAACACACTAAACACTATAATTAAACACTTCACACCTATTACCAGTAATAAAATCTTTGGTAAGAAAGTAGCGTTTACAAAAATCGGTTACCCATTTCCTGGAAATTAATTTTTGTTTTATTGTTATAAAGTTGTAAAGTCAATGAGTCAGGTCTAAAAACCTAATTAAAATTTATCTTATATTGAATATAAGAAAGCTACAATTTTCTTTTCAACTTCAAGATTTACAGTTATTATTTTAATAATGACAAGAGGGTTTGGCAAAGCATCAGAGCAACATATCCTTTGGAAATGATCCTAACAGACAAACTTTACCTCCTATTTTTCAACGCATGAAGGAATATGTGTCTACATTAACAATAAATACTACTTTAGCAAAATTACAGGAAATTTGGAACAAAATATTTTGTGCAACAAGTATTAAGAAAATTAATAATAATACATAGGATAATGCAGGATAAGCTCACACATTCAACCCATTTGATGCAGGACCACATCAAAATTTACCATTCTATTCCAACCCTTATTAGAAACCTCATCAATTCCTCACCCCAGTATACTTGCAATTGATCTGATGAGTTTGTAAGCATGTCAAGCTCTTTTCACTAGTGGTCCTAGTCTATATTTAAGCCATTGCATCCTACGAATGAAAGATGTTTGTCCCAATACATTAGTGGTATAGGTCACACGGACGTTAGTTTTTTGCCATGATTCTTGTTGTTGCTTGTTCAAGTACGGATTTTCGTTGTTCTTTCCTTCAAGAAAGTTAATTTTTTTATGTATTACGCACAAGACTAGATCTCTATGCTTCCTAAGAGATAATTATCGCCTCGCAAAACTTGCAGCATAGATTAGGAATGATTTTTATAACTCATAAATTAGTCTTTTAAAAGATGTTCTAAAAATTATAGACTCGCCATCAGTTTTTATGTAAAGTAAACCTACTCACTTGGTATAATTTTTAGTCGATATGGGTCAGTAGTTGATGTTTGTTGTATTCTACTTTGTCAACAAGGAAAATTAGTGGATTTATGTGTACATCCTAAATGAAAATTAGTGCGAACCTAGAATCTAAAGCAAACTTCCATCCATCAGCAATTTTTAATGTCTTTTTACTAATTACGATTACAAATAATAACCAATTAAGTAATAACTAACTAAGGTACAAAATTATTAATAAACAATTGCACTTGTATTAATACGATACTCGATTATTTTAAGTCAACTTGATGATTGTGTAACCTTTAATCAGTATTCAGGATGACATAATTTCTTTGAATATATCACAAGGAAAATCATCTTTGAGTCCAAATTTAAAATCAGATTGTCTTTTCCTATAAAGATGTTTAAAGAAACTAAACACTGTTTTCTTTAAAACCTGCAAGTACTATGGAATTGTGAACCTAGATAGTTCAATTGTGTTGCAAACTTAAAGAGAGCACAGGGCATATGCTCTGATGCAGGATAGCCTACACCCTCTCAGCAAACAAATACATGTCATGGAGAATTCAAATGATATAGTGAAGATCATATTGAACATGTCTTATAAATATACAACTTGACACACATCAACTTAAGATGAAGTTTTTTTTATATTATATTAAAAAATAAATTCACAACACAAAATTCAAATGTGTGAGCCCATCATACATAACACTGTTTAATTAGTCTAAAGAGAATTACTTCCAAATATGAAATACCTTTTACGCCATTATTTAACCAACACTCAACAAATATATGAGTTAAAATATGTTATGGAAGTAGTAAATAATAAAATTTAAATGAGAACAAAATTTTACACACTAAATTTCAGTTTCTTACAAATATATAAATTGTAATTAATGTCAGATGATGGCACATTCAAATTTTAATAAATAATTAAATATCTTGAACAGGTTTGATCTTTACTTGGACGGGAGAAAATGTTTTGCAGTTCTCCCCGCCTTCATAAGGAAGACTATTAAGCGCTTCTTCTTCTTTAGCTGTAATAAATTATTACATTATTATTAAAATGAGATTTTTAAAACTTTTGTTACATTACAATGTATGTTTTCTGTGATTTGATAATATATGACAGTAAAACACGGTGATTTATTATAAGTGGAACCAACAAATGTTAGATATATTTAAATAACAGATCATGGCCAGGTAAATGTTTAAGGTGTCATGCAGATAGAGTGCCTTACATCATCCATTACAAAACAGAACAGCATATGCTGATAGTACATTGTTACAAAGCCAAGCTATGCAGTGTAGTGATACTAGGAGAGGTAGTTGATATGAAAGTACAATTTAAGAGCATTAATGAAATTCAGTCTCTTAACCTTTTGGACTCCAATTATTTGGTGCCCGACAGCACCAAATCAAATTAGTTAGGAGGTGTTTAGCACATGAATCTTTAGTTATTTTCTAAAAATTTAGGACTTCAAATTATTATATACTATCTTATAATACTGTGTTCAGAATAAAATGAACAATAGTAATATAGTAATATGTCGAAAACATAAGGTTTTTATTCAGTAGGCCTGATAAAAAGTTGTTGTCTTTTTGTTTTTACTATTATAGAAAACAAAATTATTTTTAGCTTTGTTAATGAAATGATATTTTCCTCATCATGAATAATGGATTCATTTAAAGCCGAAAGTAATACTAAATAAAAATATATTCATAAGTAGTATTACAAAAATGTTTTGTAACATTTATTCAATAAAATGTAAAATTATGCACATGTGTAAAAATGCCAAGGATGGTGTACTTACTATAATATTCAGCTGCAACTAGGATTGAATGTGACAATAATTCATTTTGATGTAATTGTTTTTAAAAAAACAATAAATTGCACTATACAACATATTTTCAAGGAAAAAAATTATTTATAAATGTAGCACCAAAATATGTAGGCCTAAATGTAAATTATTGAAAAATGTTAAACATGGCTATTCAAAATTGTTTCATTTGTTTAGGTTGAGTCTATTTAAACACACGGCTTTAAGTGGTCATTTTAAAAACACTTCAAATTATTGTTTGTAGACTTTGACAGTGTGAAACTTATCAAAGCAAGTTTTGGGATGTAATCCCGGATTGTTTGGGCAAGTATTAAAGTAATAAAATTGTCTCTTTCCTACCCCCTTTTCTGTTAGAGCACACTGAACAGTCTTTGTTTTTTTCCTGTCAAGGGCTCTTATAGAATGGTATAATCCATTCATTCTTATAGGAACACCACCCCTTCAATTGAAGCAGGCCTATCACATTTTCTACAAATCTTTCCATCCTCAGCGGCAAGAGCTTCAATGAGCTGGATGCAGTAGTTGCGTTTGCATATAAGTTGTTGGCAAATCTGTCTAAATTATACAGTACAAAACAGTTTCCGACTGATACCTCCAAAATCCATAAAACAAAACACTAAATAAACAAAGTAGAATAAGAATGAGATTACGTTTGCATCAACAGTGATCAATCAACTAGTCCAGCTGTGTGCTGCTTACTGTGCAGTACATCGTAAAGAACTGTCTTAAACCAGTTGTTTATTTACAGGAAATATAATGACAAATATGTCAAATTAGCATTACAAATTAAGCTTTGCACAGCAAATTAATATTGTGCACATTATCATTATGTAAAACATTTTAGAGTATGTAAAAATTTTGTCGCTATATTTGTCTGACTGGGTCCAACAGTGGAGTGGAATGAAATTATTTGTGATTTCGGACTCAGTTTGCCTATGGAGTGCAAAAGGTTAATAAAAGATATCTACAAAATTATACTACTTTTTTTAAGTAGTATATTTTGAGAAAAAACTACTATTGTTTCCAATTTCATTGATTAGTGTCACAAAACATTTTGAAAATAATCTGCTGAAAATACACAACGAAAGTACTGAAAATCTACAAAAGTAATACACATCGTTGTAAGTGTTACTCTTATAACTATGACACATAATGAACTTATTCTAACAATTTTATCTTCCTTTCTACTTTTTCAGGAAACATCATTTTTCAAAAATGTATTTTTCATAAGAGATATATTTCAAGAAATAAAAAACAATGAATTGCAACCAGTTGGCTACTGAGTTGGGTTTGTAACTTTTTTGTAGCTATACAGTTTTGATTATGATGACATGGTCATCGATATGTTTATAAGGGTTTAATCTGGATAACTTTGTACTAAATTAATCTTTTAATCATTTTTGGATTAAGGTTTATTTAATTAAGATTTAAATTAAAATTAAGATTTTTGATAATGATTAAATAAATAACACATATTTTTGTAAACCTTGTATATTATGAAACAACACTTGCGCTAAGAACATATGTTTTTATGTTTAGTCATGTTTAGGTCTTGTCAGTCTTCTTGGAGGTGAACTCCACCCAATTTTTATTAATCATCAAAACAGTGTGTTAAATGTCTGTTATAGTCTTCAGTTCTCGAGTCATCCACAAGCAACAAGGAGTTGTTTCATATGTGCCAGTAGTTAATTATCTATTTACTTTGCTTGTTACTTTTTTTAAAAGTTTTATTTTTCTTAAATAGCCTACATGTGTCTCAATAAAATACTTTGTAAACATATTACAACATGGAATATAGTGTAACTTAGTGCTTCTGGTTTATAAAAAAATGTATACAGTTTTGTATTTACTGAACGTGAAGTTAAATGTGTATTTTTTTTAAAATAGTTGTTTTTTTTCGTAGTAAAAATAACTTTTAATATCCTTTTGTACAAAGTTTGATGCAGATTTTTCGTAAAGATGTTCATATTTGTTAAGAGACTGGAAAATTTCATCAGATACGTTTTCTACAAATTGAAGTCCGCGACGAATCGTTTCAGATGCTGCCGTCATTTCTTTCTTGGAAGGTTTAGGAACTTCTATATCTTCTGTCTCGGTGCCCTCGTCTTCAACTTCAGTATTTATTAAAGAACTTAAAATATCATCTGTTGGATATTCAGCTACAATAACGTCTTCATCCACCCTTGAAAATTCGTTGAGCGAAACATTGTCATTGATCGTGCCTGCCGATTGTAAATGCTCCCAACATTCCTCAATTTGTGGCAGTACATTACTTTCTTCCACAACAGATCTTTCAGAGAAGCCGGCTTTTAAAAAACAATTTCTTATCGTCGATTCCGCAACATCATTTTGCCACACCTTTACTAATTGTAATATACACAGCCTGAGGTTGATAACATTTTCAATAGGTTTGTCATTTTCCAATACAAGAATAAGTCTCTTAAGAACCTGTTCTCTATAATACATTTTTAGAGTTTTAATGACGCCTCGGTCCATCGGTTGTAGTTTCGAGGTGGTATTTGGAGGGGAAAAAACAAGCTTTACGTTCACCAACTTTTTTGAGACAGAAGGCGGATGTGCAGGACAGTTGTCCACAAAAAGAACGACTTTCCTCTTTTGCTTAATCATTTTGTCAAATTTCAATATCCACCTCTCAAAAATTTCACTCGTCATCCATGATTTTTTATTGTATTCATAGTCAACTTTTAACGACTTCACTCCTTTAAAACATCTTGGCTGCTTGCTTTTCACAATGACCAAAATTTTATATTTTTCTTTTCCAGTCATATTAGCACATACCACAACAGTAACTCGCTCTTTGTTATGTTTACCTCCAAAGCATTTATCGTTTTTAAAGGTTAGCGTATTATTTGGTAAACACTTGAAACAAAGGCCAGTTTCATCCATATTAAAAATATTGTCAGGCTCATACTCTTCTACAATTGATTTTAAAATTATAGCTTTCCACTAGCAACAATCTGCTTCAGATACACATCCGCTTTCTCCCGAAATAACCTTTTCTAGGATTTCATGCGCTTCTTAAATTTGTCTAGCCATCCGGAACTTGCTTGGAACTCTTTGTGTCTTAATCTTTGCGCTTATTCAATTGCCTTTTCTTTTATGAGAGGTCCTGGAATAGGCATGTTTTTATCTCGTACCATTTTCACCCACTTGAAAACCGCCTCGTCAACATCATCGTATTTACATATTTTTGAACGTTTTCTGTCCCCTCCTACAGATTCATAACAATTTAAAACAGATAATATTTAAAATTAGGTATGTGCAGTAGTTTTATTTTCTCTAAAATTAAGTTCAATATATAGAATTTCTTTTCGATATACAGAAACATTTTTCCATTGAAATTTCAAGGGAATCGGAAATAATTCGATAAATAGAGTATTTCGATATATAGAAGTTCGATTAATACAAATACAAGAATAATTTATTGAATGTACAATTCAAAGTTTTTCGTTGGCAAACAGTACCAACATCATCAGGAATACTAAAGAATTCATAATGATAACAGTACTAAATCTTTAGTATTCCTGATGATGTTGGTACTGTTTGTTAACGAAAAGATTTGAATTGTACATTCAATAAATTATTCTTGTATTTGTATTTTGTCTTATTTCTTTATTAATACACAAGAATACATATTGCAATATATATATATATATATATATATATATATATATATATATATATATATATATATATATATTTTAGGTTAGTTTTGGTTGGTAAAGATTATTTAGATTTTTTGGACTAGGAGACTGACACTTACCTTGGTAAGAGTCCACTCTGTAGTCTTGAAATAGAAACACATAAAAGCACTTAACCAATGATATATTTCAAACACACAGTGGTCTTTGTCAACCAAAGAGAAAACACAAAAAGAAATATGAGAGAATGAAATAAAATAAATATTAGTTGTAATCTGTAAATATTGCTACACAATCTGTGATTACAACTAATATTTATTTTATTTCATTCTCTCATATTTCTTTTTGTGTTTTCTCTTTGATTGACAAAGACCACTGTGTGGTTGAAATATATCATTGGTTAAGTGCTTTAATGTGTTTCTATTTCAAGACTACAAAGTGGACTCTTACCATGGTAAGTCTGTCAGTCTCCTAGTCCAAAAAATCTCTCTCTCTCTCTCTCTCTCTCTCTCTCTCTCTCTCTCTATATATATATATATATATATATATATATATATATATATATATATATATATATGAAGTTGGATAATGTTAAATATCAAGAATATATATATATATATATATATATATATATATATATATATATATATATATATATAATATTTGACTATTGCCATACACTTAAGAAGTAATGCTTATGAATAACTCCTAAATGGACTAACTGTGGCTTTTTTAAAGCAAATTTTAAGCAGCATTTATGGTTTGTGGTGCTTCAAATCACCTGTTTCCTTTTTAAGAAGTATGATTGTGTTACCGTGCCACAACTATCACAAGAGCATTGGAGACAGGTAAGATCAATACAAAAAGTATCTAAATATAAATAAAATTTGAATATAAAATACAGTAGTCTCAAAAATCTGAGTCTCAATTTTTCAAGATTCTATTAAATTCGAGCCTATTTCTGTTTCTATTTTATCTATTTGAAAAAAATTCAAATTATTTTTATTGTTACACAGTACACCGTAGCTTCTCGATGAAGATTAACTGTGGTCTGATGATATACTTCTTATACATCTTCCTTCACTTGCTTCTTGCCTTCATCACCAACCACAGTAAGCACAATCAACCTTTTACTTGCTTTTAAATGACATCATATAATTTCATTATTAAATAAATGAATAAAAACTATAATAAAATATAATAAATATCGACAAATTTTTATGAAACAAAACAAGTAAAATGGCCGAAAGTTGGCAGAAGGCAAGAGAAAACAAAACCGGTAAAGATTTACAGCTTCCATTTAAAAAAATATTCACATTATATAGTTTCAATTAGGGATGGGCCGATTCTGATTCTCGATTCCAGGAATCGTCGATTCTAGGTGGTATCGAGGAATCGTCGATACTCGATTCTTCATCATAAAAGTGTCGATTCCGATTCCTATTTTGTTAACTATTAAGATATGTGTGTGGAGTAATTTATTGGAAAAATAATTAATTACCAACTATATCTTATTTTTGTATTGGTTGATTTAACTGAATTAAATGATTAAAGTAAACGAAAATATTATTATTTATGAAGCAACAGCAATCAAGATCGTAACCATTTCTGATCGTTTGACATCGCTCGTCTCTCTCTCTCTCTCTCTCACTAGAGCGGGTTCGATACTCTCTCTCTCTCTCTCTCCCCCACGTGTCTTACTGCCACTGATTTATAGATGTCAGAACAAAACACACAAAAGTACAGTAAAAACTCGATTAACCGTGGCCATGATGGTTGAGCGAATAGACGGATAACAGAAACACCGTATTATTCCTCCGAAACTTAACCTCAATAAATTATATTATAGACAGATATCACTCTCACAGTAATGTAATATATTTCGGAGCGAAAAGAAAATAAACACGATTGTAATAGCAAATGAAACTATTTATTACATGATAAAACAGATCCGCACAGTAGCTACAAATGTAGCAAAATAAGGTACAGTAATATAAACTTACAGGTGAAATAGTTCGTGTAGTTTAACAAACAAAGCGAATGCGTCACTGTACCTTAATACTTTAGCTGCCGACCACAATATCGCGTTTTCATAAAGAATTGCCAAAATATTTTAAGCTCATTTTTAAAACATGTGTTCTTATACTTTGTTCCCCTATCATATCTAAGTATGAATATACGTTTCCCATCATAATATTTATACAATTACGTGTCGGACCAACTGGCCCAACATAGTTTTTTCCTACCGTAAATGAAACGTAAATAAACTCCGTCGGACCAATTTACCCGACATTGTTTTTGATTTAAGTAAATTTTATTATCTGTGCAACACTGTTTTGATATTTTTTGTGTTTTGTGTTAGCAAGAAACAACAAAACCATAATTTCATGTCCCGGCTACCCAAATAATAAACTGACTGGTGATAAAAGTGTTTTGGCGCCTATCACTAAGACACGTAAATGTGTCACATGTGATTGATTTGTGAGTTTATAAATATTTTTATTATAGAACTAAAGTGTAATATATTCTCTCTCTGATAAGTAATGCTACAGGTCCAGCAAATACTATCCAAGATTCATATTAAGTAAAAGTTTTAACACAAAATAATTTACTTGTTAAGGAATTTACGTTATAATTTACTTCCTAGTAAGGATGAGTTTATCTAAGTGTATCAATGTTTGTACTTAACTTTCACAAAGTCTGTTTTAAAGGATTATTTTACAACTAAATATTTAGTCAATAATTCCGACTTACTTTTAAGGTTTTGTGAAATTTTGAAAATAGTAGTGAAAATCATTACAATACGTTATAACAAATATGTGTGTCGGCCCGTAACTATGGACCAAAAGCTCTTAGAATAACATCATTATTTTAATCCCGTCGGCGTTTATCTATCAAACAAAAACCATCGTAAATACATCTGTAAGTAGTGTGAAGCTTGTTGTTAAATACTGTGTCTTAATTTTTCCAAAAGTAGCAACACCAGCTGAGTAGTACTAATAAACATAAAGCGTTAAGAGGCCCGACGGTATTCGGTTCAGGGTACTGGCCATCACGTCAATTCGATGACGGTTAACAGAAACTGACGGTGGAAAACCACATAATATATCAAATATGAAAAAGCACTTAAACAACATTCATTTTGCCCAAATTTATCAACAAAAAAGATCTATACTTGAAGAAACTTTATCCTCAGACACAGGACGTACAAGTGATAGTCGGTTAAAAATCAACTGGGATTGAGTAATAAATACAAAATAGGCCTGAATCAGTTGCACTTGTTCCAGACACCTGCAGAAAAAAAGGTCCCACCAGATGTGGAGAAAGTATGCCCCACTAATCCAGAATGTTGAGGAAGAAGGTACCCCAGGAGAATTGACAGTAGAAGAAGAAGTAAACAATTATCTGGGGGAACCATTAGCCAGTCCAGATTGTGATGTTGGGAAGTATTTGGCAGTACAAAGTGCCAAATACCCTCATTTAAATGCAATGGCAATAAAATACCTGTCTGCCCACTCGCGACAGTGTTTTCTGAAAAACCTTTCTCAACTTCAGGAGCTATATGTGACTAGCGATGAAACTAGCTTGACCCACAACGTGTTCAAATGCTTGTATTTTTGAACAGAAATGTACATTACGTGCCAGACTTTTAAATATTAAGAACTATCCTATTTGTATTAATTTTTTACTTTTTATGTTGTTCGTTTGTTTTTAATTTTTGTTTTGTTTGGGAGACAATGTAAATAGGCTTAGGAATTTTTTTCAAACATCATAAAATAAGTAAAGTTCAGATTTTAACTTTAAAATAAGTCATTACTTTAATTTGATATGTTTTTATTTTTAAAAAAATTCCTATTGATAAATCAAGGTTGAAGGTTGAAGGTTTTGTGTAGCCTATTACATTAAAACAGAACTTTTAAAAGGTTTTGCCATATGACCAAGATGTTAACTAAATTAATTATTAGAGAACTAGAATGTAAGCTAATATAACTTGAAAGAATCGAGAATCGAGAATCGACTAAAGAATCGAGAATCGAACGGAAAATTTTAGAATCGGAATCGGAATCGAAAATTTTATGAATCGGCCCATCCCTAGTTTCAATAATCACTATTAAACAAACAAATAAAAACTAAGATGACTAATATGCACAAAATCTCTTATTTTATCATGATACAAAACACCCGCAATACATTGTCGAATGTGAGGTGTCCGTTGGGTGTAATCTTGCGTTAGTGTGGGGCCGAGCTGCCGAATCAAGAACACGATATCTTGCAAGATATCTGTTCTTGTTTACTTGAAAGAAAGTAACAGACAACTAGATACGAAGTCTAACTTATCGGTCCGTTTGTTAAATGAATTTTGATACCTTTTGAATTTTCTTTTATTCAGAAAAAGTTATTAAAGAAGTAAATTATTAAAAATAATTGCGTAAACTACATTTCCCTAAAAATTTCCCCAGAAATCAAATGATTTCTCTGATCCCAGATTGGACATATTCTGCACCCCTGTGTTGACCTAGTTAAGGCTTCAATTATTATCAAACACATCCAAACGCATAACTTTAAATAAATAATTTTATACATTGAAAGAATGCTTAAAATAAAGTCACATATTTATGAAATATTAACATGATAATAAACATATTAATTTAAAAATTAATTATTATGATAGCAGTATGTTTGAGGTATTAAACAGGTACTTACTATAAGCAACAAAATCTCCAGAGTATGTATAATTCACTCGGCACATGTTGAAGAGGAGGCAGCGAGACCAGAAACAGCATACCACAATTATCAGAGCGATAGTTAGACAAGCAGATATGATAGCAAGACCAGTTATCATTACCATACTGAAATATGTTTTATTCAAATATAATAGATGTTTTTCAAATTATAGAAATAAAAAGAAACAAACTATTTTTTACTAATTAAATTATCTAAAAGTCATTTAACAAATTCAATCTTGGTAGAGGTACAAGGTCCCAGAGCTTACCTCGGCAACTGGGCGGGTCCACAGGTGGCGGATAGTGGAGTGGCCTACAGAGATGTAGGTTAGCTACGAATAAGAATTCCAAATAAGCAGTCCCTGACCAGAGGTGGCAACATCAACAGGGGGTGGAAATACAATCAATGGCAAGATCGTACATATTAAATACCACATAACCCGTTGACGATGTTGTGGCATGGCGAGTAAGTGCCGCCATCAAATAAGCACTGCCCTGTGCTGTTTTGCACGGTTTGGGAGGGGACCAAAAAGACTAGGAGAGTGAACTTCAAAATAAAAACAAGGGTAGCTTGGGCTCTTAGCAGCAGGCAACCAAGCTAGGGGATGGAAACCCTGATAAAAAATTACCTGGCCCACCAGTTAGTGGCTAACATCCCTACATCGTAAAAAACTCTTATTATGAAACCAAACAATGTAATAATAAAGGATGGATTAAAAGGCAAAAGAAAATGGAACTCGAGCCTGGTTTTAGCAACATGGAGTGTTCGCTCAATGTTACAGCCTGGAAAAATGGCTGAAGTGGCTGAACAGCTATTTAAATTTAACATTGACGCAGTGGCTCTACAGGAGATTAGATAGGGAGGGCAAGGTAGACTTGATGAGAAAGAATATACCATACTGTACAGTGGAGCAGCAAAAACTGGACAAATAGGAACAGGATTCATGCTTACAAAGAGACTATGCCGTAGTTTATTGCTATTCGAACCCATTAATGATAGAATGTGCAAGATGCGCTTGAGGGGAAAATTTAGAAATACATCTTTGATCTCTGCCTATTCACCAACTGAAGACAGTGATGAAGATGAAAAATACTTTTCTACAAACAATTAGAAAATGCTCTTCTATGTAGTCCCAAATATGACCCAAAAATTATACTAGGTGATCTAAACGCCCAACTGGACAAGGAGAATTTTACACAAACTGTTGCTGGAACCTACTCACTTCATAATATAACGAATGACAATGGTAAACACTTGTGTGAATTTGCTGAAGCAAACAACATGATAATAAAAAGCTTGTGGGAAGCTTGCTTCCCCACAAAAAAAATACACATTGGAACTTGTAAAGCACCAAATGGCTCATTAACCCAAATTGATCACGTACTCATTTCAAAACACCATTCTTCCTCAGTGACTGATGTCAGAACGGCCAGAGGCCCAAATTGTGATTCAGACCACTTTCTAGTAAAAATTAAATATAGAGAGCGACTGCCATGCTTGCGACAAGAGAAATTATATAAAAGAAGGCACTGGAACCTAGACAAATTTAAAGATCCGGACACATTAGAAGGATTTAGAGAACTGGGCGATAGAAAAATGTTAGAAGCGTTACTAATAGAGAGTACTGGAAATGAGAAAACAGGAATAGAAGTAGAGTAGTCCAAAATTAGCAGAGTCATTAAGGAGATGGCGAGTGATGTGATTGGTGAGAAAATGAGGGGATGTGATGAGGAATGGTTCGATGACAAATGTCCTGAGGTGCTAAGATCAAGAAATGCATATAGATTGATAATGTTACAGCGTGCTACAAGACAGAACACCTCAGATTACTAACTAAGCGTTATACGTGAAAAGAAAAAAGCCTTTCTAAGGAAACAAGTAGAGCAAATTAAGGAACTGAGAAGTAATAACATATCCAGGATAATATATGGTGCTGTTAAATATATAAATAGAGGTTTCCAGCCTAAAACCGATTCATGCAAGTATAAAGATGGTAGAGTAGTGGAGGGGAAGGCGGCAGCTATTGGCAGATGGGCAGAGTACTTTGGTGATCTGTATAACACGGAAGCTTAGACGATAGACACAGACAACAATACCTTGAGCCGAATAGAATTGACAAATGAGGATGACATTGAGCCACCGGACATGGATGACTTCATGGAGTCGATTGAAAAGCAATAGAGCACCTGGTGAAGACTCACTTGTAGCCGATTTTTTTAAAAATTGTGAAGAAATTGCACAGTCACAATTATATTCCCTGATCCTAGACATATGGCAAAGAGTATGCATGCCTACGAAACTAGTCTCATATGTCCTATTTTTTAATAAGGGTGGCAAATTGGAACTGACAGGGAAGAGGAACTACCGATCAGATATTTGTTTTAAGACAGTTACTTGAGAGGTGTTGGGAATATAAAATTGACCTTCATCTTCTTTTTATAGACTATCGGCAGGCTTTTGACAGCGTCAACAGAGCAAAATTGCTCGTATTTCTAAAGGAGTTTAATGTACCAAACAAGTTGATCAGACTGATCAACATGACACTGTGTGATAGTGAGGGCAAAGTTGTCAGAGGCGGCGGTATGAGTCCCGAATTCCCTATTCTGACTGGCGTGAGACAAGGCGATGCCTTGTCTGCTACCCTCTTCAATCTGGCCTTACATGGCGTCTTGAGGAGGATTTACGTTTCAGGGAATATCATGCATTCATGCAGTCAAATATGTGCATATGCTGATGATATATGCTTGGTTGCCAGGAATATTCCATCACTCAAAGAGACTTTTAATATAATCAATAATGAAAGTAAAAAGATAGGTCTCTGCATAAATGAGGGAAAAACTAAATATATGAGTACAAGCAGAGGGCATAGCAGTACAACTATAGATATCGATGGATATCCCTTTGAAAAAGTAAAAAGTTTCAAATATTTGGGCTCGGAAGTGAATGATGAAAATAAAACAATAAATGAAGTCCAAAAAAGAATAATGGCAGCTAATAGAGCATACTTCACAAATATAATGCTTTTTAAAGGTAGGCTATTGTCTCAAACCACTAAGGTACGACTCTATAAAACCTTAATTCGGCCAGTCTAATACCGAGTTGTATTCCTTCTACAAAGATGCAAATGTGGTCCATTTTGTTAAAACGCAACGTCTAGTATGGTTGGGTCATATCATAGAATGCCCACCAATAGAATGCCGAACCAACTGTTACATGGCACTATGATCGGCAAAAGAAGAGTTGGCCGACCAAGAAGACGATGGCTACAGGACCTTGAGGAAGATTTAAGGGTACTCGACATTACAGCATGGAAACAAAAGGCTAAGTACAGAAGTACATGGCAGGACATTGTTAAGGAAGCCAAGGCCCACCCCGGGCTGTAGTGCTACGTAGTAGTAGAGGTACAAGGTGGAACAATAAAGTAATGAGACCGACTTAGTTTTTGCAAGATACGGCAACCCTGCAGCCAGCTTGCTTGGGCACTCCATTTTTGGCCTTGATCTCTAAGCTATTTGTAGTCCAAGTAGCACATCAATGTAAACACTCAGTTGTGATTTGTGCTGTATTAATGGAACACGTACTTTTGTGTCTCATTACACAGAGATGGAATATTGTGCAACAGTATGTCATTTCTTATTGTGTCAATTTGGGTTATAATACAACTTATAGTAAACTTCAAAAGGCTTATAGACTTCAATAGCTCAAGCTCTCATTGACTTGAAACGTCTAGTGACAACAGAACGGATATTGAAGATGGGGTCTGCAGTGGATTCTAAGGGCATTGTTCATAAAGAGTGCCTCCTGACCAAACAGTAAACATATTTCTAAAAAGAAATTTTAGAAAAAATTTGAAAATGTGTTTAAATGTCTGTAGAAACATTGCTGAGTACCGGATTGTTGCGTACTGGATTACAGTCTATACAGCAATTTTTAACCATAAAGGCTATTTCAGTAGTATCACATCTACCTTATTCACAAGATATGGTTTAATGCGACTTTTTATATTTCCAAGAGTCGAAATAGCAGTCAAGACTCACCCATTTAAAATACAGAAGATGTCCAGAAATCTATGACAAGACTCTTGGAAATTCCAAAAGATAGGTTTATGAAATACCAGCAGAGGCAGAAGAGCTGAGCAAACAGAATGGAACTACTTCAAAGGAGATTACACTAAAAATTACTAGAAACATGATATTTTCCAATATTAGTCTCATTACTTTATCTTTGCATTACTTCATAAGTGCCATACACTATTCAAAGGATAGAAAGGTCAACACGGAACCTGCAGCTTTCACTGATTTTGACTGGCATTCCCCCTCCCAAAGTTTTTCTGTGAATCAAAAAATTCTAGTGAATACCTACCATATTGTTGTGAAGTATAGAAAGGTTTGTCCTGCAGTTGTAACGTGATGACAGTTTTACGTAAATTTATTTATTTTAATTTGTCAATTTTAATTATTAACTATATTATTAATGAAATTTTCTACTAAATACAAATATTTTTCAAAAAAAATTCTAAAAAGAACTTAAAACTTGGGAGTATTACAATTTAGGAGATAGTAAAACTATTAAAGGTATTTTATCTATAACTGTAATTATCTTGTCTGTCTATTAAATTAATCTGTTATCTTCGTAAAATTTTGTCAATATCTGATATTTTATTGATGTCATACACATTTTAATATACAGTATAAATAATATTTCCAGTGTTTTAGTGCATTTAGAAACTGAAAATTTTTTTATTGGTTTTTAAATGTCAGCTCAATTTCTGCCAGATAAAAGTGCCTTTCTTCCACTTTACAATACATTGAAATTTCACATTTTGTATATTTGTTTTACTCAGTGTGTACAGTTGTTTTTTTTCAACATGTCGGGAGTAAAACTTAAACACAGTGCTCTTTCATTAATTAAAAATTGTCAGTGGTAAACGGCTGGACAAAGGGAATCACTCTGAAAAAGTTTTAAAAATAGGCAAGGTACTTCAACGTAGGTGTCAAGACAATAAAAAATTGGAAAGCCATTGAATCTTATACAGTGATGATAAATTGTGAAAACACACTTAAGAAGCCTAAGCTTGAAATGCTTTACTATGCATTGTGGGTGAGGAACTGCCAAGAAAGAATGAAAGGAATTGTAATATCTGAGTCTATTATAAAAAAAAGCAATAACTACGCACAAAATACTAGAACCCGGAAAAGAGTTTTGCAGCTAGTGACGGATGGATTGTAAGTTGAAAAACCTATCATGGCATCCAGTTTGTTTCAAATTCTGGTGAACAAAACTATCTGTTCATGCCAAGGCTACTGAGGAATTTTTTGTGGAGTTTAAATGAACCTTGCCAAATGTATAACATAGACAAGACTGGCTCAAACTATAAAATGTTGCCAAACAAAACACTTGCTGCATCAAATGAAGTTGTAACAGGAACGAAACTCTTAAAAGACAGACTAACCATTACTGTTTGCAGCAATCCTGATGGTACATACAAGCTTTCCTTGTTTGTTATTAAGAAATTTAAGAAGCATAGAGCATTTAAAAACATAAACCTATCTTCGTTGCCAGTTTATTACCACAATCAATCTGTTTGGATGGGCCATTATAATCCTTGGTTTTTGATGAGTTTGTTTCATCTATTGAAAAAAAAACCGAAAACAAAATTCCCCATTAGTGTGCTATTGCTGTTGTTCACAATACCTTCAAATCCATCTAAGTAGGATTTAGTGAAAGGAGACATAAAAGCTATCTTCATTCCACCAAATCTAACATCACTTATTTGATCAATGGATCAGGGAGTAGAATGGTTAAAGAGACGGTATCACAGAAAGTACATCAACTTAATTTCAGAAAATTTCATAGAAGGTTGAAACATATTTCAAGCAATGAACTCCTTTAACAACAAAGATGCTATCTATATATAGATACTTAAGTCGTGGGAGGTACTGAAACTCGACACATTGCAAAAATCATGGCATAAGTTATGGTCGAAAGTTATAACCGAAAGTGACAAGATCAAAGGTGAGGGAAATGACATGCAGGAAATTGTTAAAGATCTACAAATTATCAACCAAATCTCCCTGCCGAGGAATCAATTACAGAATATGACAAAGACTGTGAAACAAGTGAAGAGCTCAATGGCAACCAAATTACTGAAGCTATTATAGAAAATTATAATAAATAAATTACGAACGAGGAATAGGACGGTGATGAAGACAAAATACTACAAACCTACTACCCTGATTTAACACAGTGATGGCAAGAACGCTTTTGATATAGCTCTACGTAGACCACGAAGAAATCAACCTCAACACCTATGGGCACAACTAAAATGGTCAACTCGACATTTATGGAACAAAAGATGGAGGAACATTGCAGGTACATCTAGCATTGCATCTGCTAGACAAAAATCTGTAACTAATTTTTTTTCTAAATAATTTTACATTACTGTTTATGTTGTATTGTATGTGTATATATATATATATATATATATATATATATATATATATATATATATATATATATATATATATATATGAAGTTAATATATTACTATTGTAAGTAATTTTATCCACCATTAAGTGCAATGATTTTACCTTGTGTGATGAGGCACCTTTCGGTCACTTGACCATTGTCGAATCACTGATATTTTTCTGGTGTAGATGTTTGGTCCATGATGTTGGTATTTGTTGACGTTACACGCATTTTCTCTTGATCTACGTGTATGATGTTTTTATATAGTTTGTCTTCTGTATGTGGTCTGTAGGTTCATTAAATTGTTGTGTGTGTTTTTATAAATGTGGTATTTTTCTAGTGAGTTTAAATCTATTAGGTTATTATTTATTTCAAGTATGGTTAGGTTATTTTCGTAGTTTGTTATTTCATGTTTATGTGATATTAGGTGTGCTGCAACATTTGATACTTTTGTATTTTTTATTTTTGAATGCTCTGTAATATTCTTTAAATCTTATTCTAAATGATCTGGTCGTTTTCCCTATGTAAAATGCACTGCAGTCGTTACATGTAATTTTGTAAACTCCTGATAGGTTATGTTTTTCTGTATTTGTTTTGTGGTTTGTGTTATTAAGATATTTTATTATTTTGTTTGTATGTTGGAGTGTAGTATTCTTTGTTGTATATATTTGTTAGTTTTTCTATTTTGTTATTGGTGTATTTATATTTTAGGTAGATTTTTTTATTTTTATTATTTTTGTGTTCATAATATAAAAACATCATACACGCAGATCAAGAGAAAATGTGTGTAACGTCAACAAATACCAACATTACGGACCGAACATCTACATCAGAAAAATATCAGTGATTCGACAATGGTCAAGTGACCGAAAGGTGCTTCATCACACAAGGTAAAATCATTGCACTTAATGGTGGATAAAATTACTTACAATAGTAATATATTAACTTCATAAAAGTCAGTGCAATGGAAAAACAATGGATAACGTAAAATATCAAGAATATATATATATATATATATATATATATATATATATATATATATATATATATATTTAGGTTCCAGTTGGAGGGTGGTTTGTTTTTTTTTTTTTTTTTTATTTTTGTTTTATTTCATTCTCTCATATTTCTTTTTGTGTTTTCTCTTTGATTGACAAAGACACCACTGTGTGGTTGAAATATACCATTGGTTAAGTGCTTTTATGTGTTTCTATTTCTATTGTGCAATTATTTTATTTCATTCTCTCATATTTCTTTTTGTGTTTCTCTTCGATTGACAAAGACCACTGTGTGGTTGAAATATATCATTGTTTAAGTGCTTTTATGTGTTTCTATTTCAAGACTACAGAGTGGACTCTTAGCAAGGTAAGTCAGTCAGTCTCCTAGTCCAAAAAATCTATATATATATATATTTGGTATTCTCCCACATTGCTACTCAGAAACCAACATATGATCTGTTCCCTGTTAATTAAAAAATGCTTACTTCATCTCGAAACTTAATGTGTTATATTTATGTAAATCTCTTACATATTTCAATTAGTCAATTTATCAACATTCCACTGATGTTCTAGAATTGCTTTAATCCAACAAAGTAGCCTCAAAGCTGTCTGATATAGGCGGCACAGCTCATATTCAACAAACCCATCCAGTGGCTTTCAAAAATGTTCCTTCATAAAATGCATTTGCTATTTTATCCCATTTCTTAAAAATTTTATGGTATTCATACATTTGTGAATAAAATTATGTACACTTTGAAGAGAAAAAACATATAAACGTCAAATCAATGCAATGACTTAAAGTGCACAAATTTAAAACAGTTGCTTGCAGGTGATATGTGATGGGGACAACAATGTACACTAGTATGGTTCCAACAGCATTTTGTAAAGTCTGGTGGATTCACAATCTCTGGACATGTTATAGAAAATAATCCATCCTTACAACTACATTCTACTGCCATGACTGTGAAACTTACTTGTCAGAGTTGCCTGCAGGTGATATATGATGGGGACAACAATGTACACTAGTATGGTTCCAACAGCATTTTGTAAAGTCTGGTGGATTCACAATCTCTGGACATGTTATAGAAAATGATCCATCCTTACTACTACATTCTACTGCCATGACTGTGAAAATGAAAATAATAGTTATTAAATGTATAATAATTATGATATAGCACAATAGATACAATCTTATTCTGAAGAAATATTTTTAACAAATTTTAATGTCTAATTAACATGGTTGATTCCACATTTTTAACAAGTTTAAACCAATAAATCTTATGAAATAACATTTTGGGGGTCAGACAAAGATAAGTAATTAATCTTGATATTTAAAGTTTTTTTATTTTAAGAGCTTGAACAATAATGCCAAAACCAATTTAAATTATTTAATTTATAAAGCCTTTTTTAATAGCATATTTCAATTATCAAATAATATATCAGGAGTACTATGATGTTCTGCAAAAGATGGCAATATCATTTTTCATGTATGAAAATACCGTGGTTCTTGATGAAACTGCTTAAAAATCAAAATAAGACAAATTCTTATTTAATTATTAATGCAGGGTGCCAATAAGAGTGTTTTAGTGTTTGGGACTACAATTATTTCAGAAAAAACAACAAAGAGTAATAGTAAAGCAGAAGAGGCAAAAATATATCCCTGATATAATCGATGTAAAAATTATCAACAAAAAATTAATCTGCATTAACTCTTCTAGTTTTAAATAAATAAAGCAATAAAATAATCGGCAATAGTAATCAATGCTTGAGTGATTTTAAATGTTTTACTTGACACTTTTTTTTATAAAAATTAACTCCAATAGAAACAATAACTCTTTAAACCACTAGCAATCATCTTCTGGTGTTTCTTGCTACTAAATATTGTTATTAAAAAACATGTTTTATTAAAATGAATTTAAGAGTAGGAGATAAACAAATAATTCAAAAGTAGTTTTATAATATCATAGTTAACATTTTCCTGTACTAGAAAATTCACCTAATAATTGTGAGATTGCTTTAAAATACAATTTTTGTTTGTTTCTACATATATGTTTCATAAAAATACATTATAAATAACACGAAAGGGATTGTTAATTCAAGGATTTTGTTGTCCATGACAATCACAAAAACGTTTGTGGTAGAACTATATGCATAACAACTAATCAAATCTATAACTCAAGTAAATCAATGAAAAACTTACTAAGACATGACACTGAAAACAACAGAATGAAATCAACACAAATGAATACCTAACATGTAGAAATGGATACAGTAATACAATGATTGTTGACCTGTCACAAAATACAAAAATTAAAAACAACACAACAAGAGAAAAGAGTTTTATCACACTTACAGACATAAATATCACGTCAAATAAGATTGCTCAGAAATTTAAAAATAAACATGGTAAAAGATGAGCACTTAAAACTCACAAAAAAGAACAAGACAACATACAACAAAAATATATAGCCTAAGCACCAGATATATTCTAACTAAACTATACAGACTGTAACAAATTCTATATCGCACATACAGGTTGCAGCTTAAAATGGATAATATCCTCAGTTTAAAATATAACAACTGAAATATGCAGTTACAGAAGTCTCGAAAACCCAATATTTCCAGCTTCCGTTAAATTCGAGCCTATTTTATCTATTTGAAAGAAACTGATGTGTCGGGCTTCCAAGAAATATTTATATCAATACAGTATGCAAAGGAAATTACTTGAGCTTTCAAAATATATTCGTATAAAGTTCTATAATAAACATATTTAGTGCATCTAAAATTATAGTATTAGGGTTCATTAAAACTCCTATTTTTTCTAATGCACAGGAACATACTTCCGTGTAATCCGAGGGGGTCTTTGTCCCATCTACCTCGAATTATCTAGACTCAACTATATTTGAACAACTTAGCTCATTAAACAACTTTTCTTTAGCAAATCATGTGTTATTTTGAATAAAATGTATTGACTATAATAAATGGAAATATAGTTGAGAAATTTTGTTGTGTTCTCTTGAACATGTTATAATCACTTGAAAACCACAAAAACAACCTTTCACTTTAAATTCATACATCTGCTATTTCTGGGTCTGGGCCATTGAGGCCCTATTGGGGAGAATTCTACTGCCTCTGAACAAAGAGCACTATTTCATTCTACAATAAAATATCGGTATTTGAAAACAATTCTGCAACATATCTAATTAGAATAGTTTTTGTTATAAAATTAATAATAACTTTACTAATGGTAACACTGAATTCAGCTAACATCATATTGAACTTGAACTTCAACATCATATTGAGCTAACATTGAGTTTGGGACATCATATTGTGTTTTAGATGCAGTTCTATGTAATTCTATATCAAATGTGAATCTCCTTTGACATTTTTTTAAATTTTCACGTAAATGTCTACCATTTTATGTATTGTTAACCATTTACCAATTTTTATTTTATCGTTAGTCGAATTATAAATTTTGTAATACCAAATTTATCCTGACTTAATACTTTTTACTCATTTTGTAATGTCCTTTTCCATTTAGTTTTGTTATTTGTTTCTTGCTTTCTATATTAAAGTTGTCACAAACTATAGGCATTTCTTTTTATTTTTTCACAACTGTTTCTTTAGAAAACATTTTCAAGTTTATTATTTTAATAATAGTAATATATGATAACCATTGTTTCAGGATAGCATTGAACTCACAAGTGGTTGCTACATTCCCAAAATAACTATTGCAGCTCCAGACAAATGCAGCCCCCCCCCCCCTTAATGTGCCGTCTGATGCATTCCATCTCTCTCCATCATGGCCCACAATAGAAAATAGAAAATAAATTGTAATTAAAAAAGGTACTTAACTAAGTGATTAGACACTAAGTAATGTCACAGTGCGGAGCATGAAGATGTACATCGGCGTGGAGTGATACAGTGACGTTACGCATACCTTACTTGTGTAGATATTTGAGAAACAGCGATTTGGCTTAATTTTTATGGTTTTCCATACGTATATTTGAATATACTTATAAAGTCTCCATTAGGATAGATTTGGTTTTAAATTTATACATTACTATATACCTATATTAAAATATACCTAAAAAGTGTCCAGTCAGAATAGATTTGTTTTAATTTTATACATTACCTAAATGGTTAAATGTATAAAATTAGAACCAAATCTATCGTGACTGGATACTTCATAGGTATGTGGTGCTGCAAAGGGGTAGTTAACGTTGATGTTCTGCCTCTGTTGTATTCGAAATTTTTTAGAAGTAAACAGCAAGTGTGGTCATTTTGCAAGTTACTAATTCATAATAATTATGCCAAAAGCAGAACAATAAGTGAAAATGTTTTTTCTCGGAGCCACAAGTAAGGTATGTATCTAGAGCTAGAGTGATGTCACGAAACATTTGTATCACTCTTCGCAACTTACTGTTCCACACTTAATCGTTTACCCTACTTTAAATTGAATTGTGGATATCATCCTATTTGGTGGTTTTGAGCATTTTTCCAAAATATTGTAGGTGGCAGCTAAAACCCACAATTACTCAAAAAATAAGGGTTAAAATGCATAAGCACGACTACCTACAATATTTTGGAAAATTGTTCAAAACCACCAAATAGGACGATATCCAAACAAATTTTTTTTTTGTATTGACCTAGGAAAGTTATTTTTTACAAAATTTAAAGTAGGGTAAAAAACTCAAAGTGGAGATATAAGTTTTGAATAGGCGTGGAGTGAAACAAATGTTTTGTGACATCACAGTGCTGCGCATAAGGTAGTACGCATCAGCAGCGGTATGTCACGCAACCTTACGTGTGTAGATATTTGAGAAACAACGTTTTGGCTCTTATTTTTTAAACACATATTTAATTATACTCATTAAGTCTCCAGTTAGGATAGATTTGGTTTTAAATTTATACATTACTATATACCTATATTAAAATATACCTAAAAAGTATCCAGTCAGGTTAGATTTGGTTTTAATTTTATACATTACCTAAATGGTTACATTTATACAATTAGAACCAAATCTATCCTGACTGGATACTTCATAGGTATATTTCAATATAGATATATAAAATTCACCTTTTTTGGCAGTAACAAAAATAATAGTTATCAACATAGCTTAAAGACATGTTTTTTTACATAACGTTTAGATTGCTAAAACAAGAACTACAGTTGTGACGTCACAAACATTTGTCATTTGTTGATTCCATCTTCGCGTGAGCTACTAGTAATCACTTACAACTTTTTTAAAAAAATGTTTTAACTTGCCTATAGTAGCACTTACTTTTTTGTGTTGAGGACGGCCGTTTCGGGAGATGTGTCCCTTTGTCAACTCAGACCGTAACTCATACGTAACTGAGCCGTCCTCAACACAAAAAAGTAAGTGCTACTATAGGCAAGTTAAAACATTTTTTTAAAAAAGTTGTAAGTGAAACATTTGTATCACTCCGCGCCCATTCACAACTTCTACCTCCATGCTGAATTTTTTACCCTATTTAAATTGAAGAAAAGTAACTTTCCTAGGTCAATAAAAAAAAAATTCTTGTGGATATCGTCCTATTTGGCAGTGTTAAACAATTTCTCAAAATATCGTAGGTGGCAGCGCTTATGCATTTTAACCAAAATAAGGTAATTGTGAACAACTTGCTGTTCCGCACTGAATTTTTGCCCAACTTTAATTGATACAAAATAACTTCCCACGTAAAATTTTTAAAAAATCTTGTGCTTATCCTACGACATGTTTTTGAACAACTTTCCATTTTAATCTTTAGTGGTCCCCAATTCTCACAATTACCAAAAATATATCCAGTACAAATGCACTTTGTCAAGTGACATTGGGAAACAGAAAGCCTATTTTTTAATGTGGGTTATAGTTTTTTTTTTAACCTCTAATATATTTTGTAATAAGTACTTATTTCCCTCAACGAATTCTAAATTCCAATGAACTATGCTTTACCCTTACTAACACACTAAATCCCAAGTTTTCAAACTGCATCTCAACTGGCTCTTAAATGCCTTTCATGAATACTGTATCTTAATACCTAATTATTCATTGTCTATTCACACATCTAGAATACTTCATAACCTCTAATTAGTTTTCCAATTACTATATAGTGCTTTTCTTTTTACTCACAATTTAATATTTTACAATGCTAAAATGATAGTAAATTCCTATTCAGAATCTAAAAACCACCAGTCATTTTAATTTACCAATATATTCAAATAAATAAACCTCTAAATAATGTTAAAAGCTTAAATAAGCTACTTGCTCTTACCCGTATCGAAAACTGTTAAAATACTCATTACCAATATAAGTAAACAATTAACAAACATTGCAGCTATTGAAGATGAAAATTGAAATTGCAATAAATGTAACCTCTACATTCTTATCCTTCTCATTTTTCACAAAATTGCTTGGAAGAAATCAAAAGAGTTCCACTCCGAGTGTAATCACAATCTGAATTTCAAAGATGGTCGATCAATCTATAAACACTTGGTGCATTCAAGAAGACTAGTTTTATGACTAAAAATTACACTAGCGTTATCTAATGAAAAAAAACAATAGAATGAAAAAAATAATACATTTAAATATCGCTGTTTTGAAATGTTATTATTTTTAAAAATATTAAAATTTAAAAGAAAAACAAGGCTAAATCATAAATTTATGAGAAAGTTTTGAGTTTTTTTATGTTCTCTTGAATTTTGTTGTCCATTACATTCGGTGAAACTTAATCATCCACTTTTACATTAGTTTATGACTATCCGAAGTTTAATTTACTTTGTAAATTTGTAAAAACCTACTGAGACAGAACGTTTTTAATCGTTCCGTGGCGATCTTCATCAGTGTCTAAATTTTCCGCTTTGATTTGTTAAAAAAAGCAGCGACGGTTTTAATGGCAAGTTTTCGATAGTGTCAAAGAGTATGTATGATTTGATATGTTAAATATGTTTGTATTTTGTGTGCTTGTAAATGTCGTGTATTGTTCTAGAGTGTTGAGATGTGGTCCTTTTTTTGTTGATGTGTAAGATTTCTAGGTTATGGCCAATGTTAGTGTATTTGGGCCTGGTTTATTTTAGGGAATTGGCGAATGTGGAGCCGGTGTTCTGTTTGGGTGATTTTGTGTGTTCTTCGACTCGCTGTTGGAATCTGCGACCTGTTTGACCAACGTAGAATCTATTACAGTTGGTACAGGTTATTTGTATATGCCTGGTGCTTGCAGTATATCTTTGTTGTTGGTGTGGTGTTGTATTTTGTTTTGTAGTTTGTTATTAGTTTTATACGCTATTTTGTATCCTGTTTTTTGAAATTTGTGGGCTATTTTATTTGATGTTCTATTTATGTATAGTATTGTGATGTATTTGTTTTCCATCCCAGTAGTATTGATTTATTGTTTTTTGTATATTGTGCCATAGTTTGTCTACTATTGTGGAGCTGTATTCATATGTGTATGCTAAATATTTAATGGTATCTAGTTCTTTGTTAATGTTTTCTGTGGTCATTGGTACTTATTTAAGTGTTTGGAGCATGGATCTAAAGTCAGCTGAATAGGGTGGTTTGAGGCGTTGTGGATAAGTGTGTCTGTTGTTGTCAGTTCCCTGTAAATGTTGAAGCTGTGTTTTTGTGTGTGGCTTTTTGTTATGGTGAGGTTGAAGGAAGTTTAGGGATCGGTCGGTTTCAATCTCTGAGGTGAACTGGAGTTTTGGGTGTAGTTTATTAGTGTAGGTGAGGAGTTTTTTGCATTGTCAGGTGTTGCCTCTGTATAATGTTATGATAACATCGACTATCTGTGCCTTTTTATGTGACTATGCAACTATTTTATGTGCCTGTATATTATTTGAAAGTATTTTGGTGATTTCTAAGTGTTGTAGGAAAATTTCCCTTAATATGCTGCTGATAGGACTTCCCATTCGTTGGCCATCTGGATGGGAATAGAAATTTGAGTCGTGGGTGAAATAGTTTTGTTTGGTGATGGTGTGAAGAATAATTAGGATTTCGGTGACGTGGGTTTTTGGTATGTTGTTCTGCATTAATTAAGTCTTTAGGATGTTGAGGGTTTGGATACGGGTATGTTGGTGTACATGTTTGTTATGTCGAGTGATAGTAGTGTTAAATTGAGTGGTATGTTTGTCTTTTTTGTATTTAGGAGGTTTGTTCTGTTTTAAGTATGTGTCTGTGTTCAAATTAATATATTGTCTGATTATTTTGCCTATGTGTTTTGCTAATTTACGTCAAGGGCATTTTGGTAGTTGATGATGGCTCAGATGGGAACATTCGGTTTGTGAATTTTAGGGAGAACACAGAGGGTAGGTGTTTTAGGGTGGATTTGTTTTTGGTGGCTTTTTTTGCTGATACTGTATTTGGAGCTATTAATTAATTTTTTAATGGTTCTGTGGTATTTCTCAGTTGGATCTATATGTAGTTGTATTATATTATTATTTATTCATTGATTTTGTTGTATTAATAATTACTGTCGTATTGCCGTTGTATGCTTTGGTGAGTGTGATGTTGTTTAGTTGAGCTTTTTGTTTTATGTTTTCAGCGTTTTTAATTTCATTGTTTACGTTTTTGTTTGGTTTTTTGTGTCATGTTGTTAGGTAATTTTTTATGTAGTGATTCTCCGTTTCTTTAGTAGATGTATTATCAACAAAACTTCTCAAGACAGGAGAAAAAGACTCAAAAATAGTAACAATTCTTAAAAATTATATCTTTCACAGCACATTCTTATTTAATCACTTTAACAATTGTTAAAGTGATAAATTAAGATTCACCGAACGTAATGGACTACGAAATTCAAAAAAACGTTCTTGTTATGATATTTGTTATAGTTGTTATGGCATTTTCCTGATTTTACGGTACTACTGTGTAGTAAAATTGATATACAGTAATTGTTTTGATTTGTGTCACTTGGCAAAAATCACTACATACTGATGTTTTATAGCAGACACCCTTTGCACTAGATCAGTGTATTGTTCAATGCTGTGAATCGCAGATAAGAATGTTTTGGTTTCATTGTTGCTTTTGAGGTGTGCGTGTGAGAGAGTGTTTAGTTTTGTTCAAATTGCGTATTTTTCTTGGAGATACTCATGGTGTCCGTGATTTGTATAACTGTTTCAGAGTTGAGTAATATGTGTGCGAGTTTTTTGTGATGTGTCTTTATTTGCGGTGTAAATTGTATTTGAAATCTTTGTTAATTAATACCATTTCTTGTTCATTGAAATTTATTCGTTTTGTGCAATTCGTGGCTTCATGGAATGCTTAGTGTTAATTTTTGCTTGTTAGGGAGTTTTTAGTTTATTAATTTTAAGATTAGTTTTTTATGTGATGTTTTGTGTGTTTGTTCTTTGTAATTACTATAAAATTTTCGATTTCTGTGTGGTGTAAAATTTGAGTTCTCGGTGTAGTTGTGACACAAAAAGCATCAACTCTTTAAAAACCTAATGGATGAAGAATTGGAGTTAGGAAGCTAATGGCTGTCAGCTCTTCAGAATACAGAAAAGACCAAACAACCTTAGTATTGACGGGAATGTTAAAAAACCAAGTCAAACATTTGAAACAATATTAGGAACTAAGAATTTGATGATGGATAGCTACCTAAATAAATTACACATTAGCATTTCACCAATATGTAAGGTGCATAATGTAGAAGTTACCGTTGAGTATTCTCTATTAAATTGCACTGGACAGTGTAGACATCCACTAAAAAAATGATGTAAGAACTGTTACTGGCAGAAATTATCATTAGTCTACTTATCTAGAATCTGACACATGGTGTTCAAAAGACATCGAGAGATCAGTGCTAGTGGGCTGAAAACACGTTAAGGAAAAGAAGACCGCTGTGCTGAATAACTGAACTATTTAATAATTAATGTTTCTTCACACCTATGCACAGTCCATTTTCAGCTAATCAAAGCAATTTTGTCTTGAATTGTAGAAAAAATAACTTTATTTTACATTAAAATAGTTCTTGACTAAAATTGTAAACTTGACTTATGTTAAGGTCATTATTTAATTTTATAGCCAATTGTTTGTGATTCCCTTTGAGATGAATCATAATATAGTGTAATAATACGATTAACATGTGAACATTATCTGATAGGAACACCTTCAATAATCGGAATTATGATATTTTATTTGCTTAACGAGGAACTGAACCGTTGCATACAAAAGTTTCAGTAGGAAACCTCTATAATGTTTCGTAGTAATGAACCATATTTCATAGTAATGAATTTTAATGTTGAACCTGCACTCCATTGTTTACTTTCCAGTGTAGTGTAACCAGAACGGCACATTTTTAGGCGGTTATGATATTGTCTAGATCGTGGGTTCTTACACTTGGGACGACAATTTTCAGGGCGGCGTGGATGAGTCCACTGAAACAAAATAGATTTCATTTGGGTGTAACATGCATTCTCATTTCAATGTATTAGCGGGTAGACTGATGTGACATTTGTGCATTAAACATAATTTTTTTTTTGAAGAACGTTAGTCTTGATATGACATTGTTATAGCTAAGAATCTATATTTATTATGCAGTTTTTTTATTGCACATTATTCTGAGAACTATATATATTTTTACCTACAATATGCATTTTAAACAAGATCTATGTAGTTCAAGGCCCAAATTAAGTCTATCATTTGCACCATTATAAGTTGCAAGATTAAATATTTTATATGTTATGTTAAAAGTTGTGTTAAAACAACCTTATTGCCTAGGTAGTTTTGTTACTTTTTTATAAATTACTAACTTATTGTGTAAGTGTTTTTATATAGTAGGAAGAATTAAACATTTACACATTACTTATGTCATTTATGATAAATAAATTATGACCTAAAATTCTGATTTTATTTAGCGGTTTAGAAACATTTGACCATAAATCTGGCAATAAAGAGAATTTTTATCGAATTATTGAAAGTAGAAAGATGGTTGTCTTTTTAGTGCCCTGAAAGTTTTTACTGAAGACTTATTGAAGGTTTTTTGTTAAAATTAGTTTTTTTAATATTTCAAAACAATGTTTAATAATTGTCTGTAAACAAGCAAAGATGTTAGACAGTTTTAACTTGGTGTTTCGTATTATGTACGTTATTAAATTTAAGTTTTTTATAATCAATACATTAAAGAAAATGGGGTATTCAAATCGAAGATGTCCATATTAAAATATCATTGACAACAATATGTCTTACTGACAGTGAAATAATTTGTTAATGAGCTAATTCAATAAAATACAGATAATTTTATTGATAACAAATAGACTTCTATATGCAAAATTGATAAATCCACAAACAAATCATGAGAAAGAAATTTTTGTAAAAAAGAAAATTCTTTATATTAGCATGGAAAAACTTTCCTAGATAACGAGCAGCAAAAATTCACAATTTTCAATAAAAGCTTTTTATTGCAATATGATGCATTTGGTTGGCCACTATGATTGCATATCTATTGAGGTGTTCAGCCCTTGAACTTGAAAGAAAGAAGTTAACTTGAATTTTCCCGAAAGACTCCACAGTATAATTTAAAAGGGTAAATTTGTGAGTTTCCAAAGAGGTTTCCGTTGTATGAACAAAACAACGGAAAATTTGCTAAGGTCACTAGTCCAATTGCACTTCAACTTACGTTTGATGGAAAAGTCCTTCACTTCAGGGATGTAGTAAAAGCCTTGGAATGTGCACTAGAACACGAACAAATAAGCCCACATTTAGGTTATCTAAACCGTAGGTGAAAAATAACAAAATTGTGAATTAAAAAGGTACTTGGAAATTAAGAAACTGAATATTTCTTTAAATTAAGACCAATCTCGACACTTATTTTCAGAGGAATTTTGAAGATTAAAGCAAATGAAATGACGTGTGAGATAGCCAAGAAGGTAAGAAGAGACAAGAACAGAAGAGAAGTGAGTGAACAATACAAACAGTTGATTAACACTATAGTAAAAGTCTAGAGTTTGCAAGAAGTATTGTTGATGATGAAATCATATGCCCATTATATTTAGTCACCGCTGACTATAGTTTTATTTAGCACAAACCAGAGAAATATGCTGGATTATATAGGTCCGAAGTTCGCAGATAACCTAAAACTTTTATTTGTTACTAACCAAGTTATATTGGAAGAAGTTAGTTTCTGTCACAAACATCTATATTGATACTTCGTTCTGTATTTTAGAAATTAAAAAAATGTATTTACACTTAAACAATCTTGTTCATAAACCTCCACGTCTGACAGTTTTTGGTATGACACACTACAATCCTTTTAATTATCTTTGTTGATCATATTTTCCAACACATCATCATCTGTCAGTAAACCACAGTTTTGTATATTACTGTCCACATTGGCATCACCTATTACTTCCTCATTGTTGTCAATCCTTTTGGTTATAATTATTCCAAGTTCCGTTTGAAGTCACATACAACGATGTCATCTTCTTCTGTACTAGTGCTCAAGTTTTGATGAACCAATTCTGGACAGTGACCAGGGAAACCTCATGTTTCCATATATAAACTTGGGAGCGGGATTAAACTGCCCGAAGCACTGCTACCTTAAGGTATATTGTACTTAAGGTATGTTTCCATACCTTATTGATTTCTCTATTCACCTTGGCACTTTTACTCGATAATTTTTTGAATAGTTTTAAGCCTGGTTTAAAATTTTGCTGTATAGTCTCATGTCAAGCACTGGAAAATTCTCTCATAGTAAAGTATCAAAGGCAAATGTTTTAATGAGCTATTTGTACCTATTGTAGCATTGCCTTGTCCACATTTTTGAACGCATGCATACAATTTTACATTTTTTTGTTTTGGGTCATAGTCTCTAGAATGCATTGCAAGATATTGTTTTTAACATATATTATTAGGTACACTATTTTATTGAAAATATCGCCCTTTCTTACACATTTATTTGTTTTCTAACATGATTTCATAACATCTGAAATGCACAGATTAGCACTTAAATGAAACTGTAATAAAAATGCATTTCTTGTTCCAACTTTTGTGTTAATCTTGAAATTGTGGTTAATATCAAGAATTTTATGAATGACAAAGACTTTGTTGTCTGAAAGACTTTTACAAGAAATTTAAATCCAATGTTTACCAACATGGCCTGCTTACAAAAGGATGAATATTTGGGCAATGCCTTTTCAAGAGATTACTATATTGTTGAATATTGGTTTTAACACAGTTTCACTGTTAATATCTGAATACCTGTTAATAATGTTTGTATTATTTTGTTTAATTTAATTTAATTTTTATAAAATAAATTAAAAATAGCAGGGTAAATTAATCCAGCAACAAAATCCTATTAAAAATTTTGTAAAACATATATTTGTAACATAGAAGTTCAACTATATATTTCTTTTAGATTTCGGTGTTTTTTTTTTTATTAAGATAAAAATGATGATAAAATTTTCAGTTTAAGCCTCCTCCAATAATCGAAGTTTAGCAATTTTACTAAATTGAATTATGGTATTTTAAAATGCTTGATAATTTGAATTTTTATTTAATTGGATATCATTTTGTAGGCAATTTCCATAACCTTACAAACACTAGGGCCTCTTTTTTATGTTAAACTCTAATAAACAATTTTTGTGGATAATTTGCAATTTCAAATATGCAAAAGTTCTCGCATGAACTAACTGACTGTATAGTTTTCCAACTTAGCCATAACAATCAAGGGTAATCAAACAAACATCGCTATAATATTTTCAAGAGATGATTATTTTAAACTGAGTGAGGTTTAAGGAGCTTAATTTTATTTTTCTACAAGAACAATAAAGATAAGCATAATCTTAACCTTCACACACAATGATAACAAAGTATAATACGTTGGTTGTTTTTGGAAACCAAGGTAGTAAATCATTAGAGGTGCAACTCAACATAAAACAATAACAAAGCTGATTTTTTTTCGCGAAACAAGAAGGGAAATTATTATAGGTAAAACTATTAATATTATAATGTACGATTTAACTTTACTGGATAAAACTATATACAGTAGATGCATTTTAATCAGGCGCGTAGCCAAGGGGGGGCGATCGCCCCCCCAACCCTCAAGAACTTTGGGTTGAGGGCGATGGGGCGGTCGCCCCCCCAACCCTCAAGAACTTTGGTTTAAAAATCGACAATATATTATTAAATTAGGACTTTCTATTAAAATAGACTTTTACTTAAGTTAATTCGTCTTTTATTGTAAATAAAAAATAAAATTTTAATTTTTAATTTGAAAATGTGACGCGTTTCCTCGGCATACCCTCGTAAACGTCTAAACGTTTTAACAACAGATAGCGCTAGTGAAGCTTAGTCTCGAACATATGATTTTCAATACGTAATTTTGCAAGCGTAATATTAGCAGTTGACTCCGGAATTGTTCGTGTTGGAAGAATAACTACTTATATTAATTAATAAACCATTTGTATAATAATAGCTTATTATGAAATTAACAATATTCTCTAGCCATAAGTGTTATCGAAACTGGAATAATTATTTATTAAAAAGTCTAATTTGCTACGAATCTTTATCACGTTACCGATTTCTAACGCAAGCGTAGAAAGAACTTTTTCTGTTCTATGTTTTTACATACACGCACGCGCGCGCACACACACACATATTATATATATATATAATGCATCGATCACCCCCCCCAAAGCAAGTCGCTGGATACGCGCCTGTTTTAATGGACTACTTGAGGCTGAGGGTTGTCAGTTTTAATACAATTTCGTTATAAGGAAAAAGCCATCTTTAAGTAGTTAAAATGCAAATAAAATGTTGAAAATTATAAAAAGGTTAAAAACATAAACTTAATTCAAATGTGCAAGTCTTTTAATCAATTAACCCATTCATTGTGGCTAATGTAACGTAAAATTCAGTCATGGCTAAAAAATTTGTTTTTTTTAAAGGGACATCTTTTTTTGTCAAATATTTACTCTGCTTAACCTTTGTTAATGTGTTATTGACTCCATGTTTCAGATAAGTATGTGCAACACATTTATGTCCTCTCTAATGCATTATCGGAATAACAGGACACATAAAGTAAGGTTTTTATTGCCTTCCTAGTTTGTAACTAACTTATCAACTGGCCATTTATAGCAGTATCAAAATGTGAATGTCCTTGAACGCCAGGTCGGTTTCTCTCACACACTCACCCTTATGAGTGCGGAGGATTATTTCCATTTCACTGGTCATTTAGTGGTGTCTTCTAACCAAACTACTTATAAGTTACAATTTTAACTAAAAATAGTGAATACATATTGATTCTACTTAAAATTACAAGGAAAATGATACCAAACAACCCATGATTTACTTTAGTGGTTATTAGTCACTTTAATGTATTACAATGCCAATACAGTTACACAGTTTTATTTCATGGTATCCCCTCATGAACAGTGACAATAAATTGTACATTGCTCGGTATCAATTTTCTCGTAATGATGAGGAGAATTAATTTATGCAAAACTTTCTGAGGTGTTATCAAATTAAAAAGTTTGATCAAGGAAGCACCACTAGGTGACTAAAAAACAGAGCTGTAGAAGGAATATAGCCTGTCTTAATCCTCTTCTTTTGTGTGAGTAAAACTACTTGGCATTCAGGGGCACTCGTATTTTGCTATTACTATAGGTCAACCTCTTACTCTAGTCTTTTATCACTATATCGGTCAGTTGTGCCTTATAGACTGCAGTGAGTGTGTAGGGCAGTGACACTAAATCTAGGCTCCTGTGCTGTATTTTATTATTTTTTCTTACATATCTATTATTATTTTATTATTAGTTATTCTTTTTTAATAATTATTATTACAAATAATGAATTTAAAAAAAAAATTAGTGCAATACTATTCAGCTGTGGTGCCACTGAATTCAGAATTAATTCAACTCCTTTGGGTCTCAGGGAACACTAATAATTTAATCCGCAATCGGTTAATTGGGTCCATTGTAATGAGATTTTACCCTATTATCCAAGATGTTTACCCTTTTTATTTTTAAATGCAGTTATTCTTTTAATGGTGAAGAACTTCTAATGTTTAATTATTATGGTAATATGACCATAAATTCCATTTGGAAATTACTTGTTGGGTTGGTAAAAATTACTATTTTTAGGTTGAAATAATATAAGAATTTAAACATTTTTAAAACATATTTATTTTGTAACATATTTAAACAAACAAGAGGAAATTATAATTAAACACACTTATGGCGCAAAAATGTATTTGTGGTAACTAAAACCAATACAGTCATTAGGTTAAACATTTAGAACTAATAACAAACAATTATCACTAAAAAATTAGTGCTTCAATAAGCCTGTAAGTATTTACTTAAAAGCACAGGTTTTAACAATAAACAGAACAGCGAAAATAATATCAAATCATTACATAGAATAAAGGAAATGCACAATGGAAACTGTTGAACATGAATCTTGGAAATACTAGTTAAATCATGTTTAAACAAAAAATACAAACATATGAAATTTGCCTTATTCAAGAACAATAATTTGCAAAAAATTATAACTATGGAAATACTGACTTTATGTAAATTTTTGTTTTTAATTTATTACTCCAAAAAGTACAAAATATTTAGTTTTTTTTTAATTTGTAAACAGACTAAATAAATAAACAAAAATGACTATCAAAGTTGAATTGTTTCCTATAATTTACAATAAATACAACTTAATCTAACCTCCACATTTATCATTCCATTAAATGTTTCTTCGAATCTATTTAAAAAGTTTGTCATGCAATAAAAGTCTTACAGATATTATTCCTTGAAGTGTTCATTTTCAGAGTTTAATACACATAATCGTTTTACTTAAGAAAATTTTCTAAACTATTTCAGTATAAAAAAGACCAACATACCAAATGGATATGTGTAAGCACCAATCATGTACACTAGAATTTGTCTTCCAATTCAAATCTAATAGGCAGTAATACAGTATAGATATAGAATGTAATTTGGAAATAGCAGCTTTTTGGCTAACGTATGTTACTAATCATGGTAACAGCTCAATATTTATTGTCAAAACATTAAAATCTCTTTCTTACTGAAACAATTATTTTGTCTTTGTAAATAATTATTTATTAACATGAATAATTTTATATCTGCAAATATTAATTTAAAATTTTTGAAAAAACTTGGAAAGAAAAGTCATGCTATCTCTTCTGATAAGGCAGACGAGATTTCTTCTGAAATTCAAAAGAGTTTTTAGTGAGTGAATGCAACAATATCAAGAATTATCATTTTTAGAAAAAAACATAAAACTTACAAAATGCCAGCGCAGAAAGATATTTCTAACACTGAGAGGCAAGCATATAGCACCATTAAGAAAAAATAAAACATTTACTGCCAAATAAATATTACTTTAGTTCCTAAAAACAAATGCAAGGTAAAATTTAGCGAATGCTAAAGTACCCAAATCAATTATTGTGACTTTAAATATTTTAAGAGCAAGTAATAATAGATATATTAAAAATTTATAGTTCTAACATCAGTATATTGGTGAAATTAAACATAGATAAACAAATTTTCAAGTTGTTAAATGGAATTATTACTAATAAACTTTTTGGTTTTGACAAAATGGGACCAGACGTATTAGAATCTGATTCAAGTAACCTACCACCCCCTAAATGCAGAGTTTAATTAATGCACAAATGGTCTTTTAGTCCTTTGACACAAATGGAAAAAATTATCTTAATTATTTTAAATTGTCTTCATAAAAAAATTTTCAAATTTTGAAATCAATTTTGTTTTAACCATGTCAAATATATGTCCTAGGTCACATCTCTATTACCCTGAAAGAAAAACTAAGTTGGAAATGGATCACAGCAGCACACATTATTTGTTCTGCAGTCTAGGTATATTAAGACCAATAGTTCTTTTTTAATTTATAAATTAAAGATCTACTTATTTTTCCCAACTAAAATATAAAGAAAATCAGTAAAACCTCAATCTACTGTTTATGTACATTGACAAAAGAAAACATTGACCCATCTGTTAATAAAGCCACTTGAATGATATGTACAAATATATTTTCAATCTTTGTCATGGAAATTTGCTTTAATGTTAATGAAGGGTTTGAATGAATCATTAACCATTTCCCTCTTTTATTGTTCACAATATTTAATCCTATGATTTAAGCACATTTATCAAAGGGACTCTTGCAAACTACATTTTTAGCAATTAACACTCTTGCTAACTAACTATTAGCAATTTTATTTACTAACTTCTGAAATAAGTACTCCTTATAATAGTCTGTATGTTATATATAATTTTCAAGTTTTTTAAAGACATTTCACCATGATAAAGCATCATATTTTCCCAAGCTATTTCTTGCTTTCTAAAATTTACATATTTTTGTGTAAGGTCCCTTAAGAGTAGATCGAGGTTTCTGTATACTGCAACCTTTCCTTAACATTTTAATTTATAACTAGTTGTTCGGAGGCAAACTTTTACAATTTAAATTTGAATTTTACTTTTATAAATACACTATAAGCCTATGAGAGATATCAAAAAATAGCCACAATCCATCTTATCCACAGTGGTATAGATCTAGCTATGACTGAAATCATCAACAGTTGAATACTGATGGGATCATCAAATATACCAATTATGAATTTTTACATTATGAAGTAATAAACTTCCCAAAAACATTCATCCAGGATATAACTTTACTCAGCATAAGACAGAACTACTAGACTATCATTGTGCATTCACTATACCCAACAGCTGGATCTGCAACTACTTCTGGGTCGTCTACAGTTTTATGAATTCTAGTTATTTTTTGTTTTCCCTCAAACACCATTTAATTTAAAAAAGTATATTTCTTAGGTACTAACAGCATTTTTTTTTTCTTAACTCTTGAAATATCACTTATTCCTAAAATATTATTTAAATGTAAAAAAACTTATATAACTGTTTGGGAATGGCAAGTAGATATTTATCACAGTTTTAAATATTATAGCTTACTGGACTAATTGTCATTACTATAAATACAGTTTTTTCTCTTTGTTCGTATTATGAAATAGATATATTTTTAATAAAAATAACTTCAGAAACTAAATTTAGAGTAGTTCAAACTTAATTGATTGTGCCAAAATGTTCATTGTAAAAAATTCAGAGAACTGTAATTCTAAAACATACATGGAAAAATATTGTAAGTAACATATAATAAACTCCTTACTTCATTATTAAAAAATAAGACAGATAACAAAACACCACTAAACATGAAACAAACAAAAAATAGAATAAAAATTATTTTGTTCCTGTACGTATTTAAGGCCAGACTTTGTTGAACATTTCAATAAAGGAATCATAAATCATAAAGGTAATGGCAACATCTAAGCAGACTCGACTCAATCGTGGAATAGTTCCTTTATAGAATCTGGAAAAATATGTAATTGAAAATGTAAATAAAATTTTGATAAAGCTAAAAAACAACAATGTAATATAAGTTTTAACAAAATACACAAAAAATGTAATCTGAATGCAACAATTTTTTCAACTTATTTATTATACAGTGACATCACAAAATAATGTTAATCTTTTGGTAAACATTATGACAGGTCAAAATGACAGAATTTTCTAGTTTAATGTTATAAAATGGAAATTAGTAAGTTCGGAATCAGGCCAATATTAAAATCATTAAATTTCTGTCAGGCAATTTATAAAGTAATAGAATAATCAAATAATTTCTCAAAATCAATGAAGCAGGTCAAGATATTGGTTATGTAAAGACTAAACCTGATCCCAGATTAGCTTGTAACTAATAAAAAATCAGAAAATTTAACTTAAGCTATTAGAATAAGTATAGTATTCTATTTAAATGTATATAAAAAAATTCTTAAAGCTAATTGTTGATCACATGGGAAATTATAAAATGAAATAGATAAAGCCATCATAGTTGAAATATAATTTAGTTCTAACACAATAAACCACTATAGATAGACATTTAAAAACAATTTAGAAATCAATTCATATTGTAATACAAGAAAGTTGTCAAGTAAAGCAAATAAAAGCATAAAAGAGTAATAAGGAGAAAATTAAACAAAACTGTGAAGTGGGGTTAAATAAAAAGTAGAAGTGGTAAATACGCCTACAACTTTGAATTGGCTTCAAATTAAAGCTAATAAACTTATACACAAACGAATAAACAAATATGTGAACACATTTTTAATTCACTGGATATTTTTCAAAGTATGTGAAAAATTAGTATTTTAATAACATAGAAACCTAAAACTCTTTCGATAACACAGACCAATGACGAAAAAACATTTTAAATAATTGGAAAATCTTGTTATTTAGTGTTCTGAGTTTTAGTGTTTATAGTAGTAATAATAATAAAAAAGGCGTATCACCCACAATTTTTCACAATTGAATATATAAAATATAAAAATTCCATTGTTAATAGAATATTTGAGAATTTAAACATTAAATTTGAATATTTCATAAACATTAAATTTATATAAGATGAGGTTGGCAGTCATATTAGATAAGACTTGCAATACCTATCAGTAGTTTTCTATATTGCTTTTCTTTACATACAGCTGTTTGATTTCTTCCAGTTAACATAATCCCTTTTTTCTGTAGTGTGCACATATGATTTATGTCTGGTTCTGGTTATAAGAAAAGTTCTGTCAGTTTTTGTTACGTATGTGGTTTGTAGGAAAAAAAATAAGAAACATTACACATTTTTTAAAAAAGTATGCTTTGGATATTTTGGTGTAAAAATTGGTCTCCCAAGAGCAATATTCAGGTCTTCACATGATATGTTTGTCTTGAAGATCTTAGAAAATGGCCAAAGAAAGAAAAGAAAGCTTTCAGATTTGTTGTAACCATGATTTGGAGAAAGCAAAAATAGCAATCAGATGATTGATACTTTATAGCATTGACGTTTCATGGTTTTTGAAAAACATGAGAGTAATTCTCTACTATGCCTGTAATTCAGTCATTGGGTGGTATGTCAAGGATCTGGACGTTGCGCCTCTGATCCACCCCAATGTGTTGACAATATATTAGAAATTATATATATTTTTTAGATTGACTAATAAACTCCTTGGTGACTTACGGAAGCCAAAGATTTAGTCTGGCATTAAAAAAAAATCAAATTTGAGCACTCTCCTGAAATTGTTATACATATTATGACATGGTAATATTAACCATATATATGTAATATTATGCTCTGACCTATGCATAAAGTTTAAATGTTGGAATATAACAAACTAGTAAATATTTTTGGTTCAACAACAAAGAGTAAAAATGGAAAATAACGGTTCAAAATACATAGAAAAATTCATTCTCATATGTATAAAATACCCATATTCAAAGATTTGTCCTGGAAATTGTCTTTTTAACAAATCAAATTTCTTTCAACATTAGAGTCATTCCCTCAATTTAATATTAGGTATTTAAAAATCACTGAAAATTATATCATGATCACTAGGTAAAATGCATTAACATTAAAGTGCATTAAATACATGACAAAATTACTAATAGTTCATTGAAAGATTATTCAATAGTTTATTAATGAGAATCATTTGTATTAACATACTAAATGAATTTTTAAAACTCTCCTGAACTGATTTCTTTGATAGTAAACATTTTTAAATACAATAAAATTTGTAATCTTGTTTCATAACTCATGTTTTTCTTGTGTGTAATTCTATCTTATGATTTATTCAATATAACTTGTAAACAAGGTCACTTTATTAGCTAATTTTACTGCTTAGTCTTGATTTTGCCAGAAAAACAGATTTTGTCAACAAAAAGATTTTTAAACATTTTTTCATGTCAGTTTATTTTACTGTAGATAATTTTATAGGTAATTGTAGAATTGACTTAGATTGTGACTGTGTATGAAAAATGCCCGCAATCTATTTAATTAAGACAGCCCAATTCTATAAAAATACTATGATTAAAAAGTACTTAACTAAGTGAATATGTAATGGCTTACTTACTGACTCGTTTCAAAACATTTGTTCCTCTAAGTAGAGGGTTAGATTGGAAAAAGGAACGAATGTTTTGAAACTCATCAGCAAGTAAGCCATTACGTATACATTTAGTTAAGTTAATTATAGTTTAATCAGTGAATTCAAATTGATTACATCAAGCAACTTCAATAAAAATATTTCAAACAATTAACAAACTTCTCAAATACTTACGCCAGAGGGCCTTCATTTTTCCATACTTGAACAAAACAGTCTACTGTTCCTTTGTACTTAGCTGCCTCTAAGCCTTGCATTCTTGTTTTCACTACATCTATAGGAGTGTTTCCAAACACGGAAGCTGCTCCAGCTACAGCACCAAACATACCAACAATATATTTTGGTACAGATACTGTTGGATCACCTCCACGATATTTGTCTTTCAGTGTTTCCATGACAAAGAACCTAATTGCTTGATTGCTGCCCTGTTTCATTACAGTGGCAGTCAAACCTTGGTAAACACCACGGATACCTAAAAATATTGTTTTCTTTGAGCATATGTATCAATAAAATAGCACAGCTATTAATTTATAGTGAATATTATTAAGCCCATTAAACTAATCAATATTGTTTTTTCTTTCAAACCTTTTTTAAAAATGTTCCCAGCAAGACAACTATACATTTTGGCCCAAAATTGAAGTAAAAGTTAGAACTAAAAATAAAAGCTGAACTTAACCAATTAATAAAATTAAAGAATTTTCTGCTCGTAGCGTGACCTCACATACTTGTACATGAATGCTAATCATAGGGGTAAAGTAAGAATATTAGAAAATATATGCAAAATGTTACACATATCAAATTAAATTTACTTAATTAAAGAAACAAAAAATTAAGAGATACAAGAAATAACAAAAACAAGAACTAAATAGAGATACAGTAAAATATGCATACGATGAATTACATTTTAAAATATTATAATAAATGTAAGAAATATAAATAAACAAATAAATGTGTCAATTATTACATCAATAAATAAGTTTAAAATAAAGAAATCCACTTCACATTTGCAGGAGCATATATGAAGGTAGTATTAATATCTATTTAAAAAACAAACCAAATTTGTTATCCAATAGGGGATGCTGAAATAGTTGGGTGTTATAAATCTGGGTAAGTGGGCACATCATGTGCATAGGTGATCTATTATATATGCTGTTTCAATGTTGTATAACTTGAGGTCTTTTTATAAATGACTACTTTTGCTATCACTTGGAAACAAGCACTACTCAAAGTGTTGGTTTTTTGCCAAACGATACCAAAACCAGTAATATTATAAATGGTCTAGAAAATTATGTTAAGGTAAGTGGCAACTCAAAAATTCTAGAGAAGAAAGCATAACTTTAAATCTGGGAGTAGAGTGAATAACGGCCAACAGAAAACTGGCTTGACGTAACAACATTAAATATCAATCAACAACTAATAATGTAATTTACTAATGTTATACAGTATATATAAATAGTTTCTAAAATTCATAAATGTACAAACAAGAAATATTTTCAGTACACAGTACACATTTTAACAGAAATCTTTTCATAAATGGTAATCCAAAATGGTGTAAACTGTGAGGATATGGTGAATAACTTTATATTTATTTTCAAATGGGAAAATAATAAATGGACATTTTTAAATCCACGTTAAGTTTGAACCGTACTTAAGACAATAGATAAGTCATTGAGTTAGAGTTGACAAAAAGTTTAGATGCGTAAAACGTTCTGACTGATAAAGGTCCTTCGAAATGCATCAACGAGTAGTGTGACAACGCTGGGAATGGCAGGTAATTATGATACTCTAAATAAGAATATGGAATTTATTAAACAAACTTTTACTGAAATATATTTGAATTTGGTATACCAGAACCTGGATAACATAAAGAGCTCTCAAAATATATTGAAGCTCTACTGGGTTCTAGGAGTCTGAAAATCTGTAATCCCTGGTTAGGAAACACCAAGCAAAAGTGTTACCTTCATATCACTTTCAATGTTATATCATTAGGAGATTACATCTATTTTTCTGGTAAGTCAATTTCTTTTTTTTTACGTAATCTTCTAGACCATTTATAAGATAACCCCCAAATATGATTTTCCCACTTACCCAGATTTATAACACCCAACTATTTCAGTATCCTCTATCGGATAACAAATTTGTTTTGTTTTTTAAGTAGATATTAATACTGCCTTCATATATGCTCCTGCAAATGTGAAGTAGTTTTTTTATTAATTTTAAAATTATTTGTTGAAGTATTTAATTAAAATATTTATTTGTTTATTTATATTTATTATATTCTTTAAAATATATGTAAAAAATTAAAACCAAAATATTATACCGTGCAATATATCTTTAAATATTATATACTGTACAATATCAGCAGAAACTGAAGATTAATTCTTTAGTATTATGAATTCATTAATGGAAAATGGAAGCTACATGCAGAATTAGGAAAGAAACTTCAACCCTTAGTTTAAAAAGTAAGCTAAAATGATAACACGGTTTAAGATGGTGAAGGATAGATTGGAAATATTTTTTTTAATATTCTAGACAGAAGAAATAAAAAATGCATACAATACCAATTTTGAGTATGTTGGGTTTGCAATGAAGAACCTCCCATTTAACAAAATTTTAATCAAAGAATGAAAAACTTCATGTCTCTTCAAAAAATAAAGCCAAACTTTTTAAATATGCAAATTGAATAAACAAACTGAATAGAATGGAAATTTCATGAAATCAGTTTATTTGTAATAAATAATTAATTTGTAATATATAATTATATTTTTAAAAACACTTTTACAAATAAACTGATATCAAGTATGAAATTTCTATTCTATCCCGTTTGTTTATCCAATTTGCATATTTAACATTTGGCTTTATTTTTTGAAGAGACAAGAAATTTTTCATTCTTGGTCAAATGACCGAAAGGCGGCTCATCACATAAGGTAAAATTATTGCGCTTAGTGGTGGAAAAAATTGTTTACAATTAATAATAATAACTTCATAAAGTCAGTGCAACGGAAAAATAATGGAGAATGTGAAATATCACGATATATATATATATTTTTAGGTTAGTTTTGGTTGGTAAAGATTATTTAGATTTTTTGGACTAGGAGACTAACAGACTTACCTTGGTAAGAGTCCACACTGTAGTCTTGAAATAGAAACACATAAAAGCACTTAAACAATGATATATTTCAACCACACAGTGGTCTTTGTCAATCGAAGAGAAATGTCTTTCTCTTCGATTGACAAAGACCACTGTGTGGTTGAAATATATCATTGTTTAAGTGCTTTTATGAGTTTCTATTTCAAGACTACAGTGTGGACTCTTACCAAGGTAAGTCTGTCAGTCTCCTAGTCCAAAAAATCTATATATATATATATATATATATATATATATATATATATATATATATATATATATATATATATATATATATATATTCTTGATATTTTACATTATCCATTGTTTTTCCGTTGGAAAATATATATATATATTCAGAAGATCCTTAATTATTAATTTTATATTAAAAATAAATATATAATGTTATTGTTAAAAATAATAAAATGTTGAAGCCTAATTATAAATATATTGTTTCAAAAATTCTTAAAAGAAACATTTCAAAATTATCATTTAATGCTGTAATTCTATAAACTTAAACTAGGAGTGCTTACATGTACTTAATAATTTATCTTTAAAGAAAACTTTGAATGAAGTGACAACTTCCTTTGTAACTACTTTCTCAGAGTGTATTATACCACTATCTTGATTAGGTCCCAATTACTTGACTTATCACTTTAAATTAGTTTTAAATTTACACTTCCTATCCATACACTTTTAGTATGAAAAAGATAGTTGGAAAAATATTACTCTCAACAAAAATTTGGCTCTCATTGTAATACCATTGAAGTTCTGAGCAATTGTCTGTAGAAGGCAAACCATGCAGCAGGTAAACACCTTTTTTTATCCTAACAGAAAAAGTGTCTGCTTGGGGTTAAGTGTCCATATTCATGTAAGGTTACCATTTTTGTTCATGATCAGTTCCAGGTTATCATTTCCATTTCCTTGGCCCTACTTTTCACCGCCTGTCCTTATAAAGATGTACAAATGATAGTTGTATAGGTGAACACCTCTCTAGAAGCAGATGGGGAATGCCAAGTATGTGACTCTTCACACATGATCCTTCCCTGTCACAATCAAAAGGGTTTTACCTTCCTACCCTAATCCCATTGTAACAGACAATAAGATTATGGCACACAGCCTGACAAGTTACAAATCCTATCATACTTAAGCAGACACAACAATCATACAATTCCGGTCAATTCTAAGATTTTTCAAGAACTAAAGCAGCTAGAAATTACAAGAAATTGCTATAACAGAAAAATCAAATATGGTAAAAGGATGTTTCAAACTCGATCACACTAAAGTAAAGTTCTAAATTTAAAAACTACTTGATGTAAAAATATGTAAAGGTTTTTATAATTAGTGTATTTTTGTGTACAAAGTGAACAATAATAGTGGTAGATTAAAATTTCAAACTTCAATAACGCAATCTTTTAACCTTAAATTATAAAATGTTTTTACTAATTATGATTGCATATACAGTAGTCTCGAAAATCCGAAGGCCCAATTTTTCTAGCTTCTGCTAAATTCGAGCCTATTTCTATTTGAGACGATTTCATCTATTTAAAAAAAATCTTAATTATTTACTGTCCCAATTTTTCTAGCTTTTGCTAAATTCGAGCCTATTTCTATTTGAGACGATTTCATCTATTTAAAAAAAATCTTAATTATTTACTGTAAGCAACGTCGCATCCAAATAAAAATCAACTGCGGTTCCATGATATCCTTGCTTTATTTCAACCCTCAAATGTTGTGAGCCTACTCCAGCCTATGGATCAGGATGTTCTGGAATATATGAAATGAAAATACATACATTACCTTTTACAATCTCTCTTGAAAACGACTGAAGGGGAAGAAAGCATAGTTGGTATTCTAAAAAAAATACAGTTAAGGAGTTGTGTACTGAATAGTTGAATCATAGAACAAAATTAAAGAAGAAACATCAAGTAAGTCGTGGAATAAAATCCTGAGTCATAATAAAACTGTTAACAGTGTTGTTGTTCCACAAGAAGAAACAGATTTGATATTTATCATCAAGAAACTTCCAGATTGTGAAAATGTCTATGATACAGACATATGTCAATGGACGAGTACAGAAGAACATAAGTAAGAAACAATAACACATGTCACGATTATTGAAATGGTACAAACAGCTACTGAAGGTGGTGATGGCGAGAATAAAAATGAAGGTTCGACTGAGACAGTAAAAAAAAATTAGTTTTGTTGAAGGAACGGGCCACTTGGAAACTGCACTATGCTATATTGAACAACAGACAGACACTCCTTCAGCAGGTGTGTTTTTTCTAAGGCACATATGCGACACCACAGTACAAAAACGATCTGTTAAGCAGATGCGGTAGATGCACTTCAAAACCTATTCCATAAAATGTAGAAATAGTGAAAATAATTTATTTCAAAGCAATATTAAATTTATGTAAGTACTGTAATAATAGTATAGGGTTCATTGAAACTCCTATTTTTCTAACGTACAGGAACTTAATAATGAATGAAAAATTGCATCCGTAAAATATATAACATTTAGTGCTTTATAAATGAAAATATTTTTGAAGCAAAATACAATTCAACTGATGTGAAGAATTAATTTGTGCGAGGTAGATCGCTTGGATAGATAATAATTTAATAAGCAATGGGTTAAAGCAATAAATAATTAGCAAATAATATGGATATAAAAAGTTTCAAAGAAAGTAAATTCAAAATGGCAGACTAAAAACAGAAACCCAAAGAATGCAAACGGAAGACTAGTGAAAGTAAGACGGTTCTATAGCAGCATCTTCAAGATGCCTTAGTGGCAGCAGAAGATCCTGTAAATGCGTGTTTTACAAGGTTTGAATTGGATAACATACCAGAAAATCTAAATAAAAGAACTCATTGAAAATTCAACTGCTTTAAAAAGCAATTTACCTTGCTTCATACTTCTCTAGCTCTGGTCAAGTTATTTGATATTAACTTAAATTGATCATACAAAATGCTAATTTTTAATAGCAGTAAAGTAATATAATAAAAGAGTTTTGTAATGATAATAAACAAAATAATTTAAATTTACAAAAGAGATTATTTTAAATATTTAGTATATCAACAAATTTTGTTAAAATTATAGACTTGTCAATAAAAACTTTGGCTGTCTAAAAGATAAGTTATCAATGAATTTGACGTTTGTCCACAAAAAATTACATTTTTGTGATACATAATCTACAAACTTTAAATATAATTTTAAAAATAAAACTGATTCACTTGTTTGAAATTAAAAGTGCCAACAAATTTTTAAAAACAAGACAAAATCATAGGGGTCAAAAAATGTTTAGCAACAAAATTTATTAACTGTAAATAATGAAACATGTTAACTCTAGGTATATTTAAATATTAATTGTAGATCTGTTTTTATAAACAAAAAATTCTGGATAACTTAGTATCTTTGTTTTCTTTTGCCTGAAACAAAAGTAAACCCTCCAATAAAATTATTTTTATACTTGATATGGCTTGGTGTTAATTTTAAATTTGTCTTTGTCTCTGTTATTAGCTGCAACCATTGTTATGAAATGCCTAACTCATCTTTTTGTTTCCTAACCTGGATCACAGTTCTTCAGACTCCTAGCAACCCAGTAGTGTTACAATATATTTTGAAAGCTCTTTATGTTATGTTCAGTTTCGTTTTCTTACAATCATATATTTTTTTAAAGAATTTTCATGAATTAAAGTTTAATCATAAAATCGAATTGTAGACTAGACATGGACACTTAATTTTGATAATTCCTGTGGGAAGGCTTTTTATCAAAAAAACAAAATTATTAACAAATTTTAAATATGCAACTTTTAAAAGCTATGAGTCAATCTGTGTTATAACTACTCCAATATTTAATAGAAAGTGATTCTGATGGTGTATAAAAATGGCATCAGTGAAAAACATCAATCCATTTGAGGTACAAACTGGGTAAAATATTCAGCAATTTTCTTTCAGTATTTGCAAGACTATTATTAAAGTTATTTACTTTCTAGATTGAAGAGTATAAATCTTCCTAAAAATATTTCTAAAGAAATAATTTAATGGATAAACTTTCACCACTGATTCAGTTAACATCTATTACAAGAGAATTGAAAAAGATTAATACATGACATATATTGTGTTACAACAAATATTATTTTAAAACATATTTGTCAAATATGTAGACTGAAATGTACAACTGCAATTTATTTTAATAAAGATAACTACAATTAAGTAATATTAATAATATATTTCGTGCAATAATATTTGAGAATATATTCATAATCTGTCGAAACTTTCTCGAGAAATTCGAACAGGATTTTATACTTCAAAATGGCCATCACTTAATTAGTTTTCTTTTTTAAATTAAACTTCTTCTAAACTCAACTTAGAAATGACTGATGATTTTTAACTGATATAAATACAAATTTTATTTTTAAACCGGAAAACTTTTATAAAATTTTAACTAAAAAGCTATATAAAATCTCTGCAGAATGGTTAAATGATCTGCTAGTGCAATGCACATATTATAAAATGCTATTTGGCAAAAGTATAAAACAATATGCAAATTCATTATACGTATTTATTTTCATAAAATAGTAAATTTCAATAAAATATGATATTAGTATAGTATAATATTTTACCTGAATAATTAATTAGGTTATTTGCCCTGATAAGAAATAGACATCTATTTAATATTAATCTGTAGATTAGGTATTCTATCAAGACTTAATGGCACAAGTTTACATTTTTCTTGACATGCATTGTGTAACAATTATTAACACCTACTTTTGAAGAGCCAATTGATTTTAAAAAAAGCAGATATAATAAATTCTAGATAAAATAATTAGAGGTAGATTACTCTTGAAATGTTTAGGCAGTGTTCTATTTAATGCTTAAATTTTATGACAGCTAACAACTAATGTCAATTATACAAAAAGGTTAAAATGATTAGCAGACAAAATTCATGTTGACAAAAGTTTGACGTTTGATCCTGGATCTTTTTAGTTATCTTAACACTACAAAAGGACACAGAATCATTTTTACAGAATAAAATTGTAAAATCCCAATATCTTTCAAAAGAAATAAAACTAATAATTACAGATTAAAGTTGTAATAATTTTAAGAAAATTAAATTACATAAACTGTAACACACATAAATAAGAGTTATTTTCATAATATATATGTAAAGTGATATCTTTAGTTTCATAAATTACTTTTTTATTACTGAATACTTATTTTAAAAAACAAAAAAGTCTACTATGAAATGAAACAAAATAGTATGTCTAACTACCAAATGATGATATAATTATAAAAATCATCTTTCAGCTAAAAAGGTATTAGTTCTTGATATAAACATATCATAAGTTTATTTGTAGAATTCAGGCCAATGTGTTTTCAACAAAACACACAAAGAGAGAATTCTGATTATTGTTAATTAGAATTATATTTTTTAAAACATGTTTTTAAAATAAAGTCAAAAAAGCTTAAAATATTTTTTCTGGACATACTTACATATTAGTTTTTATAACCCCATATATATTCATAATCCCATAAAAATATATGAATTTTAACAAATATGAAAATACTGTACTTGTGAAGTTGAAAACAAAAAACGTAGATCACACGCAGTGATAATTCATATGAATTGTAATGATAACTAATATTTAGTACAATCTATGGATACACGCAATGTTTTTTGTTTTGAACTTTACAAGTGTTTTCATGTTTGTTAAAATCCACAGTTTAAGTCAATTTTAATGGGATTAGGAACATGAGTTCTGCAATTATGTCTAGGAAAATGATTTACTTTTTGATTTGTTTTAAAAACATGTTGAACAATGTTTTACAAAATTTATTATTTGCTTTTGTTTGTTATTACAAATTATACCAAATATGTATATCTCATGCACTTAAATTTTTTTGTTATGAACGTCAATTTACAACTCCACCTAAGGTTGTAGATTTTAAATGACCCAATATTATTGCAGTGTCATCCAGTCCTGCCATGTTTAAAATTTCTAGTCTCTAGCTCATCAAGAAGTTAGTATAATTTGATTGCAAAATTCCACCAGAACAGACATACAACAAGAGAAGCTAATAAAAACATCAAAGAAACAAGGGACAGGATGACTTAGGTATTGCCCTCTAGTAACTGTTTCCAAGAAATTCCAGAGTTTTTCAAGGATTTTCAGGGTAAAAATAATTTTTCCAAGATTTATATTTATAGTAAAAATTATGATGTTATATTTATAACGTTATAAATATTTATGAAAAACTTTACATTTTTGTATTTTACTCTTATACGATTTACTTATTACAATATGTTTATCCATATTTTAACTTAACTCGTTTTAAGATAAAAATATTTCTTCTTTACTTTTCTAAATATACATTTAAAGTTATAAAATTAATATACCATATCAAATTTTAAGATTTTTAAGAAGTTTTTTATATTTTCCATCTTCTTTATTTAACAATTCAGTTTCTGCTTTCAACTAGGGTTTTTTGGTTTCTACTTCTGTGAGTTTATCTTCTGCATTACATCTATCTATTTCTTCTTTCATATCTCTCTTCTCTTTTTCCTTTAAAGCAATCTTTTACTTTTTTGGGAATCACAAAAACTTTTCATCATGTCTTTGAAATACCTAGCATACATTATTTAGATTTTAAATACCGTAACTTGCTGTAGAACTCAAAAAAAAGTCTATTTGATTAGAATCACAAAGGATGTACTATAAATGACATTTTATCACAAAAGATGTAACATGTCACAGGTAATGGGTGCATTTGTAGATATTCTGTACTGTATATGAAGCTCAAATGAAAACATATTTTGTCTCAGTTATAATAAAATTTATATTGTCTGTATTATTTTTTCAATATGGTATGCAGCCTATACAAAAAATCTGTCTAGTATGACTAGCCAAGACGCGTTAGTTGGGCGTTTGTTGATATAAGTCTTTGTATGACATTTTTGTTTTATGTGTATATAGTGTTACTTCCAATATACTACACACCTCAGTCCTGTTTTATGTAAGCAGCAAAATGTAGTACGCAATTCATTAAATGCTTTTAAAAAATTTTGTTCTCATTAATATCATGTTCGGATTTCACGGGGTTTCACTGTAGTAGCTCAGACGTATGATGAAAAAGAAAAGGTTTTTGTGCTATAGACAGGACTGCTCATATATGTGCTAAAAAAAAAAAAAAAAAAAAAAAAAAAAAAAAAAAAAAAAAAAAAAAAAAAAAAAAAAAACACACACTAAAAATCACAAACACAAAATATACATTCAACAAACATACGCCTAGGGTATCTATGTAGTATAATAACTTATTACAATATTCCAGTTTTGGTCAGACCCACATTAATGTAGTCTGTGTGGAAAGATCAAATTCTTATTTCCAGTCTCTCGTGAATATCCAGATGATGAATATATGCGCCGCTTGGTAGCGAACGTGTTAAATAAACAGAATTAAAATTGAAAAAACTCCAGGGGTTTTCAAGGATTCAAGGATTGCTAGATACCCAGCTACTGATGTTCATGATTCTAAAGTAAACTGCTATTAGCCAACTACAGATTAACCTCATATTTTGGTAAATGACACATTTGTCTACTGGATTCTCTATTGGTTTTTATGTCTAAATGTGATATGCTTAGGAAAAACCAACTCGAAAAAGCTAACACTAACAACAATAACACAAAAACCGTTCAGCAACTAAATAGAATAATATGCTGAGAGAGATGAAAAAAATGTCTTTCAAAAGCATGGCATTATACTTTTATTATAGTCCAAGCAAGAGTATAACAGAGAATATTTGTTTACACTAGAATAAGAAATCTATAGAATACATTTCTAAATTAAGTATTATTGTATTAAAAAGAACTCCCTGTACACAAATTGTTTACTTACCCTGTTCCTTAACAATTAATCGAACACCGCTGAAGAAACCTTTGTATTTTGGATTTGGTGAGCGCTGGTCATTTATGAATTTAACCTTAACAGTTTCCATAGGTGTAACAGCAAATATTGCTTCACAAACCCCTGCTCCAAGGCCACATAATACCCTTGCAGTTGGACCTATATTCCCCTTTTCATCGACTACTTGGTTTTTGAATGTTTCGAATGCACCAAATCTAAAATAAAGAATAATATTTTTGTCATGGTTTTTGTAAAAAATCATTAGTACTACTTTTGATAATAGAAAATCTGATAAAATTGTACAATACAAAAGTAAGATCTCCTAACCACATATTGCACATAAAATGTAAAGTATTTTTTGTGCATGTGAAAGTAAAAATGGTATAAACCAATATTTATCAGTTAAAAAAAAAATGAAAAACGTTTTCATTAGGAATAGTACTGTAAATCTTAGGTCAATAAACGTATTAAATTTTTAATAAATTATTATACAAAGGTTTTGGCTAACTGAAATAATAGAGTACAGTTTCCCTGGAATGATACAGTAGTTTATAGATGTACTTGAAAAGTATAAATTGTTTAGAAAAGTTTTCAAATTAAAATTTATCTTCACTCTTTAGAAACATTTTTGCTAAAATCATAAAATGTGCCATCAGTTGAAGAGTCACTTGCAGCTCCAATATATTGCACAAAATAGCGATGCTTGCCTCTTAGCTGTAGATACTCTAGTATCTTGGCACGACTCTTGGCTCTTGAATCGCCTTTTCACTATGTTTCCACACTAGAGGAAAGTGATAAACTGAAATTCTGCATCCAACAGCAAATTATTTTTAGCTTTTCTATCAAAATACAGGGTGAGGCAGTAAAATGGCATGATTTTGAAAAATCACTAATAATATATATTACGAAATAATGATAATTATTTTAACACGAATCTTGAGTGGATATTTAAAGTTTTACCTTAAAAACAATCATTATTTGAATATGGTGTTAGTAAAATGACGTCCTTGGTTTTGCACACATTGTTGGAGTCTGAGATGAAATCTGCCACAACTTTCTGTAGCACCTGTAACGGAATGTTAATTTCCCGCCTAACTCGCTCCTTCAGATGTTATTTAGTTTTTGGTGGATCTTCTTGGAAGACTGTGCACTTAAGATAATCCCAAAGAAAAAAGACGGGAGCAGTCAAATCTGGTGAACGGGCAGGCCAAGAGATATCACCATTCCTGCTGATAAGAAGTCCAGGAAATGCAAATTTAAGCAAATCCATTAAAACATTAACAGTATGGCTTGTTCCACCATCTGGCTGGAAGAGTGTTTCTTCATCTAATCATAATGATCTATTTCAGGTAGACAAAAAGTTGCCAACATGTCAGCATAACGTTCAGAGTTTACCATCATCATGTTACCATGTTTATCTTCAAAAAAATTGGGTCCCACAATTGCATGAGTTGACATTGCACACCAAACTGTTAGTTTTTTTGAATGGAGAGGTTTTTCATGAATATCATGTTAGTTATCTGCGGATCAATATCGCAAGTTCTGCTTGACATAGCCACTAAGGTGAAAGTGGACTTCTTCACTCATCTGCAAGTTGGAAACTCTTTCTTCATTTCTCCCTAAAACATTAAGCGTTGCTTGGCAAAAGTGTATGTGATTATGGTGACCGTTGGGTTTTAGGGCTTGCATTATCAGTATTTTGTATGGATGATAACCATGTAGGTCATTCTTAAAAATCTGTCTCATCGATCAATTACAGAGTCCAAGTTCTGCGCTGTGCCATCAGGATTTTTGCAAACTTTGCTTAACGCTTCTTGCACATGATCAATGTTCTCTGAGGTTCGGATTGTTTTTTCACTACCACCTTTTTTCTTTGTCGTGCTGGAAGTGGCTTCAAAGTTATTCACCCAAAAGAGGTTAACTTTCCTTGATGGAATGGGCGTCCGTGGCAGTAGACTAAACTCTCAATGGAAAACCATACTAGCACCGTTTTTGCAACATGCCTTTACAGAAAACGCACATTGCACTCTTGACCAACACTCCATAGCTACAGAAAAATCCACATGTCAAAACAAGCAATGTATTTCCCCTCATTCTCATAACCCCCCCCCCCCCACAATAGTCAGCTGGAGTTGAATTCATGCCGTTTCACTACCTCACCCTAAACTTTCAATGATAAACATTTTGTGATTGGTTATTTCAAGTCTAAATTATGAACCATCAAAAGAATATATTTGACTTTATATTTAAAAATGTGCCTCATATTCCTTAAATCTCCTTAAAATCCTCATGTATTATGTATCTTCATGTATACTTCAACGCAGTATTACTTTACTTTCACAAATTTCTCCTACAACACATAAAAATTTAAAGTTGCTTGTTGTAATAATCTTGAATTCACTGATTTAAATACTATTAAATAATACCTAACAAGTGAATATTCAACAGCTTACTTGCTGACACGTTTCGAAACAATCCTTCCTTTTACGAAGCAAAGGCTCTACTGGCGGCGTCGTGCAAGGTATAAAAGGTTGTTGACATAAAATTTATGAGTGTAGTTGGGGTAGGTTAAGTTGGTTGTTTACTATATAAAGGAACATTGTATTGGCTTCAAAGTATGTGTGGTCATTTAATATATTTTCTTTATCTGTTAGGTGGTGTTTTTATATTTTGTATTTTTCTATTGTTAGTTTTTTACTCTGATTTAATATTTGGAGAATATTTAAATTAGTATGTATGTCAGTGTATGTGTGTTGCGTAGCTGGATTTTGGGTTTAGGTTATTTATATCGTTGATGTGTTTCCCAAAATTCACACAGTATTAATAACTTTACATTGTAATGTTTCTCATTTTATATTAATTTTGTATGTGAATTTTTTAAGACCTAATGTTAATTCTGTTATTGTACTTATAGGCTTAAATGAGGACCATTTAGTCGTCGAAATGTTAACAAATTTTTAATAAATCAACGTTTCTTGACTCACGTATCAACCGAGCTTTTGTTCAACAAAATATTTTGTGAGTGTACATCTTATCACAAAAAATTAATACTTCAGGATATTTTTTTTTTTATTTATCTCTGATTATAATAAGACTTATAACCCTCTATATATATGAAAATTCATATCTAATTCCTAGATAAATTTTTAAAGTATACTAATTTTTATTCTACTTCAACTAAGTATTCAATCATTTATTACAACTTTGATCATTTTCAAATAAATCTGTTTTCAGAACATAATTTACTATTCAAAATATGAAACTTTTATCAGATTCAGGAAATAATTTTGAAACACAGAGACACTAACTTCTAAGATTTTTTCACTCATTAGTTTTCAAAAACCAACTAGCATTTTGTTTTGCCTTAACTCAAAAAATAAAAATAAATACCATGCAAGTTTCAAGATTTGTCTTATCACTTAACAAATTAATTTCGTTTTTATTAAACATTTTTCTAAAATAACGTTGTGTTTTTAATTTATCATACTACACTTTATCCATCAGAAAAAAATTAATTAACAGTAAAACTTGTGTAAACAAAAACATATTTTATTTTTATTTTAAAATGTTGGAATTTTATTTAAGTATTTTTCTTAAATTATGATTAAATTTAAATATAAAATTGAGCACTTAAGATTTAAAACTGCAAACGAACGTAGCTTAAACCCCTCCTCTTATTCAAACAAGGAAATACAGGTTGCATGGTTAAATTTGTATGATAAATTTCTGAGAAACATCTTGCTAATAATTTGCTACAACACACCCTCTGATTTAACATCGAAAGTCTTGATCCAGTTTTTGGCACATCCACATTAATGAGGTTTTAGTGTAGAAATTTTTTCACTGAATGGTTTGCAACAAAAGCTGTGTATATAAGTATTTTACTATACGATAATATCTAAGTTAGTATAATAATTACAATATACATTATTACCTAACAGCAGACTTGGGAATAGATCCATATAACAAGACACTAAGTCCTCGGTAGAGACCAAAGAATCCATGGTTTTTGACAGTTTTCTGAAGGCAGTCAATAATCCCAGAATACTGTCTCTTGCCACCAGCTGCAGTTTTTTCATCTAACTGAAGGTGAGTTTTCACAAATTCCGTGGGATAAGTTATACATATTTCTATTCCTCCAGTTATCCCTCCTGTAAAATAACATTTGCTACAATTTAACACAATTATAAAAATTAAAACAATAATTTTTATTTCTCTTCAGAAACAAATCAAACTGAATTTAAAAGTGAATTTTTAGTCGCAAAAATCTAACCTCAAGTAAAACATTAAACATGTGTAAATGTAACTTGTAGTTTTATAGAATCATTAAAAAAAACAATTTGTCCTTAAATTTTAAATCAATCAGAGGACATTAATGCTACAATGAATAATATACTTAATTTTATTTTCAGTGTAAAAGGTGGTAAATTTAAGATCCTGAAAAAAGTCATATGTACTTTGTTTCAGCAGGGTTCTTTAACCTACAGCTTGCTATCCAAATATGGTCACCAAGTGAGCTGTGAAAGCTGGAAAAATTTCATTGAAGAACTAAGCAATTTTAATAGTAAAAATAAGGTAAATATATTAAATTTCCATTCTTTAACCTGTTTCACAACTGTGCTGCAAAAATTTCACAATCTCTAATGCAAATTTTCCCAACGTGGTCAAAAGAAACTTGACTATTGCAAATTGCAAGCCTTGCTACAAATGTTATATTGCCAGTATCACATCAGTCAACAAATGTCAATAAAAGCAAAATGAAATGTTTAATTTCTAACGAGCTTCATTAAAAGTAAAAATAATTATGTGAGACTTTGAACCATCCTAAAGATATTGAATGAATTCAGCTATGAAGGATTCTGAAATCTGTGTTTTTCTTTAAAAAGGACTGTTTGAGTGACAACACAGTATCTGCCAACATTGCATTCCAAATAATTCTAATGTTAAAATGAATGTGCAGTATTCTGAATTGGCCAGTAAAGTTTGTTTCTTTTTATTTATTTACAGTAAAATGAATTCTACATATTAATTACCAAATTATTTTCATTTTAAATTTGAACTTTATTAAAAATAAATATATAGTGCTACATATCTGAAAGTGTAGGTAATTTTTCTAGTGTCGAGTAACTAACATAGTCTGTAAGGACGGTTGAAACTACAGAATTTAATTTTATTTGTGTTATGACAAATGTATATCTTAAGAGGCTTGTGTTATTAAGACATTTGTGACCAATACCACTAATCTTTGGCAGGTGTAAAACATATTTCTATGAAATCATATACAGTAGATCTAACGTCAAACTTGAGTGGTAAAATATTTTAAAAAGGAGATTATTGTTGGGACTTGATAATAACAAACCAGTTGTTGAAACATCATTAGAATGATGTTGAAAATGATCAAAATTTGTTCTGTCAAAATGAATTATGATCAAAAATAATTTAATTTTTTTTAAATAAGCATATTTAGTTTTTTAGTTATTATCAGCCTTACGAAGTTTGTATTATAGACTATATTATACTATTAGTACAGCCTATTACTATGCTATAATTGTACAAAATATTTTACTATTAAATATTTATGCCAGTACTTTTTTTTATTAGCAATGGAAAATTTAAGCTAATATCCATTCAAATTAATTTTGTGTATTTTTTCCATATTATCATAAAAGATAATACCTAAAGTATTGTTAAAATATTATATTTGCCTCTATTTTGTAAAAATCCAGCCTGTTGTCTTATCCGATATCTATAGTCAGCTCACTTTATCTAAAGGTTAGAGACCCCTGATATAAAAGATGCATTTCTTAGGAAATTTATCTGCATTTTCTTGTTTCTGATGCATGAGAAGCATTTTACCTCATAATGGTCCAAAAATGATACATCGAATAAAGGCGAGATTAAAATAGGAACTAATTGTCCCAGAATAGATGGAATGTAATCATTCATCTTTCTAGGGTTATATCTGCGAAACAGGATTATATCTATCTGTTGTGGCTAAAAGGATGTTTATCCACTACAAATAGAAATAAGAACAAGAATGTGAGAATATAAGTGAAATATTAAGATTACTGCAGATCACATGCAAAACTCCACTCAGAAAGGGAGAAAGTTGTGGTGCTTATGCCGAATTTTAGTAAACTATAATTAAATAATAGTTAAATAAGTGAATACATAAGGCTTACTTGTTAAATCGTTTTGAGAGGCTTCGCTTTGTAAAAGGAACGATTGTTTCGAAATGCGTCAGCAAGTAAGCCCTACGTATTCACTCAGTAAAGTGTTATTCAATTATAGTTTAATCAGTGAATTTAAGATGATTACAACAAGCAACTTTAATTAATTGTTTGTTCAGTATAATTTAATTTATTTTGTTACTGTTAATTGACGAATTAAATTGTGGAAGAAATGTTCAATTATACCATGACGGTTCAAACAATATTAATTTTCATTTTCTATACAGAATCTTTATAGAAATCAATCATACCAAAATTACTCCATACTCAAACTGAAAACATTACATTTAGGCAGAACGGAAATTTGTAGTTGTGAATGTTTATCTCCGTAAACGTACAAATAGATCTTTACCTACAAAACACATACCATAACTTGGTGATTTTTTTTTTATTGTGCTTTTTCTAAAGCATTCTGTACAGTGAAAATATTGATAATTTGATTAAGTTACACAAGTATATTTCACCATCTTTAACTTCGTGAATTCCAACACACCCAGCATCAAAATACTATTTAGATATATGAAGATGTTATTAATGTCAAAACTTATTCAGGTGTTATTGTTCAAAACCTTTTAACCTTGATAACAAACTTATTTAAATATTTTAAACACTTTCAAAATAATAATTCTTGCCTCTTATTTTTTTTAAATCGAAATTTATTCAACACTGTACAGTATATATATAAAGTTCAATTGTTTTAAAACAGAAATATTTTTAAACCAAGCAGAATTTTACTATGCATCTAAAAATCAGCAAATATAATATAATTAAACACTTTTAAATGTTTATAAACCTGGCTATAGTACCACTTACTTATGTTTATTGAGGACGGCCGTTTCGGGAGATGTGTCCCATTGTCAACTCAGACCGTAACTGATCTCAAGGTTTAAGTAGGTTGGGGTGTTAGGGTGAGGGTGGGATATTATGGTGTTGTGGGTGTTTTTTGTGAGTATTAGGAGTTATGGAGTATTAGGAGTTTTAATGTAATTGTATTGAGTATGTGTGTAGGGTATAGTTTTGAAGTGTCTGTATATTTCGTGTTGTTCAGTAGTGTAGCGTTGGTTATTTCTGTGTTGTTTATGAAGAATTTGTAGGTTAGATGTTATGTCTATGTAGCCATGTTTTGTGGAGCTCAGATGATCAGCGAAGTTTGATTGGTAGTTATTGTTTTTTAGTGCTTTTATATGTTCTTGGTAACGTGTGTAGAAGGACCTCCCTGCCTGGCTTATGTAAAAATTTGGTGTTGGGTTTTAATTGTTTATTGAGAGTGTTGTGTGTGGAGTAATTATTTTGTAGTTGTATTTTCGTAGTGTGTTGGTTAGATTGTGGGTTTTGGATGATCAGTATGGTACTGATAAGTATTTTATGGGATTGTCCTGTTGTGTGTTTGTATTTGGGTTATTTAGGCAGTTGTATAATTTGTCAATCATGGTTGGGTTATATCCGTTAGTTTGTGCTATATGTTTTATGGTGTTTAACTCCTGGTAGTGTTCTTCTTCGTCTAACGGTGTTTTAAGCAGGCAATATGTCATGGTGTTGTAAGCAGCTAGTTTATGTTGGTGTGGGTGGTTTGAGGAACTGTGAATGGTCGTATTGGTACTAGTGGGTTTTCGGTATATGTTGAATTTATGTGTTTGTTTGTCTGTTTGTTTAATTGTAAGGTCTAGGAAGTTGAGAACAACAAAACTCTCTCAACTTCCTAGACCTTACAATTAAACGAACAGACAAACAAACACATAAATTTAACATATACCGAAAACCCACTAGTACCAATTCGGCCATTCACAGTTCCTCAAACCACCTACATTAACATAAACTAGCTGCTTACAACAACATGATATATCGCCTGCTTAAAACACAGTTGGACAAAGAAGAACACTACCAGGAGTTAAACACCATAAAACATATAGCACAAACTAACAGATATAACCCAACCATGATTGACAAATTATACAACTGCTTAAAAAGTAAACCTAATAACCCAAATACAAACACACAACAGGACAATCCCATACATACCATCAATACCATGCAGATCATCCAAAACCCACAATCTAACCAACACACTACGAAATACAACTACACAATAGCTTACTTCACACACAACACTCTCAATAAACAATTTAAACCCAACAACAAAATCGACGACATTTACAACGCCACTGGAGTTTACAAACTAACTTACTGTTCGTGCCCAAGTTTTTACATACAGGGAGGTCATTCTACACACGTTACCAAGAACATATAAAAGCACTAAAAAACAATAACTACTAATCAAACTTCGCCGATCATCTCAATTCCACAAAACATGACTACATAGACATAACAGCTAACCTAAAAATTCCTTATAAACAACACAGAAATAACCAAAGTTACACAACTGAACAATACGAAATATACAGACACTTTAAACTACATCCTACACACATACTCAATACACAATTACATTACAACTCGCATGCAATTTTTGACATCATAACTCCTAATACTCACAAAATACACCCACACCACCAAAATATCCCACCCCCACCCCCCTAATACCCCAACCTACTTAAACCTTGAGATCAGTTACGGTCTGAGTAAACAATAGGACACATCTCCCGAAACAGCCGTCCTCCAGAAACATAAGTAAGTGCTACTATAGGCAAGTTTATAAACATTTAAAAGTGTTTAGTGAAAACTAGTAGCTCACGTGAAGATGGAATCAACAAATAATAATATAATTCTTTAACAGAAAATGAACCAATAGAATTATAAATTTTCCAATTCAAAATACATACAAAGATTGATGAAAAATGAAGAGAGCCTGCTAGGTTTTAATAACACTTATACAGAAATTTCAATATTAAACTTGGAATAAAAAATATGGTTTTATTTTAATTTCCTTACTTACGAACAATACTACGTAGCATGACCTGTTTGCATACAAAAGGAATATAAAAAACAAATCCAAACATTACATGTTATTCAACAAAATTGACATTTGAAACAGAAAAATGAGATTTTTCATCACAAGTTTTAAAAACAGAAAAAATAACATAAAACAAAAAAATATGTGCTCGTATTTCTCACATAAACTTTCTTCTCAATGTGCTGTTAAATAGAAAAACATACAAGGACAGACACAGTCATAAAGAACCAAATAGAATAAACCATGTCATTTCCACTATATAATAAAACACACTCAAAACTATAGAAAACATTGCACAACAAAACAAGTAAAACACACACTAACAGATAATATAATAAGCGAAATACAACATAAATTGAACACAAGTTTTTATAATACAACTACAAATATATAACATTAACCTTCCATCATTAAAATAGTCTTATCTTCCATAAACTTAAATCCAAAATAGCATTCAGTTCCTGAAACACAACCAAAATTCAACTCTAAAACAAAACAACCAAACTTAGCAAACATAATAAAAGATGTACACAAAACTCACAAATTAATAGTTTATTTACTCAGACCTGTTTCAATTACAAAGTTGTCATTATCAACTCAGTTGTAAGTTAGAGCTTGTAGTAGCAACATTCAATGATGATAATGATGATGATGACTTTGTCATTGAAATGCGTCTGGGTAAATAAAAGATTAATTTGTAAGTTTTGTATACGTCTTTTATTTGTTATTAACATAACCTCACAAGCTAAGCTCAATCAATAGTTGGTGTCAACAAAAATAATATGTCAGGTGCATAAAACAATTGTTCTGCCTTCTACGAAGGACAAATAGAAACCTCACTACTTGATACAATAAACAAGTCAAATAATACATTCGAAGTCAAGCTTTGCCAGAATTAACATAACAAACTGTATATATACTATCACTGAAACAAAGCTAAAATTCTACACTTCAAAATAAAAGCAAAACAATCAACACAAAAGACAATTTTGAATATAATCACTACAAAAACCAGGTTTAATATATTTTAAACGACACAAACACACTTCATACAACTTACAATATATCATGAACAAGAGGTTCACAAACAACCATAGACTATCCACAAACACACACCACTATTGAAAATAACAAGTCTAGTTTATGTATTACTACACTAAACAATAAATTGAACTAGTGTAAAATATGTATTCTGAGCAATGTAAGTAGCTTAGTGGTTTTAGTTGAATTATTTAAATCATAAAATTAGTAAAGATATTTAATGTAAAAATAATTGTAACAAAATGTTTTAAAACACATAGTCTGAAATATCCCTAAAATTAGGTTATTGCATACTGTACCAATGATGTACCTATACTATGCAACAGGGTTTTCACATTTTTGGTTTTTTTAAATTGTATGTAGATTGGTAATAAAGATAGAAAAGACCAATACAAAGTAAATTATGAACACAATTAGCTGAATACATTGCAAAGTAATTCACAACTAAAAAACAAAAATATGAGTATTATAATAACATACTGTACATATATAAAATATGTTAATTAATTATAATACTTATATTAATAAAAATGAATACAATGTTGTGTGATTTATAGGCAGAACCAGTATTAAGGAATACAAATTGTAAATACAGTACTTACTAGTGTAACATATGAGTGTAAATAATTGTTAACAATAATATGCTTGATGTTTAGAAGCAAAAATCATAAAAGAGTTTGTAATAAAATCATTTAAGTTATTAAAACTGTTTATCAAAAACAACCGCAACAGAAAGCACTAAATATATTGTAAAACTATAAATTGGACATTAAACAATTAAATTTTATTTAAAAATTTCAAATGACAAAGGAAGGTTATTTAAATTCACTAAGTAAAAACACAAGGTTATTTTGACATTCTATCAAGATCATCTCTAAACATCCAACTAACCTACAAATAGCTCAAACATGTTCTAACTAATAAACAAGAAAGAATGTGTGATAACAAAAATGTAATGGAATTTCTTTGCTTGCTGTAGTCATTGAATCTGAAAGTACAAACTATTTGAATACTCCTGCCAGTTTTTCAGAATTACTATTTTTCCAAGTGAGTTTTCATAGATTTGATGTCAATAATTCCTAATGACCAGTGTTGCTGCAAATAATCTGTCAAAATTGCATTTTTTAAAAATATATCCTGTTAAATAAAGTGTAATGTTTAACATACAAAAGGGTTTATGCCTATATATTTGATGTAGAATGTTGTTTAAAGCGAGTTGTATTTTTAAATATCTCTAAAGATGATTGTTGTGCAATTGAAATGTACATAAGGTTTAAATAAAAGTTATTTGTGGTTTAGAGGCTTCACTTATTTATAAATATACACCCTACACACATACTCAATACACAATTACTTTACAACTCACACACACTTTTTGACATCATAACTCCTAATACTCACAAAATACACCTACACCACCATAATATCCCACCCCCACCCTAATACCCTAACCTACGTAAACCTTGAGATCAGTTACGGTCTGAGTTGACAATGGGACACATCTTCCGAAACGGCCGTCCTCAACAAATATAAGTAAGTGCTACTATAGGCAAGTTTGTAAATATTTACAAGTGTTTAGTTAATAATTTGCTGGTAAAACTACTTTTTGGAATATAAATACACATTAAATGGGGAGTGGACAACGTTGTGAGAGAATAAGATAGCTTCTAGGTGATCGTTTAGGCTCTTTTGGCGAATTTGGTAATGGCTAAAAAAAAATCATAATGAATCTACAATAAAGGAATTGTGCCTACACTAAATAAGTTGTATAGTTCCTAAGATATTGTTAGAATTAGTTTAAAATGAGCTATGGTTATATTATTGATTTTTTTAAATTTCCTATCATTATTTGAAGTGTTTCACTTTATCACTAACAAATGGCAATTTAAAACACAGATCTTTTTTCATGACAATGTTTTGAACAATCTCTCATTGCAGACAATTTCATATATGGGACATGGAAAAAGATTCATTTGTGTAAATTGTGTTTAAAGAATTTGCATGCATGAAATGTCTAGTTTAAGAGAAATATATTTACAACTTTAGTCTAAATGTCATGTACTCTTTATATTTCAGGCAGTTACTCAGAGGAAACTAGAAATTAGTTTCGTATAATTCACCAATTTATAAAACCAGTTCCTGTAAAACACAGAGAACAAATAATTTAACATTTTCAAGTTCATCCTAACAATGTCTATTTCATAAATAGTTGTTTTACAACTAAGGAAAAAATTATAGCAAATTACTATGCTAACAAATTTCAAAGCCGTTGCTTCATTTACAAAACCTAACTGCTAATGACCGTTTGCACTAAAGGTTATAATTTTGTGAACTTATGAATGTGAGGTTCTAGGCTAGATGGATTGTGTTCCTTGATTTTGAAAAGAGAGTTATATTCAAAGTGTATGTAGTTATTTAATATACGATTGTTTTCCATTATACATTTGTTTCTAAATTTTCAGTAATGGTTAGTTCTTGCTATGGTCATTACATGGGAAATGTTTGAGTTAGTCTTGATGTTTTGTATGTGTGTTGAAATGTTGTCAACTATCAGAATAAGAAATTTTATATCTCATGCAGCATAACCAATTATATTTTTGGAAAAAAATAGCCGTCATTACAAGTATTCTTCGTCTATAAAAATCGTTCAGATATGTTATCCTTAAAATTGCAGTTAAGGATGTTTTCATTGTAGTTAAACATGCATGTACATTCTGTAAAATATGTCTGTAAAAATGACTTACTATTACAACAAAAAAACATACGAAAGTCAGACGGTCAATTCATATCTTTTAGAGATAAGTCATGGCTTGACCATGAACCAAAATTACATCTATGGTATCATGTTATATTAGATATCAGATCACCGCCTCATGAGTGAAACTTAATAATATATCCATTTAAACCCCTAGATATAATGATTGCCCACGTATAAGTGCTTTGAAAAATATAAGTAAGAAAAATCTCAACCCACTGTAACATAAATTACCTGTGATTAAAATTTTTTTTTGTACGCCTGCTTATGGGTACAGATTTTACCCGGTATGTGTACTTTACAGGTCTTCCTAGAGATATTATTTTATCTTTTCTTAGCAAATTTTATGGTGGCCACATGTTTTACCTTATAGTGAATACCTTGAACTATTATTATAATTTATACAGTGATATATAAACCACAAAACTAACAATCAGATAAGTTTTAAATATTTTAAAGAAATTCTAACCCTCTAACTATTCTACAAATAAGAGTACATTGTTTGCTTCATAAAATTCAAAAATCAAGTACCTAGAAGCTAGGCAATTAGTCGGATTCCCTAATTCTTATAAATTGTACAAAAATTATTTCATTTTTCTAAGAAATTTTTAGTGAACAGTTGGTAAGCCTGAATATTTTTTGAGAGATATATTTCAGGGAGAAGTGGGAGCCAATTTATACTCCAAGGCAAAATTTTTAATATTAAATGCACTTTGCGATACTCTAACACTTGAAATTAAACAAAAGTTGACTAAATGAGTAAACAAAATTTATTCTGAATTTAAACACATTCCAAATTGGAAAACACTCAATGAACAAAATATTCTAGAACATGTAGAAGATGGTATTTATTCAGAAAATCAGGTTAGAGGCTTGCAAAAAAATACAAAGGTGTTATAACCAGACTTGTACCCAGAGTAAATAATAGGGGTTCGAGTGCATTTCACATAATAACTGTAAATACAAATCTTCTTATAACCAAATAAAAACATAATCACTGAAATTTGTTGAAAAGTAATAATATACTTGCTGAAATCATACCGTTTTACTTTTGAGAAAGTGCCGTTAAAATAACTTCCACACTGCCAGAATGCCAGAAAGCTGTTGTACAAACCCTTTTTGAAGGGTTTTGTAAGTAAGGAAGTATGTGTAGTAAACAGCTTGCCATTGTCAGAATGAAACAATATAGGCAGTTTTCTTCAAAGTTTTGAATATAAATCTGTATATTTATGTTTTGGAAATGCATTTTGTTTTTACGTTTAGTTTTGAAAAAAATCAAAGAATAAGAAACCTTTCTATAAAAATAAAATTCAGATAAATGAGTTTAAAGACATTTTTATATTGAAAAACCAAAGAAATTTAATATTGTGTATTGGATATCTACGATTAAGATATTGAAGAACTATTTTGTACAAGTATGTTTACATATAGAACCTTCCAAATAACAAGGTTGAATTTAAAAAAAAAAACCTTCAAGTTTCAATTAAAAAAAAATACAGAATTAAACATAAACGGTCTTTCTAAGAGCACAGGAAAAAGATAAAATAAAAAACACATACAAAAGGCATTATAAAACAAAACCTAAAATTCATACATTTGTAAATTTTTATATATCCTCTAAACTGTAAAACCTTCAACCTAAATTTCAATGTTTATGTGGGATAACAAACCAATTATCAAAACAACTTCATGAATTAATTTTACTTTAAATAAGAAAAGCTAAGCAGTTTCTCAAAACTCTTTTGAGACACACAATGGCTTGATTTTTGTATAGTCTGTCAATGGAAAAAATCTTTATTTTAAAAATAAAAAACACTATGATGTTTTCCAAGAGGATATAAGATCAATGATTAAAGTAATTGTTAAACATCATAGCTATAGTCTATTTTCCCTGTTTAACTAATCACATAATTCCTGAATATATTTGATTCATTAATGACAAATAAATGCAAATGAAGGTTAAATACCTGAAGGTTGTGTTGGTACATATTCTAGTATGAAGTCAAGGTTAACAGGCTATTTAAATAACCTAAAAGCATGCTGTTCATAGAAGGGTCCAATTATTTTCATTTCAGTCTTGGATAAACTTTTAAAATATATCATACTATTTAAGATATGTGTAAAATAAGTATTGTTAAAAAAAAATTCAATCACATTAAATTACAATGTTTAGATGACATCATTGATTACAAACAGGATTACATGAATATTCTATTAATTTTTTTATACATACACACACCACATACCTATTAGCACTTAATTTTCACTGTAACTCCTGTGCAGTGAGTCTGCGGAATACTATCGAACATGAACACCTCAAGAGTAAATGAAATTAAAGCAAACAAAATAGGAAATTTAAAGGTTTAGTCTAAAAACGTATTCTGAGGAGGATCGAAAGAATCTAAATTGTGAAGGCTGATATGCAGTAAAAATATTGTAGAGATAACCTGGATAGAAGAAAGGCAGGCAAACACACAATGAAACTATTGTAAGGTTTCTAACAACATAGATGTTATTGCTTGAAAACATCAAAAATTATAAGTCAAATATTTGTTTTGAAGAAAAGAGCTGGTGGGCAAAATAACATAGTCAATTCTTTTTCCAAATTCAAATTATAAACACTGGTGTAGTTTCACAAATAAGCCTATTTTACAGAGTTAAATTTTTCATTGATAAAAAACAGTAATTTGTCTTTCAAATGCATGATTAGAGACAAAAACAGTTAGCCATTCTTTTGCCAAGTTTCCATAGACAGATTTTTTTCCTAGAAATTTCAATGTTTTATCACAAGTTAATTTGAATAGAAAATCTGATTAATATGCATTAAGAATATGACAGTCCTCACAACAGTAAGCTAAACACTTTTGGACCAGTATGTTGTTGTCTCAGTCAATTACCTTGGTCTCATCATTAATTTTACCAAAAAAAAATCTTGAAGTGTACTTCTGTCAAACTAGCCTATTGTACACACAAAATCTTCATAACTAAGGAGTTTAGCATGTTCTAAGTGTAAGTGATTAGTAAAGGTCAACTCAACGGAATATTCATTTCTTTATTATTTAAACCAATTTAAATAAATAACTGAAGTGTTGTCTAACCAATAATTTTTTGTAGCCACTATAATAACAAACATCTGTTTCCTTTTTGGTGCTACAATTTTGTTTTATCACTTTTACAACTTTTTGTACTATACGCCACAGTCAAAATTCTTCTGTTTTTGTTTACAAATTGAAATCTGCATTTTTAAAATGAGATAAAGTAAAGGTTATTATTTTCATTAAACACAGTATGAGAATTTATTGACAAGGTCAGAACATATATATCACAATAGCAAATCCCTTATCAGTACCTCACTTGAGCCGGGTTTCAATACAAAAAGAATTACAGTGTTACCAAATGTTACTTTTAACTGAGGTTTGGTAAAAAAAATATCAATTATTAGGTAAAAAAATGGATTTGTTTGATGATACAGAATATAACCATACTCTAGATGTTGAATATTCCGAAGTAGCTCTAACCAGGTCTACTGTATTATAAAACTAAATTAATTACAATATTTTAATAAAGCGAAGATATATTTTAACATGTTTCAGACAAAATTTTCATACATCCTAATATATAAACTTCACTTCGATATGTGGTTTTACATAGTTTGTGTACTTTAAGATCAGTGTTTCCAATGTTCTAACTTGTTAAATATTATAGATATTCAATAATGACTAGACATACATTTTTTATATGGTAATAAATTTAGAAAAATTCATTGGGCTAAAATGCGTTGAAAGCAAATTTCAAGGTTTCCTAAATAAATAATAACAGAATCATTACTCTTTAAATACAAAATTTGAAACCTTTAACGTTGGTTGTACATTTTTTCAAAATTTGTTTAAAAATTTGTTAACAAAATTCAAGATTAAATATTTGAACAGCAGTACACTCTTGGTCAAATAGACTATCAAATTTTAAACACACATTGATAGAATTTTCAAGATAACTTTAATAACTACTTATTAAAAATTGCAGTTTTTGTGACATATGTCTTAAGCTTTTTTAAAAAATGTTATTACTGAGATCACTTAGCAATAAACCACTACTACTGATAATTTTCAGCACACACGTTTCAGACTAAATCAGTGCATTGTTCAAATTTGTGTAACGAACAAGACTGTTGCTTAGGTGTGTTATATTAATGTCAGTCTGTAGTGTGTAATCGTTCATAGAGTATTTGAATATTTTTTGTCTCTTATATGTTCCTTGTATTGTGTGGTGAAGTTTCTCCCTGTTTACTTATGTAGAAGCTAGGGCAGTCATTATATGTGATCTTGTATACTTCTGCCCTGTCGTGTTTTTTGTGTTGTGTTGGTTTTTTTTATTGTATTACATGTGTTAAAGGTAATTTTGTATTTGAGTTTGAAGAAGAATGAAGTCTATTTGAGTATTTGTACAAAATGAGAAAGCTATTTTTTTGTGTGATGCGTTGTCGTTATATGTTAATGTTATGTACATTTGTTTTTGTGTGTTATTGTTGTTTTTTGCGTATTATGTGGTCTATTAGGGTGTGTTTGTGTCCGATTCTATGACCTGTGTATTTTATTGTGTTGAGTTTGTTTATTCTGTCTTCTTTGTTTATGGAAATGTTGATTAGCCTATGTATCATGGAGTGGAAGGCGGCATGTTTGTGTTGTATGAGGTAATTGGAATGTTGTGTATGACACTGTTTGTGGTGGACTTTCTATATAATTTAAATGTGTGTTTGTTGTTTTGTTTTGTAATTGTGGGTGCGCTTTTGTTGTACTGTTTTGTAATTGTGAGATCTAGGAAGTTGATTGCCTAGTTTCCATTAAGAAGTTTATATGATTATGTATTTTCTTCATGTATTTGTGGAAGGTGTTTATCTGTCTTGTGTTGCCTTTGTATAGATATCATCTACGAACCTGTACCAGTATATTACTTTATAGATGTATTTGTTGTTATTTATGATGTTTTTATTTGAGGTTGTAACTAAATATTTCTGAAAGCCGTTAAAGGTAACACCACAGTTGTAATAAACTAAACAGACTTAAACAACAAAGTACTACAAAGTATTCAAAACCAACGACATTACAAAAATATTTATAAACAAATTCCTCACACAAATAAAAAATAATATAAATAAATTCACATGCATAATAAACCAAAAACAAAAAAGACACCTTACATAAATCAAATGGGAAGCACCAACACTCAACATCCTACCTAAAGTACACTAGAAAGACATACCAATATGCCCACACCAGCACCTTCACACAAACTCACAAAACCCCTCAACAAAATAATAACAAATATCATCACAGCTAATAACCACACCAGCTTGAGAAACAACATAGATCTAACACAAAAAATAAAAATTGAAATTCAAGCCTTTATATATTATTGTCTCTCATTTCATTGAAGTCCTGTTATGGATTATTTCTATGATCCAAGATGAGTGCAACAGAACTATAAGCAGAATGTGAAAAAACAATAACTAGAAATAAAATATAAGAATTAATTAATGTTTAAAAAATCTTGCCTCCTCAAGTTTAAAGAAACTGCACATTAAATTTGTCAGTCCAAATAAATTAAAATTAATCACTTCAACAACAGTTCATGACTATCGGAACCCCAAACTTTGTAAATTTGTTAAAACTTACTGAGACAGAACGTTTTCGATCGCTATGTGGCGATCTTTATCAGTGTCTTCTGCTTGGAGATGTCGGGTCAAGCAGTGACGGCTTTAAAGGCAGGGTTTCGATAGTATCAAAGAGTATATGTGATTTGTATTGTGTTTGTTCGTTTAATATGTTTGTACTTTGTGTTTTTGTGAGTCTGTAAATTTCATATTGTTCTAGTGTGTTGAGATGTATTCCTTTTTTTGTTGATATGTAGGATTTCTAGGTTATGGTAAATGTCTGTGTATTTGTGTCCTGTTTCTTCTATGCGATTGTAAAATGTTGAGTTGGTGTTCTGTTTGTGCTCCTTGGCTCTTTGTTTAAAGCTGCAACCTGTTTGTCAAATGTAGAATTTGTTACAAACAAACATTTTGGGATTTGTTTGGGACAAACGGGTCGCAGCTTTAAACAAAGAGTCGAGGAACACAAACAGAACACTAACTCAACATTTTACAATCACATAAAAGAAGCAGAACACAAATACACAGACATTTACCATAACCTAAAAATCCTACACATCAACAAAAAAGGACCACATCTCAACATACTAGAACAATATGAAATTTACAGACACACTAAAACACAAAGTACAAACATATTAAACAAACAAACATAATACAAATTACACATACTCTTTGATACTATCAAAAACCTTCCTTTAAAGCCGTCACTGCTTGACCCGACATCTCCAAGCAGAAGACACTGATGAAGATCGCCGCATAGCAATCAAAAACGTACTTTCTCTGTAAGTTTTAACAAATTTACAAAATTTAAAGCTAGGATAGTCATAAACTATTGTTTAAGTGATTAATAAGATTCACCGAACGTAATGGACTACAAAATTCAAGAATTAATTAGTGTTTAAAAAATTTTGCCGTATAAAGTTTAAAGACCCTGCACATTAAATTGTTCAGTCAAAACAAATTAAAATTATTAATGCTATATTTACTAGATATGTTTAATTTATTGTTTCCATAAAAGAAAACACAATATATGTGCCTATGTTGAATTCATAGCAACATTTGTATGATAGCTTTAAACACTGAAGAACTTTTAAATAGCTATAATCCTCACAAACTAGTCAACTGTAAACTTTTAAGTCTAATTGCAATTCCAAATCTGACAGTATCACAATTTACACAAAATATCTTGCTGATGTTATCTAAAAAATAATAATAATCTAATATAACCTAAAATAATAATATAATATCTAATAGTAATATTATTTCAAATCTCCAGTAATTATACATTTTGACTTTTTTTTCTAATTCACAGAGTATTAGTACAGAGTTAATAAACAATAATAATGTTTAAACGTTTTTGTTTTGTTATGCCTAAATAAATACAATGCAAAACCCAAGGAATAATTAGGGTCTTCTCAGTTTTTTTTTTATTTCTTTTTCCAGGCAAAAAACCAATTATGGTTATCATTGCCTAACTAAAGTGTTTTGAAAAGTGAATTTAGAATAAAACGAATAATAAAATTAAATAAAATAATATAAATGGTTAATACTAATTTTAATTATCTAAACTAAACAAAATAAATTTAAATTATACAGATTTTAAATATCATTATATAGATTCAGGTGGCGTAAGAAAGCGATGACACGGTCGACAGCCGTGACATCGGCCCTTGTATTACATTTTTGTACACAGTATACTAGTTTTAGTTATCAGTTAATTAGATTTGGTTAGGGCAACAAAAAACTATAGTGAAAGTTTACCATTACTCTGTCAACTTTGATTTTTTTCATTCTTATGTTAATAAAAAATACATAACCAAGAATGAAGGGGTTATACATGTAGCAAACCATAAATAGTGCAATAACTTTTACAGTACAAATATAACCAGAATGTACAAATCTGTATATAAAAGTTTCTTTATAAAACAATACTATTTTATGCTAAATTCCGTTGCAGAAATACAAGGTTACAATATAGCCAGAAAAAATCCAGTTAGGACAGATACAGTTATTTAAAAAATATAAATTTCTTAAACACAACATCGAATGTCATAAATAGCTAACATAAGTTGTAAAACCTACTACAGTTACGTGATGTCAATTAATGTAAAAATGGATGTTTACTGCTCAACTTCTCTAATCATTTATTGTGCATTCAGAAACAAATTTTATATCCAAATCTATCTTAAATGGATACTTTGTAGATAGATTTTAATACAGCTGTACAGTAATATAATAACATAGTGTGATGATTTGTAGATAATTACTTGAAAAACAACTGTTTCAAAAATAAGGTTATGCTTGAATAATGAATTTCAAGTTGTTTCAACTTCTATTTACAGTTTGAATCATTTAAAGTCAGCTTAAGTAATAGTTTACTGTTAGTGCACCACCTTCATTTTTTTAAATTTTAAATTATTTAAAAATATATTCTAAACAAGGAAAATATTATGTAAAGTCAGAAATAATAAACCCTAAATTTTGAAACTTAGCCTAAAAGTTCTAAGACACATATGATTATAAACAAAGAATGTTTTCCAATGAAGCAAAACACTATTTTCATCAACATAATAGAATATAATAACATAATATCATTGTTACTGATAGACCGAAAAATAAAATTATATGATAACTTCATAAACACAGTTCTATAGAACTTAATTATTTAAGGGTAAACATTGTGTGCTGTTGAAAGGTTTTGTTTCCTTTTATTATTATTATAACCTTTTTCTGTTCCTATATCCTTTTTTTACTCATGTTTGTGTGTAGAACATGAATATCAACTTTATTTAAGCAAAAAACATGCTTAAGTTATGTTAGGTTTGGTTTAGTTAATATATTACCTAATAAAATTCATTAAGAACTGGGTATACCGGAGCAACCAAGTCATGGACTGTTGGAAAGCCTATCAACGACTATAGTGTTATTGGTAGACCACCAAAGCATGAATCATAATCAGACATACCTGGACCCTGATAAGCCACACAAATACTGTAGAGCACCATTGATAGAATGTGCTACATGATATTTTATTAAGTAGTAAAATAACTTGACCGAATCTAGCTTTAGCATGTTTTCCATGGTAAATAAAGTTGATATTGAGTTTTACACACAAAAATGAATATATATATAATTAAAAACGATCAACAAACCTTGTTAACAGCACACAATAATTACCTACTTAAAAATTAAAGTTGCTTGTTGTATTCATCTTCAATTCCTTAAATAAATCATAAGTAATTATTGAATAACCGAAAATTTTTACATTAATTGAAAACTAAGTTGAAAGTTTTTACTCAGTTACTCAATGCCTACTTATGATTTAGGAATTGTCATGCTATACTTATCACATTATTACAATTTATATATAATTATATATCAGATTATAGCTACGACTTAATTGGTTAGGCTAGATTTGGTAATAAAAATGAAACAAACTTTAGCAACAAAATGACTTATTATGGAGCGATGAGGCAGAAAGTGAATTTTGGTACGGGCTGTTTTTGTATCATCGCATGGAACAAGAAGTCATATTCACACAAATCATGAATGTATATCATAGATTAGTAATAATTCTCCTATAAAAACTAAATTTATCCTAATGGATTACTTTATAGCCATATTTTAATTTAGCTGTATTTATTTCCCACTTCCATGTAATCAATTTTAGTAAAACAATTTAAACACAACAATGCAGAAAGTGATTAGAAATACAAAAAATATTATTAAAACTTTCGCTGACTTCATAAAAATTAAAAATTTTGGATAATAGCAATTCTTCCCAGGCACACCTGAAACGTTACATAATCATTGTTTTGGCTTTATTTTTAAATGTAGTAACTCTCAAAATGTAATTAAACTTGCTGGTGACTCCCAAAATATTACATTTTGAAAAAAAAAACAACTTAAACACACCAATTCTACACGCTTTGAGCTCTATTGTTTTACTGTTTTTTGGTGATAGAAATAAAAGGTGTGTAAATGTTCAATGCAATATTTTCTAGTTTTAAATGACGTCGGGTTTTTAAATCTATTCTTTTTTTAAATTACTCGTTTTAATGTGTAGAACACGAATATCAACTTTTTTTCTGGGTACAATACGGAAAGTTTTTTCTATTTTAAATGTTAGTCTGTAATGGTGTATAGTGTAAACAAGTCTTATTGACGTTGTTAAATAAAAAAAAATTATTTTTAATTACTCACTTCAATTTTTAGAACATGAATATTGACTTTATCCCCAAAAAATACAAAAAGTAATTTTTTTGCGAATTTTTAATGTTAGTCTGTAATAGCATGTATAGCGCGAACCGGCTGTGCAGTAGCTAAAGCGCACTGCACTATGTCAAAGTAAATTTATTTTAATACTAAACTTAAAATCTAAATATTTAACTTTTGGTTTATACAACATTACTATATACCAGAAGTATAATGATTACAACATTACTATGAGATATCCAGTCAGGATAGATATTTACCAAAATTACAAACAAATCTATCCTGACTGGATACTTCTTAGGTATATTTTAACATAGGTATATAGTAATGTTGAATAAAATTACAACCAAATTTAGACGTGGTGCAGTGTGCGTACTGCGCGCCCAGTTCACGCTATATGCCTACATGCTATTACAGACTAACATTTAGAATGTGAAAATAAGTAACTTTCTGTATTTTCTGCAGAAAAAAAGTTGATATTTGTGTTCTACACATTAAAACGAATTTTTAAGAGAAAACATTTTTTTAAACCAATGTCTTTATTTTTACCCAACTTTAAATTGATAAAAAATAGCTTTCCGGGTAAAATAAAAAAAACAATTCTTCTCTATATCATCCTGTTTTGTGATTTTGAACAATTTCAATTTATGTCTCAGGTGAAGGCTACAACTAACAATTACCCAATACTTGATACAAACAATTTCTCAACATAATGTTGATAATCAAACGAAAAATACAGTGGAACTATGGTTAAAATGCTGAAGCTCAGCCACCTACGATATTTTGAGAAATTGTTTAATACCACCAAATAGGACGATATCCACAAGAATTTTTGTTTATTAACCTCGGAAAGTTACTTTTTTCAATTTAAAGCAGGGTACAAAATTCAGCATGGATGTAGAAGTTGTGAATGGGCACGGAGTGATACAAATGTTTCGCTACGTCACAGTGCTGAGCATAAGGTTGTACGCATCGGCCCCCACGCAACCTTACATGTGTAGATATTTGAGAAACATTTTGGCTTAATTTTTATACATATTTTTAAATATACTTATAAAGTCTCCAGCTAGGATAGATTTGGTTTTAAATTTATACATTACTATATACCTATATTAAAATATACCTAAAAAGTGTCCAGTCAGGTTAGATTTAGTTTTAATTTTATACATTACCTAAATGGTTACATTTATACAATTAGAACCAAATCTATTCTGACTGGATAATTCATAGGTATATTTCAATATAGATATATAAAATTCACCTTTTTTGGCAGTAACAAAAATAATAGTTATCAATATTGCTTAAATACTTGTTTTTGTTACCTAAGGTTTAGATTGCTAAAACACGAAATACAGTTGTGACATGACGAAGCACTTGTATCACTCCGCGCCTATTCACAACTTTTACATCCGCGCTGAATTTTTTACCCTATTTTAAATTGAAAAAAAGTAACTTTCCTAGGTCAATAAAAAAAAAATTCTTGTGGATATCGTCCTATTTGGTGGTGTTAAACAATTTCCCAAAATATCGTAGGTGGCCGAGCTTCAGCATTTTTACCGGAACTATAAAACAAGTTTGAAATTGCGTGGATTATTGACATAAAATTACTAAATGAATATATTAAATGGAAATGAAAGGCTATTTTGATATTTTAAAATATAATGAATTTAGGAAAAATGAATCGCTATTTTGATATTTTAAAATGTAATTAATTTAGGGATAATGAATCAAGCGGATTCAAAAACAAATTTACACTCTCTGAAATCTAGAAAGACTAATTGAAACAAACTAGTATTTCTTATACGTGTATTTTAATTACTAAGAATATAACACATTTTTACCTGCAATAATACCCTTCAACCCTTTATTGCCAGATGCAGCAGCTGCTGCTCCATTTTCTTGCATCCACGGTCGATTGAAGGGATTTTTAAAAACTTGGTTGCCAAAGTTTTGTCTTCTATTATCCATTTTGTTAGTAAGCAAAACAATTTAGGTTAATATTTTAAATAATTAATGCACAAAGCAAATTCAAACAAAAATGTTAGTGATAAAAGAATTCACACACAAAAGAAGAAAATATCACACCCAAAAATCATTTCCTTCCAATAAATCAAAATTAATTACCAACAAAACTGCTGATGACAAAAGTATCTACACGAAAGTGAAAGCTTCTATCAACAAATTTTTATTCCTTGACCGCTATAAAATGGCGGTGCCTGTCGAGTACATTCGGCAGTTATCGTGACCCGAGTACAGCATCTTCTAAAAGCAGGTTTAAATAGCGAGTCATTTTGCTTCCATTATTTTCATACGTATAGTAATATTATATAACTAAAATCGTAGACTGTTCTCAAAAATTAAATTTATTATTTGATCTATCATCCTTTCTCAGCGCATATTTTTATCGAAATTAATATATGGTTTGTATAAATGCAAGTGTTACAGTGTTATATAATATACACTAGACTGAAATACAGGGTATTATCCGAAAAAAAGTCCAATATGATTAAAGAGTAAATCAACACTTAAAAAATATGTACACAACAAATGTAATACGTTTTTAGATTTTGTACTGGTATAAACTAAATCAAGATGTATTGAAAACTAAATGTGTGTATTAAAACCGCAATTTAAACATTCAACATCAAAATACCATTAATTTAGATTTTTTAATTTGCTGTTTTCAACACTATTGTATAATAAATATTTTAATTTATTTGTTTTAAATTTGAATCCTTATGATACCGGTACTGTACATATTTTATCAGATATTAGCAACTATATCATTTGAAGTTATTAAACTTTATTAAAATAATAACGTCAAACAAATATGGAATAAGATTTAAATTAAGGAGTTATTAATTTAATACTTTTTTAACTAATTATACAGTACTTTTTTACGAGAATTATATCAAGTTGGCAGTAGTTTATGAGTAAAATGGTGGTCAATCAGTTAATATTTGTTTACTCTTAGACTTAGGATTCCTGAAGCTATATAAAGACTATGTGTTTTAAGTTCTATTATAGAACATAATAAAGTATCTAAAAAAAATGTTATTTACTCATATTACCATGTACATGAAATATCTCGATAGGCAAATTTTATTTAATACATAACAAATGTCTTTTGTTGTTTAACTTTACCAAAGTTGAGTAATAAAAAAATAATTCTTGAATTTTATTGTCCATTAAGTTCAGTGAATCTTATTAATCACTTAAACAAAATAGTCTATGACTATCTGAACTTTAAATTTTGTGTAAATTAGTAAATTCACAAAATTTAAAGTATGGATAGTCATAAACTATTGTTTAAAAAAAAAGTAATCACTATTATATTAATGACTATCTGAAATTTAAATTTTGTAAAAACTTACTGAGACAGAATGTCTCAGTAAGTTTTTATATAATTTAAAGTTCGGATAGTCATAAAATAAAGTAAAAGTGATTAATTAAGATTCACTGAACGTAATGGACTACAAAATTTAAGGGAATAAAAAATTCACTAAACTTGTAAAAATTCCAAAATTCACTGTAGCTCAGATGAAGTTGAAATCAACAAATATGAATAAAAAATTGTACTATGAATCTGATCACTAATTTATTCAACCAAACACTAAACTAGTATACATTTGAGTGCTGTCTTCTGCCTTTCCTAAAATGAAAACATTGAGGGCACTCAAATATATACCAATATTCTTTGGTATCAAAGATGATTATATTAAGAGCTAAACTAGTAATTAGTGTGATTTTACCCATTCAATGAGTTAGTGGAGTCACAGCCAACCTAGGAGAGCAATTTTTGACTCTACACTGGAGTGAAGTGTCCTCTACAAAAGTATAACATTCATTTGCCTCTTATAACATGTAGAAAGACCTTTAAAGGGTCCAACTAGGCACTTTCAATTCATTTAGAATTTATAGATTGTACGGTGAGCTTCGTTTCTTTTTAACTGCTATTATTTTTTGGTTTTAAACATATATTTTATTATATAAATTAGGTTGTATTGAATAAATAAATTATTACAATTTAAAAACTGTAAAATATTTATTAAGTTAATTAGAACTTAGCTAGTGAGAACAATTCATAATGGTAAATATTAAAAGAATTCACTCAAAATCTCACTACACACTAGTTTATTAATACATACAGATTAGCTTTGATGATAAGGTCACTTTCATCAGTCACTGATAAAGGCGGCCTCATTGTCCAAACTAGTGTGTATTGAGATTTTCAGTGAACTCTTTTAATATTTACAGTTGTAGACAATATTTATTCATGTTAGTTTAACTGTTCTCTCACCATAGGCAATAAGACTTTGTTCTGCCTACAATTATTTTAATCTGATGTTTGTTGAATTTATACAGTAAGCATTTATGTTATCATGCGACATTATAATGCACACTCAGCGTTTTATTTGCATACTTTTCTACAATCTATAAATGTTTGATAGAAATAAGAATAGCAAATTTAGACCCTTCAATAATATAGGCTTTGTAAGTTTTTATTATTATCGATAAAAAAGTTTCTACTAATCCTGGTCTTTGAGTTCATTTTGTATCATACATAAATATTGATGATAAAAATATCATTGGATACTCTTCTAAAAATATTATAATGAAAATAATCTATGGATATTAGTTGAATCCATCTTCATGTGAGCTACTAGTTTTCACTAAAACACTTGTAAATATTTTCAACTTGCATGTAGTAGCACTTATTTATATTTGTTGAGGGCAGCAGCAGTACTCTGGAGTAATGGTCTGAGTTGACAATGGGACACATCTCCGAAAACGGCCGTCCTCAATAAATATAAGCAAGTGCTACTATAGCCAAGTTGTAAAAGATTTACAAGTGTTTTAGTATAATCTATGGAATTGAATTACACCTTTTCAACTACAGACAAAAAACAGGTTTGCCATCTAATGTCTTATAAGGAAAGAGAATTTTTCTTCACAAACAATAATTCTATAAAGAAGTATTAGGACTAAGGGCAAGCTAACTATTTTTGTATTCCTTAGAGTAAAAATGAATAAATAATAACTAATATTTTTATTTAACGTTTGTTAATAACTATTAATTTTTATATTTGTTGATTCCGTCTTCACGTGAGCTACTAGTGTTCACTAAAACTCTTGTAAATATTTACAAACTTGCCTATAGTAGCACTTACTTATATTTGTTGAGGATGGCCGTTTCGAGAGATGTGTCCCATTGTCAACTCGGAGAGTTACGGTCTGAGTTGACAATAGGACACATCTCCCGAAACGGCCGTCCTCAACAAATATAAGTAAATGCTACTTGAGGCAAGTTTGTAAATACTTACAAGTGTTTTAGTGAACCATTAATTTTTTATATAGGCTAATGATAGATCACAGAGTGTAAAAAAAGCATAAATTAATTGTCTACGATCTGTCATTAGCCTTTATAAAAAAATAAATAACAAAATAAACAGTTTATTATATTTACATCTTAATAGTAAAAAAACAAATAAATGGATAAAGTAGCATAGCCAAAAATCTATTTCGTGTGTGGTATTGACAGGGGGACTGGGAGCTTAACTTATTACTCTAAGAAAAATACTGAAAAAAGAAATCAGGTTAACGGCTTGTGTGATATAATGAAGTCATCGTGGGGTTAACTGTCATGGGGAACCAATATGGTGAATATCTTATTTTGTCATGTAGGATTAATTCATCCGTGGCAACAATATATTTAACTTGAGGCTTTATGTGTTAACACTAGAGGCATTTAGAAACAAATCAAAGGACCAGTAACAAATTAAAATGTTCCACTTATAAACAATACGTTCAAGTTCTGTTGTATTTTTATTGACTATTAAGCAACAAAAAATTCCAAAATATTCAACAATTTTATAGGACGTATAGCGTGTAATCACTATTGGTCTGGTAAATTTTCGGGTAATGACTAACTCAGTTGAACATTTCAAAACTACACTTCAATTATTACGTAAAAACTAAAAATCTTATTGCTATTCAACAATAGTGAAAGATTATTATCATGGATTTTTATTCTCTAAGTTGATTAGCAAACCTTTTGTTTTTTTTGTGCTTCAGACACTAACAAAAATTACTTAGAGCCTTTGGAAACTGAGTAAGATGATTTTTATAATTTACTTTAACAAGTAAAGAACCTTGCTAAACTAAAATATGGGGTATTAATTATTTAAAAATTTTTTAATGTAATTTTTTTATGTACCTATAAAGTAAAAAATATATAGACACACTCCGCAGACATGATGGCAAGCCCATTAATGAAAATAGTTTTTTCATGAATTTTTCATGCAAATGTACACAGAATCATTATTTTGAAAATCGCGATACTTTTCAGTGTTAGTTTTTCCCCTGAAAATCTGAAAGCGATTCAAATAGTCAGAGATTTGGAGTTTGAATAATTGGAATTCTACTGTACTACAATAGCATAGAGTTGGTGACATCGCTTCTCAACACAAGTCTCATATTCCTGGGACTTTATGCATTAAAAGGAAGTATAACCCCAGATACCAAGCTATAAAAGGGTGGGAAAAATCCAGCGGCAGTCCCCAGAAGTAATCAATACCATCAAATGGAAAGATGTAAAAAAGGTTTTTACCATAACTTTTGAATTTTCAGGAGATATGAAAGAACTTTCTAGTATAAGCGGCAAACATATTAGAAAACCTCATATTGTGGTAGATATAATAAACCTAAGGGAGGAATCAATTATTTATACCAAAACCTATCATATTTTATTATATTATGGAAAACACTATGTTTGGATAACAAAAAGGCTTTCATATTATTGAAATGATGCTACTGAATGGTTATTCTTTGCATGAACCTTTTTGGTATGGACTTGCTATGTTACTTTGTAGGACTTTAAATTGGCGGTAATTGATTACCTTTGTGGAACAAGTTTTTCTCTTCCCTGCTCAGAGCTACGGTTATCTAATTGTATCAATATAACCCATTTCCCAGCAATACTAAGTCAAGAGGAAGATGCCGATCTCAAAATTTTACAAAAACGAAAACTGCCAAACTGCAGAGTTTCTAATAGAATCAAAGTCAGGAAAAAACATAACATTTGCCCGAGGTGTTCTGACAAACCAGGGCTTGTTTTCTGGAATGTTTTTTTAAATTATATAAATTTAAATTCTGAAATTGTTAAGTAGTTTTTTTTTAATGCTGTGTTATATCTTTAATATTTAGTTTAGTCGTGATTGTAAATAATTTACTGTAATTGAAGACATAAATATTGAATTTTGATTTCATGATAATTTACCTCCATTTTGTGCATTTTTATACTAGTTTGTTAATTGTTTAGGTTCAAATATCTTATTCACAAAAACGTGTTTATGGGTTAAATTTTCTATCCTTTACCATATACCTTTGGCTTCACTGTGGAGTAGTGTACACAAGTATCCATAAGATTGCAATTTTTGGTACATACAAAATTTTAAATGTATTTTTTGTTATATATCTTCATTTTATATTTTATTTAGTTAGATGGGTTAAAAACAATACATTATAAACAGTATTAAATTGATTAATATTTACCAAATGGATGTCAATTTTTAAGAACACGTTAATTATAGTCATTATAAAATGTTTATAAAAAAAACAAAATTATAAAACCAGTCAAAATTTATTATTCTAAAAATAAATTTTTATTATACTTTTTTGTACTAACTTGGCAAAAAACCACTACTTACTGATTTATTCAGCAGTAGTGTGATAAGTTTTTATGTGTCTATTTATTTATTTCCAAGAGATTGCAATTTTGGACTATTGTCATTAGGTAAGTCTGTCAGTCTCCTATCTAGTCCAAAAATTCCTAAATAAGCTTTAAGCTCTACTAGAACTAACCTATATACACAGTGAAACCTGTTTAAGCCGGAATCCATTGGGACCGGCATGTTTTTCCGTCTAAGACAGGTTTCCGGCTTATACAGTAGTAGTGTACTGTATGATGGTAATACCATCACGAAACCTTTGCCGAGTCTATTTTTAGCGTTGGGGTGGGGGTAGGCCATGGGGATTCTTAGCTATAAGACTATTATTTCTACTGATCAGCTATATGGCGCTGCACCAACACCACATAGATAACAGACAATTAATTGTTATTGTGTGCATTTGTTCTAATACAGTATTTAATTTAATTATTTATTTCCGATTAAGTACTGACTGTTTATTTCCTACAGAGATAACACTTTAACATATAAAGCAAGTGTATTTAAATCACAAGAAAACTATCACATTTTAACCTCTAAATAAACGTCATTCAACAGTAATATCGGTTATCTTGATTGCCTAATGACAGCCCGTAGCCTGTGCCCTGTGACGTCACAACTTGCAAACCTTGTTTTCTAGGTGGTGTATGGCTATGCACACTACAGAAAATGTTAAAACCTATATTACATAATAAAAATCTTACTTTTCAATGCAGCATCCTTATCCACAAAACATTTTTAATAGAAAACTATAAAATTAAAACACTTATACACTTTTCAACAAAATTTATGAATTAATGATGCAATTTATTAAAAACTATATTTTCCTCTTACTGTATTTAGGCTAAATACTGTACATAGTAGGCTTACGTAAAAATAAAATAAAATCAATTAGGCTTGAAAAAATCTAGTACTGACTTTTGTATTAAAAGGTTAGTTTTACTTGTGTTTCAGTTATTGTTTTTAGTTGCAACAAATGATGATGCATTTCCGGGCTGTTAATACGTACCGTGAAATCTTCTAACAAATTTTCATTTAAGCCTCGCCAAATGCTTTTATTTTGTTTTCTACGACGGGCCCATCTTCAATTTCTTCTATTTGCGCATGTTTTTTGCCTTTTAGAATGAAGCGGTCTCTCGCCTTTCAGTATGTCAATCAATATGTCTGGCCATGGATGTTTGTAAACCATTCATTGCGTTATCTTGAAGGAAACTAGTGCTGACATATAGCCTATCGTAAATTATTGATGTTTGTAATACCATTGTGTTATCTTGTGCATATCAGCAATCCTTAATGTTGTTACAGAATTCTCAGAAATAAATATGATCCGTTACAATTAAGCAGACCTATCTGTGAATTTTGTTATGCTAAAAAAATATATTATAAACTGTATTTTATCTAAAAGAAAGTCATTGCAACTTTATATTTTACAGCATGTATATGATCAGATTTTCCGGCTTATGCAGAACTAAGATGTAGTAAATACGTATCACTCATACTTTTTCTTATTCCGCTTCCGCGTTGGACAGTTTCCGGCTTATGAAGGTTATTAACCAGGTAAATTAAATAGGTGACAGTCGGGACTTTTATAGTTTTCCGCGATAGACGGGATTCCGCCTAACACAGGGTCCATCTAAGACAGGTTTCACTGTACCAGGTAGTCTCACAGATGAATGATTATGATTAGTGTAACTAAAAAACATAGATTATGAATCTAGGGTTAAAATAATTTCTAACAATAAAAAAGTGTGTTATTTTTATTAACTTTGGTAATACACACATTATTAACATACTAGCCAGAACTTCTCATTCTTGGTCATTTATTTCTTCCTTTGCTTTGTATACACGCTCTATCAAAACACTAATCCAAATGTTCCTGTAAAACACATTAAAATATTATTATTCAACATACATTTTATGAATAATAAAAACTCCCCAACAAATAAAACAAACCAAAATAAATATTGCAATATCGAAATATTGGAAATAACTTTTTTTTATAAATATTAATTCCATATATATATTGCAGGAAAATAATGATCTTAATTGCATTTTTAATTTGATCACAGGTAATTTTTTTGTATTGATAAAAGATATTTTTACAATAAAAGTTATATAAAATATTACAAGTTGTTTTCAGCAATACAAATAAATATAAATATACGTATTTATAGTTTGTGTGTGTTGCATCTAATCTACCAGCAAGTAGCATCCTCTTGGCTGATATGATGGATTCACATTTACCTCTAAACCATCCGGTGTAAGTAAAATGTTACACAAGCAGATCTGACTGAAGTGCTACTGCTTGCCAAATTCTGCCAGGAAACCAGTCACTGGACTTGTTTAACAATAAACCTACCTTGCTGATATATAACCCTTAAGGTTATTTTCTCCTGGGGAATGAATTTGTTAAAGGCATCACAGTTTAGTGACCATGGTTTAGAATTATTTAAGAAAATTATATTATGCAAAGAAATTAAACTCTATGTTGGGACTTGATAAAAAATTGGTTTTATTATTTATATAGAATATTAATTTTAGCACAAGAATTTACATTTTCTATGAAAAAAAATATATTTTATATTAGAAATAAACCAAAATATAATGAAAAAATATTAACTTTTCTTATACTTTTTTGTATTAACTTGGCAAAAAATCACTACTTACTGATTTATTCAGCAGACTAGTTTCACACTGGGTCAGCACATTATTCAATGCTATGAGTCACTGACAAGACTTTTGCTCAGGTGAGTTGTGGTGGTGTGAGTCTGTAGTATATTTCTGTTCTGTGGTGTGTTCATAGAGTAGTGTTTAATTACCTATGAATAATAACACCACAGAACAGAAATACACCACAGATTCACAACAACACAACACACCTGAGCAACCGTCTTGTCAATGACTCACAGCATTGAATAATGCACTGACCCAGTGTGAAATGTGTCTGCTGAATAAATCAGTAAGTAGTGGTTTTTTGCCATGTTAATGCAAAAAAAGTATAATTTATACAAAAACCTCAAGATGTACAACAAAAAAACTACAAGTTTTAACTTTTCTGTCAAAATACTAAAGCTATTAAGCTCTCTTCTGATATGTATTCATTAAAAGCACAAAAATAATTATATATTCAAATATATTTTATGAATAAAACCTGTAAAACATACATATTAACATACCATAAAAAAAAAAAAATGTATAAAGTATTATTTGTAATTTTTAGAACCTGAATAACTCTTTTGTGGTTTTATTTAACTAATTTAGTTATTGTAAACAAACACTGTTGTATTGAAAGTTAAAGTTAATTAATTATAGATTCATATTTATTTTGATCTTATGCCATTTTCATACTGTGTCATAACTGCTTTTATTTAAAATATCAATAAAAAACGTTATTTCTAAATAATTTTTAAAAAGAACGTTAATTTTGGTTTCACAAAATTTTGCTATCTAATTTAAACAAGTTAATTTATCCTTATAAATTGTATACTGTATAATAATAAAATTATATCAAATTTAATTCTTCCTTCATTTATTTTTCTTATTTGGAAATTTATTCAATTTCAGGTAACTTTTTATAGGTTAAGTAAGCTGAAATTTAAATTATCGTTTCTTTGAATCTGTATCATTTATTTACAAAATTAATTATCGCAAAATAATTTCACCTTAATTTTTTATTTTTTATTTTGAAGCAATGACAAATTTCTTATATCAACCAGACAAAGTTATTCATTGGTCTGTGATCTACATTTACAAGTATACCACACTAAAAGCAACTCAAAAATTTCTTGAATATTATTTATAATTGACTAATTAAAAAAAAAAAACACATTTTCTTCGTTGTTGGTAAATAAACTCCTCAAGAGTAAATGAAATCTGAATATTTTTCTGTTTCCAAAACTATAATATTTTTATCATAATCTATCAATTTTAAACATCTCCCCTAACTTGAGATATTTCTAAAAAATCATATTTAATTTATCCTTTCAGTTACTGATTCTACCATTGTAGAAACCAATTTAATTTCAATATAAATTCTAATTAAATTTGTAAAAGTTTGTTTATTGCACATTTCCATGACCAGCTATGCATGTGAACCATATTGGTTCATGATATAAACAACAATTCTGGTGTTAGCCATTTTGGCTAATATTTCCATATTTAGTAAAGCCATTATGGATTTATGCAAATTTTGTGTCTTATGATGGTACTGATTCTCTTTTAAATTTTCACACCAATAGAAAAAATTAATTTCCTTATAAAAACTTGAACACAAAATTTTTTAACTTAATTATTTCAATAACATTTTAAAAACAAAAAAAAATAATTAAATATCATTTACGTGTAACAAAAAATGCCAGACTAGCCAAATTTGTATAATTCAATATACTTCAAAAATAGAATATCCGATGTCAAAAGAAACACAGAAGGTGAGGATGGTACAGTTAGGAAATGAATAAATTAAGAAAATGGGGTTAGGATAGGAACTGTGGGATAGTAAGAACATATAAAATTTTTAGTATGTTGCAAATATTTGAACAGCTTAGTAAGGAAACAAAAAAATTTAGTGAAAACAAATAGAAAATTCGGACAGCCAAATGACAAAATAGACTTAGTCATGAGGGAGAAAACCACGATGAATCAGAAAATTGCCAAAGTTGAGAAAAGGACACCAAAAACATTTAAATAGGACCAAAATTTAAGAAGGTAGCTCAAACTATTCAATTAATGACTGAAATGTTTGCCGAGTTTAAGAACTCATATAACTCAAAACTCGAGCTGTTCCAGAGACAGATTGTCAGTAAACATTTATGGGAAATATGTAGTGCGGGGAACTGTAAACATGAACTTAGTCTTATATGGAAATAAGTTGATACCAATACCCTTCCTACAAGAGTTATTCATGAAAAATACTACATAAATGCAGAATGGTGTTTAATTGCCCTACATTTAAGAGACCAAGGACTCATATGGTGATGGTTACACAGTCCAGAGATTATCATGATTTTATAAAAGAATTTAAGAGTAAATACTGAAACAACATTATTCAAAGTACCGCCAAGGGTGAGTTAGAATTTAGGAAATATCGATATGGGAAAAAAAGTTGAGCATGGTTGAGTACATTGAGAGAAGCCTACTTCTATACCATAGGATCAAACGGCAAATGAAGACAAAATCGTTAGAAACTTACGCAAGCATTTCCATCCTAATATTTCAGTCGCAGTGTTGAGGAGAAAAATTAAAAACAACAAATAATCTAACAATAGTAATAATGATATATTTCCAATATACAAATTTTAAAGAATATTGGTGTTACCTTTAAGTAAAGTGGAGGGGGGGGAGATGATTTGTCTTGTATATATTCTTGGCTAATCAACTATTTACTTGCACACTATCAATAATCAATTGCCATGTAAACCTATTTTATTACATCACACGAATTACACAAATAAATGTTTAATTCTTAAGAAAAAGAAAATTATACTTAGATCAAAAGGAACAGTTTTATGCATGATACTGAAGTACTAATTTAGAATATAAAAAAATACAATCAAAGAAGTCTGAAACAAACTACAAATTAATGAACAAACAAAAAAGTTAGTAAAAGTTGGAGAACTAAAGCCACAATATTGAAAAATACTATTCCTCCTGATTGGAAGAAATTATCATAAATCACCGAGAGGAAAAATAGAAGGAATAATACAGAACTAATCCTGCAATAAAACCAACCTTTAATCATAAGTCACACTTTCAAAACACGAGTGAAACTCTAGGAATTGCTAAAAAGAACCTTGAACCATAACTATTGTATCCTAAGGAGTCAAAAATTAAAACTACTTGTATCCAGAAGAATTAGTTGAAGATCCAGTGCTATAAAGTCTGACAAACCAACAGACCAGGTACCATGACAGCCTTGGTTCATAATTGTATTCTTATCGGAAATATACAAGAAGTTCAAAAATAGCCTAAGATTCTTCACAAAGTTATTATCCACCCAATGAATGCTTAGCAGTAAAGGAGTCAGAAATTAAAGTGAAGTGCACAAATAGCAACTGTAAGTAACAGGTAGATACTTCTCTTCTCCCTGGTTGGAAGCAGGTCTAATACAAGTAAGCATCCCTGCCGATTGATGCCATAGTTTTCTCCTACACTAGTACTAAGTATTTCCCTTAGAACTACTTTATTTTAAGTATCCTTCTAAGGAAGATCCTTTATCATCGTATTTATAAGGGAATGTAAAAATTAGATGCTGCTTTTTAGCCTTACAGAATGTAGGTATATTTCAGATTCATGGGCCAGCATGTGTTTATTTAATGAAAACAGCATAAAATTTTAATTAAATAAAAATATATTTCACAATTTTTATTAATTAATTTAGCTGGCAGTCCTAAGCATACATTTCAAAGGTCTCTCTCCTTTGCTTGATAATCAGCTTTGTGCTAGTTCACAATAAGATATTAAAAATGAACATTTTTTCTTTAAATTTACATGCTTTGAATATGGTTTGATTCTCTGACCTCTTATACTCCAGTTTACTACATATGTTTAGAAACTTTTTGTCATTATACCCACAGCTATTATTTTCAAAGCTTTCAAAAACATTTCCATAAATCTTTTTTGAAGACATACACAAAAGATCTGTTTTGAACATTATTTTCCAATAAATTTTGTAAATTTCTCTTCAAACGGCTTGTTGGCTGACAAATCAAAGACAATATAGTATTGAAGTTCCACCTCCTAGAATGTAGACAACATTGGCATTTGTGTCTAACAGAGAGTCGTTTAGATTTTGGAAAGAGTGTGTATGAAAATTGGGAAAATAACGATAGTTCCACAGTACATCTCTTCTGCCCAATAAATCTCCTAATTTCCACAACTAGAAACCTACAACACATCTAATTTCTTCTCTATTAGTCTTTTTAATATCAGCATGCTATTCTTGATTAAAATTCCTTTTGATATTGTTTTCCATTGGAAAATTATGTATTTCAGACATTTCTATCAATCTACAACAAACTTAAGTCAAAGCAACTGTAAGATGTTGCTTGTCTAATCCTGAAGTATGAATTAACATGCTAAGCAATCCCATCATGTCAACTGTAGTGGTCTACAGAAAATACTTAATAGCCAAAACCCACCCTTGGTAGCTTAGCCATTTAGTGACATGCTCACCAGCACAAACTTCATCCAGGATAGTATTCTTCTGTCTGCTGTGAATGCTGGAATTTTTAAGCAGATTTTGAGATACTCGGCATCCATAACCCCATTTCCACATAACTGGCACTGTGGGGATGGTAGTATTCCAATTGTGTACATGCTACTAGTAATCATGGCCTGTTTTCATGCGGAAAGTGACAGCTCGGAAGTTTAGTTTCAATCATCACAAGACACTCCCAATTTTTCTTGTTTGATTGTTCGCTGTAATGTTCAATGAGCCACTTATTCAGTGTCGATTAAAGTTTTTGATGTTTTCAAAGTATTAGAAACCTCTGGTTGACCTAGATGTGTTTATTAGTTCACAAAATATAAATACAAGAGTCTGATTTGCATTGCCGATTTATAATAAATCATATTGAGTTTAAGTATGTAACAGTGAAATGAACACAAATTCCCTATTAAATCCCTTGTAGGCTGCCAAGAGGATGTGTTTCACAGTAAAAGTTATTAGTTTCATAAATCTTTAATTCTAATTTTGAAACTAGAATAGCTATTTTTATCTAACTTTAAAGCATGGTATATACAACAAATCAGATTCATTGTGAGTTGTAATCAAACATGGCTAAGGCATTTTCAAATAAGGACCTTTCCATGCTTTGATCAGTATAAATGATATTTATCTCTATGAACACTAAAATTAGTTGCATTTTGTTTTAGCCAATGATGATCATGTCTGAATTGTTCAGACAAGGTGTTTTCTAGCAAGAGGCTTCCTTTTATCTTAAACACTGAAAACTAATTAGTATAAACAAGAAAAATATGTTGCAAAAGTGCCCAGCTTAAATTTTAATAATTGTGTGTGTGTTTTACAGGAAATGCCATTAAACCAGAAAGGTCAGCTTTTTTTACTATTCAAATTATTTGATTTATTTTTGTGTGTAGTGTCAAAGTATAGCCTATAAAGTATAGATATACTATAATCTATAAGAAATTTGTATCTCTTATGTCACAAAGGCTCTGTCTTTGTTAATATTTGTTAGGTTAAAAAACAAAATGTGTGAAATTTTTTAAAAATCTATAAAACAATACCCACTGTAAAACATAAATACTGGTCCTAAAATTATGTAAATTCTGGTGTTGGAAACTCAATCACGCTTTACAGATCTAATTATATAAAGAATTATTCTTTACTTATATCTTCACATTACTGTATAGAAATGTAACTATAAAGTATCTGGTTGGGATGGATTTGGTTATTAAAAAAAACTAAAGTGTTTACTTTCTGAACATACAATGTATCACTCGTAAAGTGAAAGATAGGCTTTATTAGAATTCTATTTTCTGGCATTGACTGCTTTCTTTTATGAAATGTGTTTTAAAGAATGTCAAAATCCCCGGTTTGCTGGAATCTTTTATAGCATACATACCAAATCCATTTCAAGTAAAACAAAAAAATACAATTCAATAAAATTTGTTCAACAAAGGATTGCAAAATTAATGTTACTAACATTTTTGCCAGTATTTCCCTGATAAGCACGGACTGTTTATTGTTTAAAAAGGTGGCTCTATCCTGATGCTGTAGCATCATTATTTCACTCTGAAACATAAAAAACCAAATATTTTGATTTATACAAGTAAAATAAAAACAAAATTTGTAATATGTGAAATAAATAAACTATACTTTAGACTATAAATAAACTATACTTAAAAATTCACTCATATTTTTCTGACTATACATCGGTCAAGTGTTTTAGCATTTTTTAAAATTCAATATAAGGTTAAAAGGAGAGATACATGAGGTATGAGTATTGTTTTCATATGTGTAATTTTTCTGAACTTCTGGCAAATATGCTCCAAATATTTACAATTTTGAAAAAAACAATTTAACACTAAAACACATGAAAAACCTCACAACACTTCATTTTACTAATATCAAGTCACACAATGCCTTTATGGAGTCTTTACAAACACTATCAAGCACAAAATAAAAAAAATATACAATACTTGTAGTTTTTTGTAGGAATAAAATGTTTATTACATTCACTAAAAAATTGTAGGCATCAGTTGACGCATTAGCTACAAGAAACCTGATTACAGTAATAAATAACCTTAATTCTAGCAGTCCCTGAATGCATAAAGTGTAAAACATTCAGCACGACTAACGTACCAGCACACTCTGAGTTCCCTTGCAAGGCACTGAGAGCGTACCGGTGCGCACCCTGCTTCCCTTCTGAGAGATGGCGAGCGCACCGGCACGCTCAATTACAGTCTAATTAAAACTTCTCTAGTGCCGATAAGTGTTTGTATAAAGGTTTGATTTTTATGTCAGTGCTTCAAAAGAGTTTGGAGAACATTGTAGCTGAGTCGTTTTTAAATCCGACCATCCCAAGTTAACTTTTTGATGCTTCAACTGAAACAATGCTTTAGGGAGTTTTATGAACAGACTTAATTTGGTTTAACTTTTAAATTTTAATGTTTTTTAGTTTTAACCACTTAAAGCGGCAAAATATCCGGTAAAAACAACGATCATAAAAATAAACTAAGCTTTCTGAAGTAACGCAAGAGTAAACAATAACTGTCCTATTGGAGTGAATGAACCTACTCGAGGTGGAAACAGATTACTGTAAATATGAGTCATTAACAAAATGCTTGGATGCCCGAAAACCTAATGTGTCATCATAAAATTGTAGTAAACAAATATCAGCTAATCTTGGCTATAAATAGTATAGGATGTGACATATGTATTATCTATGTCTGGGTTTAGATTATCAATCTCTACCGCTTTGTGAAACACATGAAACAAACATTCCGAATTAAATGTTGAGTGATTAATATTAGTATGTAGTATATTTTAGTAGAAGGTACTTTAGATTTTTATATAAAATATCTTTTTTCTCTGTCTTTTTTATTGAGTTTTATTATTTGTCATACAGTATTTTATCATTTGTATTTCTTTTTTATAATTGTGATCCGATAAATAAAACAATGTCTAATACACTGTTTTGAGATCCCCAATAAACCTGTATATGGTACAAATAAAATTACTGAGATGAAAACAACGGACACACTAATTAGATGCAACGATGAACTATGCAATCCACATAGCATTTCAATAATTCTACTGCCGTCATGTGGAAGTTAACGAAAAAATAGACAGTAGTTTGATGAGATCTCCAATATCGTCACTGTGCAGAATGTGTTAAAATACACGTGAAACTGTATAAAATCAAGTTTTCTGTATAAAACCTGTCAGTAAAGAAAAAATTGAAGAAATAAATAAATGACAGTTTAGATAAAGAAGACATAACCAATGAAATTTTAAAAAAATCAGTAATCAAGTAGTAGAAATAAATAAACAACTAGACAAATTTTGTGGTGAGTTTAATGGTAAAATTGATACCGTATATAATAGCTTAAATGAAGACACGAATAGGAGTTTCGAAGAAATGGAATTGAAGATAAATGAAAAAACTAAACACATGTTCAAGATGTAGATACTTGTCTTCACACAGTTAACACAAATAAATAATACAAAGTTAAAAACTAATGCTGTGTAAGAACAATGTTCAATTCAACACAATAAACAGACCTCTGATTTGGAACAATTAATAGAACCTAAGATAAAGAAAATTGATGAAAACATGTAACCTCTTAAAAAACAATTAAATTCTGTAGAAAATCGCTGGGATAATCAAAGTATAAGCCCCGTAAATACCAATTTAATATTTATGGGAAACGAATGGATACCTATGGTTTTTCAAGAGGAGCTAACCACAATATATGAAAAGTATTATCAGGTACGGATCCAGATTGGATAACACAGTATTTGAAGGATCAAAATATTTCAGTGACTTTAATCACATGGGGATCAATACTAGCAGTGCATTTATAAGTTTAATAACAGAATTTCACTTTTTGAACATAATCACTATGAAAATAGGATCTTAGCACATCAAAGAAATGTAGGGTAGAACTTACGAGACACATTAGAAGTCGATGAAATTTATGAGCCCACTGTAAATATAATAAACTGTCCAGAGCTACATATTAAAATTGGGGACCAGACACTGTTTTAACTAAGAATACAAAAGAATATTTACTTATTTATGTTTATGAATGTTTATGTCTATCAAAGAACACTTACATGACGAGAAATGATACCTCTTTTGAGCGCCTAAGTTACATATATTCTGTCTGGCTTATCCATTGAAAAGCAGCTGTTTGTCTATGTTATTATATCATTGTTTCTGTTACAGCGTGTTTAGTACTTTACAATAAAATATTTCATTTACATTTCGGATAATGGTATTTACTTGAAATATTATTCAGTTGTTAATAAATGTACGTACTTTTCTTATAGCCATTTTAATTAAAATTATTGTACATGTATTTTCAATCAAAAATTCTAATTTTTAAAAATTATTAAAATTTTTTTTTGGAATTATAAAAGCTTTTGATTTTGTCAGGGCTTTTCGAGCTTTGAATGTATTATAATACTAATACTTGGGTTATAGATGTGCAATTCCAAAAGAAAAATATCCCACATATTGTTGCCATTGTTATTAATTTTTATTTAAAATATAGATTTTATTGTATATTTAATGATAAATAGACTAACGAAGTAGAGAAAAGTTGTACTCATCTATATGAAAATGGAATATACAAATATGGAATATAAATATATATATATAAACTCATTAGATAAATACCACATCTATAAAAACATATACAACAATTTAATGAACCTACAGACAACATATGCAGATGACGTACTATTCAAAAACATCATACACACGGCTTAAGAAGAAACATCTATGATGTTAACAAATACCAACATCACGGACCGAACAACCACACCAGAAAAATAAAGAAAATTAATTCAGTGATTCGACAATGGTCAAGTGACGGAAAGGTGCCTCATCACATAAGGTAAAATTATTGCAATTAGTGGTGCGCAAAATTGTTTACAATTAATAATAATAACTTCATACACACACACACACATACACACACATATATATTGATTTTTATTTGTTGGTTCAATAGTGATTATATAAACTATATGGTGTGAATATTTTTTTTAAATCGAGAAGTTGTAAAGTTTTAAGTGTTTTGTTTTCTCTCACCTCAGGTAACATTCGGTGATGTTTTGTGTTTCGTATCGAAATAAAATAAAAGATTTAGTGCATGTTAAATCATATTAGGTTTTATTCATTTGTTTAATAGTGATTATTAAAACTATATAATACGAACATTTTTTATTAACCAAAAAGTTGTAAAGCATTAGCCCCTAAGTGCTTTGTTTTCTCTCGACTTTCGGCAATATTTGGCATAGTTTCGTGTATTTTGTTTCATAGCAATTAGTGAATATTAATTTTAATTTTTATTAATTTATTTAATAATGAAATATTTGATGTCAACATTAAATATCATGCTAGAGGTAGATTGTGCTTTCTGTAATTGGCGAAGAAGGCATGATAAACTAGCCTCACATACATCAACTAAACATGGGGGTGAACGAACTAGGCCAAAAAATCAAGCTAAGCATATTGGGATTTTTCGTTTCTAAAGGTACTGATTTACATTAAATAGGATTTTAGATGATCTTGACAAGCCCTATACTAAAAATAGAAGGGTTGAAAATGAAGATAGGCTTAATGTTGAGTTGGAATTTCATAAAGAATCTTTACCTTTGTATTAATTTTGTGTGCAATTTTGATATTTTTATTTTTAAATAATTTGGTAATATTTTTTATTTCATTACCTGTAAATAAAAATGAAGTCCATATTGTATTATTATTATTTTTGTAAAGTAAATTATTATGTTGTTTATGAAAAATATTATAATTAGGTTTATCGAGAGTTTTCATTTTAAAAGAATTTTTTATTGCAATTTGATAAATTATGTTTTTTTCTTATTTTATTTTCTTCGTTCATGGGGATTTTATGCAATCAATATAATAAGTTATATAAAGCAGCCATTTTTGTTATATGTATAATTATAATTATTTGGTATAATTTGGTTTATTTGTATTAGTTTACAGTATATCGTATATTCACATTTTTCATTTATCTCATTATTGTTAAATTTAGAAAATTTATTTTATTATTTGTTTCCGTTTCATAAGTAAATTCGATACGTTATTATTTTATCCAAAATATTTGTTAAATTTATACTATTATTGCTCGATATATACATTCCATCCCCTAGATAGCTAAATATTTACACACACACACACACACACACACACACATACACACACATATATATATATATATATATATATATATATATATATATATATATATATATATATATATGCATTGAGAGAGAGAAAGATAGATAGATAGATAGATAGAGAGAGAGAGAGAGAGAGAGAGAGAGAGAGAGAGCGTGTGTGTGTGTGTGTGTGTAGAACTTGTATAATTCCAATGTGTTTATCTAGAAATTGTCGATAATTCAAAGTTTTGGATTGGTCCCTTAAATTTTGTGTATTATCAATGTTAAAAACTATGGATAATTCGAGTTTAACATTTTTAATTCGAAGTTATTAGTTTGGATATGAGCTCAAATTCCAGGCGCACTAGTCATCCAAGAATTCTTACTGTTCAGATCGAGATCACAGGATTGGTGCCTAAGTCGTATTGGGAGAATCAGTTATCGATTGTAGCTCTGCTCAGTTAACAGTTTATTGTTATTGGCAAGAGAGTTTATTTTCTGATTTGTCATGCACAAGACTAGATGTCTGGAACTTATAAGAAATATGTATAAACTTTCGATATTCACAGCATAAATAAAGCAGATATTTATGGCAGATTGAACTTCTGTCAGAGGTCTAAACATAACAGATCGCTTAAGCAGTTTATTTGTCAACTGAAGTGAGAAGCTCAGCATAGATTTCACTCTGTGTCGGCCAGCAGTGAAAATAATATATATATATATATTCTTGATATTTAACGTTATCCATTGTTTTTCCGTTGCACTGACTTTATGAAGTTAATGTATTACTATTGTAAGTAATTTTATCCACCATTAAGTGCAATAATTTTACCTTGAGTGATGAGGCACCTTTCGGTCAATTGACCAAAACATCAGTGATTCGACAATGGTCAATTGACCGAAAGGTGCCTCATCACTCAAGGTAAAATTATTGCACTTAATGGTGGATAAAATTACTTACAATAGTAATACATTAACTTCATATATATATATATATATATATATATATATATATATATATATATATATATATATATATATATCTATCTATCTATCTATATATATATATATATATATATATATATATATATATATATATATATATATATATATATATATATATAAATATCGCAATATGTATTCTTGTGTATTAATAAAGAACTAAGTCAAAATACAAATACAAGAATTATAATTGAATTTACAATTCAATATGGTGTGAACATCTACGCCAGAAAAATAATCAGTGATTCGACAATGGTCAAGTGACTCATCACAACAAGGTAAAATTATTGCACTTAGTGGTGGATAAAAGTATTTACAATAGTAATTTATCAACTTCATATATATATGGATTTTTTGGACTAGATAGGAGACTGACAGACTTACCGAATGGCAATAGTTCAAAACTGCAATCTCTTGGAAACAAATAAATAGACACATATAAAGGCTTTTCTTTTTCTCTTTTTTGATTGATGAAGATCATTTTTGATCGAAATATTTCAATAGTGTGATAAGTTTTTATATGTGTTTATTTATGTATTTATTTCCAAGAGATTGCAGTTTTCTACTATGCCATTAGGTAAGACTGTCAGTCTCTTATCTAGTCAAAAAATTCCTAAATAAGCTTTAAGCTCTACTAGAACTAACCTAATATATATATATATATATATAAATTATATAAATAAGTATTGTAGATGTAACTAAAATAAAGATAACCTATTGTATAATTTTTCTGACACAGTTTTTGTGTTGAACATCTGCAAAGCCATTGTTAACTTCAGTGTGTAGCCATCTGTAGTCTAGAACAGTTCTCACTCCATGTACTCTGTGAGTATACTAGCGTATATATAAAATCTTGTAATAATTTCTAATATTATAATTATTCAAAATTAATAAAGGTTTAATAAAAATAAAATAATTTTTTAAAAACCTTTTGAGTGTAATGAATGTCCTAACTGGTGTAATCATTAGGACCCCTCAAGAAAGTTAGTGAATATAACTTCCGTTGGTTATAACCGTTAATTGAGGAACAACTCTGTAGCAGAGTGAATATCTGCAAAAATTAATAGAGTGTACATCTATTACCAATGCGTAAGAAAATCATGGAATAAAAGTTTCAGTGAAGAGTGCAGTGCAATTAAAGTGCAGCGTTACAATATACGTAATGTGGCAAAATATATTGGTTTTCACTGTAAGTAAGTCTGTAATAGTATTAAGTAATCTATATGGTCCTAATAGAATAATAAGAACAAAAGTGATATTTAATAGTTTTGAAAACTATTCTATAATAACACAGTTATTAACGATCTAATTGTAGGGTTTATATTTTATTGCGGTATAGTAATTGATTTTTAATTTTTGCTAATATAAATATTCTGATTTATTCCACCAAGAAAATAATTGTTTGACATTTACCATTCAAGTTAAACAGATAATTAGGACAACTGACAAAATTCCTGTTTATTCCAGAAACTATAGATATCCAGAAATTTATCAAAGTAGATAAACAGATTCAAGAAATGCTCGCCCAAAAAATTATTTAACCTTCTTTCTCACTTTGGAATTCACCCTTATGGATCGTTAAAAAAATGCAGTTGCTTCAAATAAACAAAAATTTAGATTAGTGATTGACTTTAGAAGATTAAATGCAAAAACTATCGAAGATAAATTTCCGCTTCCATACATAACCGACATATTGGACAAATTAAAAGATCGCAATATTCTAGTACCCTCAATCTTGTTTCAGGTTTTCAGCAGATGAAGATGCATCCGGACAGTATTGATAAGTCTGCCATTTCAACAGAAACTGGCCACTACGAGTTTCTAAGAATAGCTTTTGGATTAAAGAACAGCCCACTAATATTCCAAAGGATAATCAACAAACTATTACGAGGAATACAAAACAAAACTTGCTTAGTTTATCTTGATGACATCATCATATATTAAACCAGTTTGCAAGAGAACCTGGTAAGATTAAAAGAAGTTCTTGATAGACTGAGAAAAGCTAACTTTAAGGTACAGTTAGACAAAACGGAATTTTTAAGAAAGGAAATTGTTTATTTTGGTCACATAGTTACGCCAAAAAGAGTAAAACCCAATCCTGAAAAAATAAGAGCAATTAAGAACTATCCAATACCAAAGACTACCAAACAAATTTAAAAAATTGGTTATTGTGCATTAGCTCGGCACCATATGATATTTTGGGAAATTGTTCGAAACCACCAAATAGCACGATATCCAAAAGAATTTTTTTTTTATTAAAGTAGGAAAGTTACTTTTTTTCAATTTAAAGTAGGGTAATAAATTCAGTGTGGATGTAGAAGTTGTGAATGGGCGCGGAGTGATACTTACGTCACAGTGCTGCGCATAAGGTTGTACGCATCGACCGAGGTACGACACGCAACCTTACGTGTGTAGATATTTGAGAAACAACTTCTCCAGTTAGGATAAAATCTATCTAGGTTTTAAATTTATACAATACTGTATACCTAAAATATATATTAAAATATACCTAAAAAGTGTCAAGTCAGGTTAGATTTGGTTTTAATTTTATACATTGAAATACAGTTTTAACATCACGAAACATTTGTATCACTCCGCGCCTATTCACAACTTCTACATCCACACTGAATTTTTTACCCTACTTTAAATTGAAAAAACGTAACTTTCCTACTTTAATAAAAATAAAATTCTTGTGGATATCGTCCTATTTGGTGGTGTTAAACAATTTCCCAAAATATCGTATGGCGCCGAGCTACAGCATTTTTACCAAAAATTTTTTAGGATTTTACTACTACTAGGATATTATTAAAAATTTATTAAACATTGGCAAAAATAGCAAATGCCTTACCTTTTAACAACTGTTTGAAGAAAAATGCAAAAATTGATACTAATAATCCCAACTTTATAGACTGTTTTGAAACATGCAAAAATATTTTGACTAACAAACTACTTTTGCAATACCCGGACTTCTTAAAAGAATTCATTCTAACAACAGACGCAAGCAGTTATGCAATAGGAGCAATTTTAAGTCAAGATAAAAAACAGAAAGGACCTTCCCATAGCGTATGCCAGCTGAACTTTGAACAACAGTGAAATTAATTACTCTGCAATTGAAAAAGAACTATTAGCGATTGTATGAACAAAACATTTCAGGCCTTATTTATTTGGGAAAAAATTCAAAATTTATTGAGATCATAAACTTTGACAATGGTTATTTTCTGTTAAAGAACAGAATTTCAATCTTCTAAGATGGATATTACAACTAGAAGAATGTGCTTGCTTGCTTCGCTTCTTCGCTGGCGTCCAGCTTCATGTGTAGCCAATAGCCCGATGTTCATGGTAGATGATGGATGCAAGAGTCCAGTAACCTTTATCTCTCAATATGTCCCTCCACGACGACACCAGTGTTCTTAAGATGTTCTTTGCTGCTATGGTAATGACAATGCATAAGTATGTGCTCCAGATCCTGCTCCTCAATCCCACATAGGTTGCATTCAGGTGAATCCGTGAGGTTAAAATGGTAAAGATAATTCTGAGTTACAATGAGTCCTGTTCGTGCTCTGGCTGCAAAAGTTGCTATTGAACGGGGGATGTTATTATACATGCCTTCTTTTGAGGGCTCTGGCTGTATTTGGTGTAGGTGGCGACCCGTGGCTCCTGTATTCCACCTATCTGTCCAGTGAAGCCTAAAATGTTTGTCAGCCGAACTTTTGCACTCCAGCAACGAGAATCTACCCTCGTCGCAAGGTCGCATTATGCAGGATTCTTTTGCAATTCTATCTGCTATTTCATTTCCGGGAACTCCACAGTGAGATGGGACCCACTGAAAGGTTATAGATTTGCCCAAGATGTGCAGCTGTAGGAGCTGTCTCCTTATTTCCTTGATCCGAAAGTAGTATGCCGTAGTACCTGATCTGGATAGTGTTTCTAAAGCGGATCTGGAGTCCGTTAAAATGCAGATGTGGTCACTGGCCAGGGAATAACAACTGGCTAGACCTGCATTGATGGCTAACAGCTCGGCGTCCATACTAGATTGTGCACTTGCCGATATGTAGTACTGCTCGTGATTACTCTGGTTGAAGTATCCCGCACCTGACATCTCCTATAGTTTACATAAAAATCTAAAGTACCTACTACTAAAATATACCACTTACTAATATTAATCACTCAACGTTTAACTCGGAATGTTACTTTCTGATTGTGTCATGTGTTTCACAAAACGATAGATAATGTAAATGTAGGCATAGATAATACTTGTCACGTCCTAGACTATTTATAGCAGAGATTAGTAGACACTTGTTTACTACAATCTTATGATGACACCCTAGGTTTTCAGGTATCTAAGCATTTTGTCATTGACTCTTATTTACAGTAGTCGGTTCCCACCTCGATTCGGTTCATTTACTCTAATAGGACAGTTATCGTTTATTCTTGCGTTAGTTCAGAAAGATTAGTTTATTTTTATGATCATTGTTTTTACCGGATATTGTCTAGCAAGATATTAACAAGTCTTAAAAATTTTCATCTTTAATTAATATTATACAACTACCTTCGAAATATAAAACCTAAATACTGTGTAATTCTTTTATAATACAGTTTAACATTGTAACATTTAAGCATGACATAAAATTACATTATTTATGAAATAAGACAATTACTCTAATGCAATAATACTTCATACTGTTAAAAAAGTCAACTTATTAAATGGCCAATGTATTTAACCCTAGAAAGCTAATCTATCAAAAAATTACGTTAAAGCTAAACTATCGTAAAATTTACAAATTGGGAAAACAATAAATAATAAAAATATTTTTGGATACAAATTAAAATTTTAATGAACACAATTTTGTTAGTTATATCAATACAAACATGTTTGTGTGAAATTTGAATATTTACAAGTCCTGTACGCAGTTAACGCAGTACTTTCCGCGATGCTCTGCACAGATTGGTTTATTGCAGCGGCAGCAGCAGACTGTGGTCATTCTTCTCTTCATCGATGGGCAAATCCCACAAATGGTTCATGGGGTTTTTTGAGGAAGGTCTTTGGCCGTATTTGGCACTGGAACTTTCAAGATATTGGCAATAGATTCCTTGAGTTTCTGGGTCAAAGTTGGGTATTGGAACCGCTCTTGAAGCCAGGGCTTAATAAGGCTGTGGTGAATTTCCATAGCAAATTTTCTTCTTGAAAGAGGTTTTTGTCCCCTTTTCACCTATATATTTCTGGCTACTGAAGATATATTTCCATGAGTTGTTGGTTTGTTTGTCCAACGATGTCCATCTTTCCCTCGAAGGCTAACTTTACTGTAAATTACCAAGTGTGAATCAGCTGTTGAGGTTGAGGGCTTATCTACTTTGTTACTGGGCATACCAAATTGTTGGTGGTTGTGATAGGTTGACTGACAGGTAAAGATGTGTTAGTAGGAATTGAAATTGTTTGCATTGGTTCTGATGAGTGAGGAACAACAGAGTTTAATTCAGCAGCCTTCTTCTTCTTCCTTGCCGGTGGTAGAGGTTCTTCTTCATCCAAATTAGAAATTTCTGACAGCCATTGGTCTGCACCAGGGTTGTAGTCTGCATTGGTATCATCACTATTTATAATGTCCTCATATTCAACTTGGCCCACTTCATAATATGATTCAGAATCATAGTGAGATTCATCACTTGCATTCTGTTGTAAGTATTTATCAATTTCACTTGCAGTAAGTTTCCGACTAATTTTTTAAACTTATTAACTTTTTTAAACTTAGCATTAAAAATAATCCATCATGCATAGAATGGTATGCGAAAAAATTCGAACCTCAAAGCTAAACTATCGTAATTTTTATGAGACTTGTAGCTGCACTAAAATGACAAGCCACAGCAGTACATAACGATGACTAATGCATAAGCATACCACAGTAAGGCACGGAACTGGTTGGGCGAGTCTATTAACGCAGAAAATGGGGAGTAGCCAAACAATAACAAAACGAGCTCGTAATTTTTACGATAGATTAGGTTTCTAGGGTTAAAGCACAGTAGTAGCTGAAAAGGTACTAGACCTGTATTTCTTGGCCAATGAGGAAATAGTTTTTTTACGCATGTGCAGTGTTGTTAATAACACAACAGACGAAAACACTTCTAATCTTGAAGTAATGACACGGAACAAATACTTGCGATATATCGAAAATTAATGTGAAAATCTCACTTTGATACATAAAAAATCAAAGAAACATATCAATATACCAGACCACAAACGCAAGGGAAAAATTTGTAAACAACACATTGCAGTGAATCAAAAATCAGAGAGTCTTATTAGCACTATTAACATTTATAAATTCTGTTTTGTCATAGGATAAACTTTATTCTTGTTATTGGGGCCAGGGAAATTTTAAAAAAAGTCTGATTTGTTTTTACATGTCAGGCATTATTAAAGCAATTGTATTGACAAAAATAAAAACAAAATTAATGTTAATTAGCTTTAGGCCAGCCAAAAGATTATATATCAAAGATGTTGACAAAAAAATATTCGTAACAAATTAAAATTTGCTTTGAGCATACCAATAATGTTGACAAAAAATACACATTTGAGAAACAGGTTTGCTATTCACTTATAATACAGTTTAGGCAATATGACATTGACCAAATACTTTCTGAGAATAAAGACTGCATCTAATTAATTTCTTTTGTATTTACTTCTCACTATACTTCCAAGTTTAAAAATTACAAAATTAAACTGTGTTATAAGAGAAGTACTCGGTGTTAATGTTTTCAATTTTTAAGATAGTTGTGTAAAATTAAATGAAGATGAAAGTATCGCCTTTTTTTTAATTATTGGCATAATTATACGTATAATTTTAAGTATAACAGTATAACAAGTGTCCAGTGTCTAGCTACTTGTTTTTGTAGATAATAATATTATAATATTAATTGCAGATAAGCGATATTGAATAATAAGTGTAACATATTTACAAGTGTTTTTAGTTAAAAACTAGTAGCTCACTTGAAGATGGAATAAACTAACATAATAGATGTAATTTTTTATTTGAACAATTTACTTTCCAAAAGTTAGTTACACTACACCTAACACTTTAATTTGGCGGAAAACTATTTTTCTAGGCAACAGTTAGAACGAACTGTGTGTAAATTTTAAATAATATCTGTTTTGTGCGTGAAATAGTGTCTGTAAGTGTTTGTTTCATCCTTGTGAGTAGTTTTTCGTCTTATTATTGCAAAAAATTAGGTTTGTGCACGATTTTAATAAATCAATAAGATACGTGGTGCTTGCTTCATAGTGCTTTGTTAACGTTGATGTTTTTATTTTGTTCAATTTGTAAGTTTTTGGGAGTAGGCAGCAAGTGTAGTTATTTTGTGAGTTACTAATTATTAAGAATTATGCCAAAACCATAAGAATGAATGCAAAACATTGTTTCTCAGACATCAATACATGTAAGGTATGTCTAGAGTTATCGTGAGGTCACTATAGTTGTAACGCCACAAAACATTGTATTCTGCACTGAATTTTTACCCAGCTTCAAATTGATAAAAAATGACTTTCGTATAAAATTTCTTGTGCATATCACACCATTTGGAAACATGTTGAACAGATATACACTTTTCCCCATAGCCTTTGACTAACTGACGATAAATGTCAATAGGTGAAATCAGTTTTGCATTAAAAAAAACGTATCACAGCACGAATTTTGCAACTGGCGGTAACAGCAATGGGGGAGCTCCAACTTCGAAGGCTGTTAGCCTGACACAGAGGAATGTAACGAGGCGGGAGTGGTGGGGATAGAGAGAGGGGGAGTTGATAAGTAAAACAGCGCTACCACATTTCTCCCTGCACGCTGCATTCTTTCTTAGCAGCATAGGGAACCTTATTTTATGAATTACTCTAGTATTAAGGTACTAGGCTTCAAAGTGTTAATCTATAGCAGTATATTTACCTTTCATTTGACCTAATTAATTTTTTAAAGCAAACGTTTTTACTTCATATTAAAGTTACAATCTACATCTTTCCTCTAAAGTTTAAACCTATGTTTATGCTACTTTATTACTTAAGAATGGCATATAATGCAGTCAATAAGCCAAAGAAATTCCTATTTTACCTTATTCCTTACAGTATCAGATTTCAAACGCATATTAGCTAGGACTTTTGGTAAGTCTTTTACTGCATTTTCCTTCTCATTCAGACTATGTATTACTTTCTTCTCCGCACCTGAGGTTGTAATCAAGCTGTATGATTTGAGCAATAGTTTCTCTACCCTGTATCACACAAATAAAATATGAATTGACATGTTGTTGCAATGAGATATTCAGTCTTGAACACACAAAAATTGGAAAACCAATGTAAAATAAAAAAAATAGTACAGTAGCCGCAGCTCATTGTAATCGTATTTATCCGAAGCAATTTGATAACAATAACCAATGAAGTACAGCATTGAACTTACTGTATCATGGTCACTAGTGTTCACTGAACGATAAGTAGGCCTAGCATTACAGTAAGTCAATTTAATTCTATAACACTACAAATAGAATGTAATTCAGGCACATGGAAATCATGAGTGATTACTTACCAAATTTTGCAACTTCAGACAGTTTTATGTACTGTAGTAAAACTTTGTAACTAGGTCTAATACTTGTTATATTTTGTGAGCAGTCTTCATATCAGACACCTTTTCTAAGCAATTTACCGCAATTTTTTCAGAAATTCGATTCAAGATTTTTCTACAAGATGAATAGCATCGAGTAAAGAAGTTTTTTTTAACAAATTCATTTGAGGTAAAGGTTTAAAATTCATCCATATTTTCTAATATCTTAGCATGCTTCTCTCGTCGGTAAAAAGTTTTCAAATTTTTAATTATGCCTTGGTCACATGGCTGAATAAATGATGTAGTATTGGCCAGAAGATAATCACTTTGATATGTTTCAGCATAGTACTTATATCGTTATGTGTAGTGCAGTTGTCTATTAGAAGGACAATGTTGTGTTTCAATCTAGTATCCCATTTAGTCAGCCGTTCATTAAAAATGTTTGATGTCTTCCAAGCATTAGAGTTTAAATGATGTTCAAATAATAGCTTTTTAATACCTTGAAAAGCAGCATTGATTTTTAGATTTCCCGATGATTAAAAACGTTTTTTTATCCAACCACCTCAACACAACACAAAACAGTTAATACATTGTTTACATATTTTACAGCCACTAGAATTTTCATTTTTTGAAATGTATTGTGTAAGTATGTTCGGGTAAAGCATGATAATAAAATCCTGCTTCATCTGCATTGTATACGCAGCTAGGAGAATACTCAGCCAAAATTTTTGGCCATTTGTAATGTAACCAATCCTCAGTTCCAACAAAATCAGCATTAAGTTGTGCGTTAGAGTAACAGAATTCAGTTACTGTGACCACTTGAAGCGACAAATTAATTTAATAAACAACACACGAATTACAAATAAATTAATCCTGATGGGTTAACCCTTTAAATGTTATAAGGTCTATAGCTGATAATGTGAAATGTGCATAAATTAAAAGGTGATACACAACTAATTATTATTTCATGTAGTTTTATATTTTTCTAAAACATTTTTTGCTTCACAACACTCTCCATGTTTCAAAGTACTGATTACAGTTGGTTTTGTATTTTCCTTCCACTCATCAAATAAGGTAACACTATTGTTAAGACAGGTTTTGAACAAAAACTTTCTGAGGATTTATATTTGGTTATATCTGTTATGTTTACATGCCATAGTTGCTTGTTGTCGTTGAATGCAATTTCAACAATTTGTTGTGTAAACAAAATAATTTAAAAAAACAAAAATTTTGAGCATGTTATAAAATTATATTAACTTATTTCAAAAAAGATTATTCGTGATCAGAGCTATATAGCGCGTTTAATTAATTCCTCATGCCAATTGATTTTGTATTTTGCTACAAAAATATTCTCAACTTGTAAAGTACTAAATATTATATACTTTATACAGGTGCAATTTTTTATTCATTATTATTAAAATGAGGTATTATATGATTTGTAATCATAATTAGAAAAACAAATTAAAAGTCGCTTTTGGTTTGAAGATGATTCAAACAATAGATAGTTCTGATACTCACCTTATATTCAATTTATTTTGATTCTCATTTATTTCTTCATATTTTTCAGCTAAATTTTCAGCTAAAGTCTGCAATTCACCTTTTCTTGCACTGATTGCTTTCATATCTTCAATCTGGTTTTCAGTCATAAGGCGTAGCATTTTCACCCTACACATATTTCAAAGTACCATTGAAGTTTAGATAATGTTTAAAAATGATAACATTCCTAAGAAAATTCACAATTACAAAATGCTCACAGAGGCAAATAATGGAAGTTAAAATTTTGGATCTCTCTCTCTCTAAATATATATACAGTAGAGTCTCGATAATTCAAGGTAGTCAGGACCAAGAACCCCTCAGATTACACGGAAATAAGTACCTATGCATTAGAAAAAAATAGGAGTTTTAACCCCTAATACTATAATTAAAAATGCACTAAAAAAGTTTATATAACTTATGAAGCCTGACTCATTTCCTTTGCATACCATATTGATACAAACATTTCTTGGAAGCCCAACTCATTTCCTTCAAATACTGTATTGATATAACATTACTTGAAGGCCTCTCATTTCCTTCGAATACTGTATTGATATAACATTACTTGAAGGTCTCTCATTTCCTTCGAATACTGTATTGATATAACATTACTTGAAGGCCTGACTGACTTCCTTTTCATACAGTATTGTATAAATAAACATTTCTTGGAAGCACGACTCATTTCCTTTGCATATCATATTGACATACACATTTCTTGGAAGCCCGTCTCATAATTTTCTTTGAAATAGATAAAATAAGCTCAAATTTACAAAGAACCTCGAAACATCAGGACTCGGAATTTTGAGACTCTACTCTGTCTATATATATATATATATATATATATATATATATATATATATATATAGATTTTTTGGACTAGGAGACTGACAGACTTACCTTGGTAATAGTCCACTCTGTAGTCATGAAATAGAAACACATAAAAGCACTTAACCAATGAAATAATAGTCCACTCTGTAGTCTTGATATAGAAACACATAAAAGCACTTAACCAATGAAATATTTAATTGGTTAAGTGCTTTTATGTGTTTCTATTTCAAGACTACGGAGTGGACTATTACCAAGGTAAGTCTCAGTCTCCTAGTCCAAAAAATCTAAATAATCTTTACCAACCAAAACTAACCTGAATATATATATATATATATATATATATATATATATTAGGTTATTTCTAGTAGAGCTTAAAGCTTACTTCTTAGTAAATTTTGGACTAGATAGGAGACTGACAGACTTACCTAGGGGCAATAGTCCAAAACTGCAATCTCTTGGAAATAAATAAATAAATAGACATATATAAAAACATATCACACTATTGAAATATTTCGATCACACAATGATCTTTATCAATCAAAAAAGAGAAAAGGAAAATACTGAAGTGAACCACAGATGCGTATAAATATCCAAATGTCACAGATTTATAGTTTATGATATAGTACTACATGTTATTTGTATAAATATTGATTACTTGACACTAAATATTAAAAGTCTGTCAGAAGGATGGTAAATGGAGTTGTTAAAAATGGTAGAAGTTAGGGGAAGGTAAAAGGAGTTTTAATCTGATGCTGAGGTTAGGAGGTTCTCTAGATTTGGTGTACCACTGGTATGACAACTGCCATGTTCTCAATTCTGAAGGGTTGCAATCAGGGGGGAGGGTCTTAATTATTTTGGTGGTATAAAAATCATTGAAAGATATGATGTTGTGACTAGCATCATGTTGAGCAGTTGGCCTGTCTATGTTCATGGTTCCAACTTCATGTCTGTGGCCATTCATTCCGATGCTCAGACCATCTGTGGTAAGGCCTATGTACTGTGCCGAGAAAAATTTACTTTGCAACTGGTATATTATATTTTTGGATGTACAAGTATGATGACCCTGAATTTTGAAGTCCACATTGGTTGCTAGGCTATGGAAAATATTTGTTGGGATGTGTATTGGACATGTATTCCGTGCATCTAGGTCTATTGCACGGAAAAGAGCCATGAGGAAGTTTAGGTGGTTTTTCAGTACTTGGATCTGGTAATTTTGGATGTACTAAAATATTTTTCAAATTAAAAGGTTGTCTGAACCAAATATAGGGTGGATTTGATAAAAGATCGTTGGTGCAAGTGGAAGCTTAAAGAATCTTGAAGCCATCCTTTAATATTTTGTTCAGCTTCTGTAGGCCTGGATGGTAGTCTGTAACTAATGACAGTTTGTTATCTTCCATAGGTGGTTTGGGTTCATCAGATGATTGAGCTAAGCGGATTTGATCCTCAACAAGTTGTTGGATATTTATACACATCTGTGGTTCACTTCAGTCTTTTCTTTTTCTCTTTTTTGATTGACAAAGATCTTTTTGATCGAAATATTTCAATAGTGTGATAAGTTTGTATGTGTCTTTTTATTTCCAAGAGATTGCAGTTTTGGACTATTGCCATTAGGTAAGACTGTCAGTCTCTCCTATCTAGTCCAAAAATTCCTAAATAAGCTTTAAGCTCTACTAGAACTAACCTAAATATATATATATATATATATATATATATATATATATTTGATATTTTACGTTATCCATTGTTTTTCCGTTGCACTGACTTTATGAAGTTAATATATTACTATTGTAAGTAATTTTATCCACCATTAAATGCAATAATTTTACCTTGAGTGATGAGGCACCTTTCGGTCACTTGACCATTGTCGAATCACTGATATTTTTCTGGTGTAGATGTTCGGTCCGTGATATTGGTATTTGTTGACGTTACACGCACTTTCTCTTGATCTGTGTGTATGATGTTTTTATATAGTATGTCTTCTGTATATGTTGTTTGTAGATTCATTAAATTGTTGTGTATGTTTTTATAAATGTGGTATTTTTCTAGTGAGTTTAGTTCTATTGGGTTATTATTTATTTCAAGTATGGTTAGGTTATTTTCGTAATTTGTTATTTCATGTTTATGTGATATTAGGTGTGCTGCAACATATGATACTTTTGAATTTTTGTTTTTGAATGCTCTATAATGTTCTTCAAATCTTATTTTAAATGTTCTGGTTGTTTTTCCTATGTAAAAAGCGTTACACTTGTTGCATGTAATTTTGTAAATTCCTGATAGGTTATGTTTTTCTGAATTTGTTTTGTGGTTTGTGTTATTAAGATATTTTATTATTTTGTTGTTTGGTTTGTATGTTGGAGTGTAATATTCTTTGTTGTATATATTTGTTATTTTTTCTATTTTGTTATTGGTGTATTTATATTTTAGATAGATTTTTTTATTTTCATTGTTTTTGTGTTCCGGTTGTAGTGTTGTGTTGAGGTTAGGTTTTTTTGTGAATGTATTGTATATATTTTTTATAATGTGTTTGTTGTATCCATTTTCTATTGCTATTTTTATACATTTTGCTATTATACATCCCAACACACCATTTAGACCACTAATAAATTTCACAACAGCACCATCTTACATAATCGCAAAAATACTAGACAAAATCATAAGATCTAAAATACATATCAACAACACATACAATATAAAAAATGGATACGAATTAATTAATAAAATAAAAACGATAAAAACAAACAGCAACACAAAAATAATAAGTTATGACATAACTAACATGTACCCTAGTATCCCAATAGAAGAAACCATAGAAATAATAAAAAACAAACTGATACACAATAACGAAAAAAGAAACATAATAGGTAGTATCATTACGCTAACCAAACACATATGTAACCAAAATTACTTCCAATTTAACAATAAATATTATAAACAAACGACTGGACTCCCCATGGGTTCACCCATATCATCTGTCATCTCAGAAATATATTTACAACACTTTGAACAAATAATAATTAAACCTATAATAAACACACACAATATTTCACTATGGACAAGGTATGTAGACGATATACTTGTAATATACCAACCTACCATTCACAACGAACACATCATAATATTAAACAAACTAAATACATACAACGAAAACATACAATTCACCGTCGAAACAGAAACAAATAGAACAATCAACTTTCTCGACATCACTTTTAATATAAATGATAATAAAATAGAAACTACAGTAAACAGGAAACCTACTTCCAACAACACCACAATACACTACAAATCTAACCACCCCTGGACACACAAAATTAACACTTACAGTAACATGATAAATAAAGCAATAAAATACACACAGGATAACAAACAAAAATTAAATGAAGAATTAGATAACATTACAAAAATAGCAATAGAAAATGGATACAACAAACACATTATAAAAGATATATACAATAAATTCACAAAAAAACCTAACCTCAACACAACACTACAACCAGAACACAAAAACAATGAAAATAAAAAAATCTACCTAAAATATAAATACACCAATAACAAAATAGAAAAAATAACAAATATATACAACAAAGAATACTACACTCCAACATACAAACCAAACAACAAAATAATAAAATATCTTAATAACACAAACCACAAAACAAATTCAGAAAAACATAACCTATCAGGAATTTACAAAATTACATGCAACAACTGTAACGCTTTTTACATAGGAAAAACAACCAGAACATTTAAAATAAGATTTGAAGAACATTATAGAGCATTCAAAAACAAAAATTCAAAAGTATCAAATGTTGCAGCACACCTAATATCACATAAACATGAAATAACAAATTACGAAAATAACCTAACCATACTTGAAATAAATAATAACCCAATAGAACTAAACTCACTAGAAAAATACCACATTTATAAAAACATACACAACAATTTAATGAATCTACATACAACATATACAGAAGACATACTATATAAAAACATCATACACACAGATCAAGAGAAAGTGCGTGTAACGTCAACAAATACCAATATCTCGGACCGAACATCTACACCAGAAAAATATCAGTGATTCGACAATGGTCAAGTGACCGAAAGGTGCCTCATCACTCAAGGTAAAATTATTGCACTTAATGGTGGATAAAATTACTTACAATAGTAATATATTAACTTCATATATATATATATATATATATATCGTCACTTTTCGGTCACTTGACCATTGTCGAATCACTCAACAGTGATATATATTTATATATATATATATATATATATATATATATATATATATATATATATATATGATTGTAGTTTTCATTCCTGATGATGTTGGTATTGTTTACCAACGAAAAGCTTTGAATATAAATTGATAAATAGTCTTGTATTTGAATAACCTATGTTGTTTTAAATTATTAAACAAGAAAACGTATGTATATATATATATATATATATATATATATATATATATATATATATATATATATATATATATATATTTAGGTTAGTTTTGGTTGGTAAAGATTATTTAGATTTTTTGGACTAGGAGACTGACAGACTTACCTCGGTAAGAGTCCACTCTGTAGTCTTGAAATAGAAACACATAAAAGCACTTAACCAATGATATATTTCAACCACACAGTGGTCTTTGTCAATCAAACAGAAAACACAAAAAGAAATATGAGATCATTGGTTAAGTGCTTTTATGTGTTTCTATTTCAAGACTAGAGTGTGGACTCTTACCAAGGTAAGTCTGTCAGTCTCCTAGTCCAAAAAATCTATATATATATATATATATATATATATATATATATATATATATATATATATATATATATATATATATGAAGTTAATATATTACTATTTTTGAGTAATTTTATCCACCATTTATATATATATATATATATGTATATAAATATATATTGTAAATAGATACACTTGTAATTTTCAAGACAAGCAAAACCCAAAATGCTTTGTTTATTATGATGGCCTTCTTAACTATAACATCTACAGATTTTAAGTTTTTTATTAAACCATTTCACCCAATTTTTTTATAAGTTTAACTTCAACAAGTAGTACGGCAAGAGTGCTTCGAGACATTAAGATTCAAATAGAAAACCGAAGCACACAAGGGAAAATAAACGACGATGAAAATAGTTGCACAAAAAACATTGTTAACTAAGAAATATTATTATGATTATAACATAAAATGTACTTTTATTTTAATCACATTAATAATTTAATATTTAAGTACTAAAAAGTATTTTACAGTGAATATTTTATTCCATTTTATTAGCAATTGCTGCTACGAGCTCCTAGTATATATTGACTAAGAAATGTTCGTTTTGTCGGGAAAGGGATAATTTGAAGAAAATTTGTATAAAACATTTTACATGTGAGTGTAGAGCGTAACATCCTCATTTTTGAATTCCAACGAGAATGCGTAGCCGTCTAGAGATCAAATAATAGCTCCGAAGATTTCCGGAAGTAAAACGCTAGGTAAACGGTGAACGGCTATTTTGTCTTCACTTCGTGTTTTTAGGTTATGTTGAATCATTTTCAAATCCAATTTCATACTAATTCATAAATCTTATGTTTGATTAAATTGAGTGATAGCGTATGATTTCGTGAACATTTTTATTTATCATTCGTGGATTCCGTTTACTTTCTGTATTCACATTAGCAATCAAAAAAAATACCTGAGAAAAAATACGTAACTCCACATAGGTTATGCCCAACTATGTTATCAAATTGGCTCACTTGGTAATTACTTAAGATACAGTAGAACCTCTCTAATTCGTCACGTTCGAGAAAGAAGGGGTGACGAATTAGAGAATAAGACCAATTATGGAAGTCATGAAATAAGCATGTAATTGTGGTTAAAATTAGCACATAAATACGAAAATAGGTATGCATTGTAATTAATGTTGTAGTCACATTATTTATGTCGGCCGAAAAACTCAACAACACAACACTATAAAACACTAGTAGCCTGCAGTATAGTTCGTAATTACAAATACAGTACGTTACTCTATTTTCATAAAAGACAAAGAAATATATTACAGTACCTTGTGTGAAGAATAACACTAGCAAGAAAAAATATAGTCTATTAAATCTATTTACGTTTTAATTTTTGAGAAAGTCTGTGATTTTCATTTTCTATAACAAATTCTTTTCTTTTTGTATTGCAAGCTGCCGAATTAGTTTCAATACTATCAATTTCGTCAGTTCTGCTTCCTTTAGCCTCTCATGTCTAATCGAACAACTCATGTCTAGTTCCTCCACTTATGAGTTGCCTATCTAATGGCTCTCGTACTACGTGACAGTTCGACGCTATTTGTTATTACTGTAACGAATTACAGAAGGTGAGGAATTAGAGAGGTACTACTGGATATTTATTAGTAAAGTTTATTCACTAGGGACTATTTAAGCTAATAAATTTAGAAGTAAAATTTTAAAATCTTATAAATAGGTTTAAGGGGCGCAAGAGGATTACAGTACATATAGATAGGTTTTGCAGGGAAGAATGGAATGCTACCTTAGGGTGCAACAAATCCAAGGTACTGGAAGGTTACTCGGGAGACTTGTGGGCCAAAGAACTACTCTCCTTAAGTAGACCTCAACTCAGAGTTACTGTAGAGCTGGTCACAGGCCATGGGAATCTGAGGGGGTTCCAATACAAAATTGGAAGATCTAGGTCCCCTGTGTGCAAGAGATGCGACAAGGACCAAGAGGAAAGCCCAATCCTCATGCTCTGTGAGTGCCCTGCTTTGAAAGCTGCAAGGAGAAAGTAGTTTGGCTGGTAGGTATGACAACCAGACGATATCAGAAGATTTAGCATCAGATGTTTACTTGGATTCTGCAAAGAGGTAGGTATCCACTAAGCCAGTCCTGTGGTAAGGATGGGAAGAGTGTACAAAGGCTGTATCTAAGTGCTCTACACCGACAAGGTCCCTCCGAGTATTAGTAATAAATGTGCACATGTAATGTACAGAAACAAGTTGTGGAACTGATAAGTTGGTTATAATGATAAATCATGAAAGTTACCTTGATTGAATTTCGTCCAGTGTATTTTTATGACAACTAATTGCATTGTTTCTGAATAAAGTTGTGGCTCTTATTATTAACTGTAACAAAAAAAAACATTAAAACAAAATAACAGCAACAAGTACAAATAGATGAACTTACCAATAGTTTAAACAAGTGAGAAATAATAAATAAATATATATATATATATATGAAGTTAATAAATTACCAATTTTGAGTAATTTTATCCACCATTAAGTGCAATAATTTTACCTTGAGTGATGAGGCACCTTTCGGTCTTTGACCATTGTCGAATCACTGATTGTTCTCTGCTGTGGATGCTATGTCCGTGAAGTCGGTGTTTGTAGAAGTTACGCGCACTATTTCTTGATCTGTGTGTATGAGGTTTCTGTATAGTATGTCTTCTGTATATGTTGTTTGTAAATTCATTAAGTTGTTGTGTATGTTTTTATAAATGTGGTATTTTTCTAGTGAGTTTAGTTCTATTGGGTTGTTATTTATTTCCAGTATGGTTAGGTTATTTTCGTAATTTGTAATTTCGTGTTTATGGGAAATTAGGTGTGCTGCAACATTTGATACTTTAGAATTTTTATTTTTGAATGCTCTATAATGTTCTTCAAATCTTATTTTAAACGTTCTGGATGTTTTTCCTATGTAAAAGGCGTTACAGTTGTTGCAAGTGATTTTGTAGATTCCTGATAGGTTATGATTTTCTGAATTTGTTATGTGGTTTTTGTTGCTAAGATATTTTATTATTTTGTTGTTTGGTTTGTAAGTTGGAGTGTAATATTCTTTGTTGTATATATTCGTTATTTTTTCTATTTTGTTATTGGTATATTTATATTTTAGGTAGATTTTTTTATTTTTATTGTTTTCGTGTTCCGGTTGTAGTGTTGTGTTGAGGTTAGGTTTTTTTGTGAATTTATTGTATATATTTTTTATAATGTGTTTGTTGTATCCATTTTCTATTGCTATTTTTGTAATGTTATCTAATTCTTCATTTAATTTTTGTTTGTTATCCTGTGTGTATTTTATTGCTTTATTTATCATGTTACTGTAAGTGTTAATTTTGTGTGTCCAGGGGTGGTTAGATTTGTAGTGTATTGTGGTGTTGTTGGAAGTAGGTTTCCTGTATACTGTAGTTTCTATTTTATTATCATTTATATTTAAAGTAATGTCGAGGAAGTTGATTGTTCTATTTATTTCTGTTTCAACGGTGAATTGTATGTTTTCGTTGTATGTATTTAGTTTGTTTAATATTATGAGGTGTTCGTTGTGAATGGTAGGTTGGTATATTACAAGTATATCGTCTACATATCTTGTCCATAGTAAGATATTGTGTGTGTTTATTATAGGTTTAATTATTATTTGTTCAAAGTGTTGTAAATATATTTCTGAAATGACAGATGAAATGGGTGAACCCATGGGGAGACCTGTTGTTTGTTTATAATATTTATTGTTAAATTGGAAGTAATTTTGGTTACATATGTGTTTGGTTAGCGTAATGATACTATCTATTATGTTACTTTTTTCGTTATTGTGTATCAGTTTGTTTTTTATTATTTCTATGGTTTCTTCTATTGGGATACTAGGGTACATGTTAGTTATGTCATAACTTATTATTTTTGTGTTGCTGTTTGTTTTTATCGTTTTTATTTTATTAATTAATTCGTATCCATTTTTTATATTGTATGTGTTGTTGATGTGTATTTTAGACCTTAGGATTTTGTCTAGGATTTTTGCGATTATGTAAGATGGTGCTGTTGTGAAATTTATTAGTGGTCTAAATGGTGTGTTTGGTTTATGGATTTTAGGTATCCCTGATAATACGGGTGCGCATGGTTTAAATGGGTATAATCTTGTGTGGTATTTTAATTTATTGTTATAGTTTAGGGTGTTACGGTGAGTGACTATTAAGTTTTTTATTGTAATAAGGTATTTGTTAGTTGGGTCTGGGATTTGTTCGTATTTATTTTCTTTTATGTAGTTAGTCATTGAATCGATATATTTGGTATTTTCTATTATTACTGGAGTATTTGTTTTATCTGATTTTAATATTAAGTAATCGTTGTTTTCTAATTTTTCTCTGAGTTTTATAATTTCTTTTTTATTAATATATTGTTCCGTTTTTTTGTTTTTTTCCGTTTTTATTAGGTTAATTTTATTATTAATGTTATTTCTTATGTGTTCAGTATTTTGGTGGGTAATTTTGTGGATGTTAGATTCTGTGTCAACTATTAAGTTTTTTATTATTTGTTTTTTGTTGAAGTTAGGTAGGTTATATTTGAAGGAATTTGTTATTATTATTTTTTCTTTTTCATAGAAATAATAAAAAACAAACTGATACACAATAACGAAAAAAGTAACATAATAGATAGTATCATTACGCTAACCAAACACATATGTAACCAAAATTACTTCCAATTTAACAATAAATATTATAAACAAACAACAGGTCTCCCCATGGGTTCACCCATTTCATCTGTCATGTCAGAAATATATTTACAACACTTTGAACAAATAATAATTAAACCTATAATAAACACACACAATATCTTACTATGGACAAGATATGTAGACGATATACTTGTAATATACCAACCTACCATTCACAACGAACACCTCATAATATTAAACAAACTAAATACATACAACGAAAACATACAATTCACCGTTGAAACAGAAATAAATAGAACAATCAACTTCCTCGACATTACTTTAAATATAAATGATAATAAAATAGAAACTACAGTATACAGGAAACCTACTTCCAACAACACCACAATACACTACAAATCTAACCACCCCTGGACACACAAAATTAACACTTACAGTAACATGATAAATAAAGCAATAAAATACACACAGGATAACAAACAAAAATTAAATGAAGAATTAGATAACATTACAAAAATAGCAATAGAAAATGGATACAACAAACACATTATAAAAAATATATACAATAAATTCACAAAAAAACCTAACCTCAACACAACACTACAACCGGAACACGAAAACAATAAAAATAAAAAAATCTACCTAAAATATAAATATACCAATAACAAAATAGAAAAAATAACGAATATATACAACAAAGAATATTACACTCCAACTTACAAACCAAACAACAAAATAATAAAATATCTTAGCAACAAAAACCACATAACAAATTCAGAAAATCATAACCTATCAGGAATCTACAAAATCACTTGCAACAACTGTAACGCCTTTTACATAGGAAAAACATCCAGAACGTTTAAAATAAGATTTGAAGAACATTATAGAGCATTCAAAAATAAAAATTCTAAAGTATCAAATGTTGCAGCACACCTAATTTCCCATAAACACGAAATTACAAATTACGAAAATAACCTAACCATACTGGAAATAAATAACAACCCAATAGAACTAAACTCACTAGAAAAATACCACATTTATAAAAACATACACAACAACTTAATGAATTTACAAACAACATATACAGAAGACATACTATACAGAAACCTCATACACACAGATCAAGAAATAGTGCGCGTAACTTCTACAAACACCGACTTCACGGACATAGCATCCACAGCAGAGAACAATCAGTGATTCGACAATGGTCAAAGACCGAAAGGTGCCTCATCACTCAAGGTAAAATTATTGCACTTAATGGTGGATAAAATTACTCAAAATTGGTAATTTATTAACTTCATAAAGTCAGTGCAACGGAAAAACAATGGATAATATTACATATCAGGAATATATATATATATATATATATATATATATATATATATATATATATATTTAAAATGTATGGTATTACATCAATATAACACAATGCTTGCTCAAAGATTTATACAGTTTTTTTTTTAAACTAAAAATGGTTTAAAAGTTTCACCTATGATTTTGAGTTGTGAGTTCAAATAAAATAAAATAATTGTTTTTTGTTGTAAAACACAATGTGCAGTTGTATACAAAATGCATTTTCTAAACCTTAGGGTTAGATTAATTAAATATTTGTGGTTTAACAGATATGGCACGTTATTCTACCCTTGGAAGAATAAGAGAGTGGAACAAAAATGGGCACCAAAATGTTTATGAAATTAATTATTTCCAAAAGAATCAGTAAATTAAATTTTTGACATTACTAATGAGTTACAATTATACATTATTCCTACAAATTTTGGGAAATGATTCCAGTTTCTAATATTTTAACTCTATCATTTTTTTTTTTTTGTTGAAAAGTTTATAGAGATGTCAAATCAAAATTTTGATGGCTATACCATAAAAATGACCATACCAACACATTAATTACAAAACCTATTACTATGGAGAATTTACAAAACAAGAATAAATGAAAACTGGAAGATACCATCTTATTTACAAATCCATTATTGTTATTTAATTTACAGGAACAAATACTTTTCTATCAAGACTACATAAGAAGAGACATGGATCACCTATAGCTCTGGATCATTGCTGCAGTTAATAAAATGATCCATGGTAAATGATTAAATATTCAATGATCCATGGGTAAAATTTCACACAGATTTATTGTATGTAGAAAAATTGCTAGTATTCACACCCTGCACTATATCAAACTCCAAAAAGTAGTAAATTTCACCAACACACTAATTACAGACACAAAAAACAAAATTAAATTAAAACATAAAAAAACATAACCTCAAAACACACAACACCCAACACAGGCTAGTAATACGACATACACTTTTCATTCCAGAACAGTAAACCTCAACAATAAATTTTCAGCTAATGAATTAAAACAACATAACACACCAGTAGAACAACAAGATGCAATCAGAAAACAAATAAAACACAAAATAACCTGAATTAAGCCCCCTAAAATAAAACACCCAAGAATTAAAAATAGACAAATCCATCAATAACAAAATAAAACTTGACCATAACCGAAGCTGATAAAGGCAACATAACAGTTATTATTAAAAATAACGACATCAACAAAAAAGTACACTATTTCATTCAAAATAACATCACTATACTAAAATATTACTAAAAAAAATACAACACCCAAATTAAAGAAGCAATCAACAAACAAAACTCATAATCCTACACTACACTAACAAGCACTTAAAAACAAATTAAACCAATAGCCCCTATACTAAATGCCCTGCCCAAACTTCACAAAACAGACATACCTATATGTTCACTAATCGATCACACAAGCACCCCTTCTCAGCTTCTAGCTAAATTTCTCGATAAAATCATCTGTAACCTTATAAAATTTACTAACATCCCCATTACTGAAACTATCAACGTCTTCAATATCATTCTTATATACACAAATACCCCACATAGACACATTGACAAAATCATCCACCTAACCAAATTAATCACATCTCAAAATTACTTTACCTACAACGACACTTTCTACACCCAAAAAGATGGCCTACCTATGGAATCCCCCATAGCTAACATCTTGGCAGAAGTATTCATACACCACATTGAACAAAACCACATTTTACACAACAATAAATACTCAGATAACATCATTTATTAGTATAGATATGTTGACGATATTATCACATTATACAAAGACAATACAAGCCGAGGGCAGATGTTTTTAAAACATCTTAATTCCATACACCTAAAACTAACATACACTATCGAAACAGAACAAAACAACTCTCTTAACTTCCTGGATTTTACAATTAAACATACAGACAAAAAACCACATAAATTCAACACACCGAAAACCCACTAACACCAATACTACCATTCGTAACTCTTCAAACCACCCACACCAACATAAACTATCTGCTTACAACACCATGATATATTGCTTGCTTAAAACATCATTAGACAAGGAAGAACACTATCAAGCTTTAAACATCATAATACATATAGCACAAACTAATGGATACAACACAACAATGATTGACAAATTATACAACCGCCTAAAAAACAAACTCAACAACCCAAATACAAATATACAACACGACAAACCCATAAAATACTTAACAATTCCATACAGATAATCCAAAACCCACAATCTAACCAACACACTACGAAAATATAAATACAAAATAGCCTACTCCATACACAACGCTGTCAATAAACAATTTAAACCCAACAACAAAATCAACTACATTTACAATGCCCCTGGAGTTTAAAAACTAACTTGCAGTTTGTGCCCCATGTTTTACATAGGCCAGACATGGAGGTCATTTTACACATGCTACCAAGAATATATAAACGCACTAATAAACATTAACTACCAATCAAGCTTCGCCAACCATCTCATATCTACAAAACATGACCATATAAACATAACATCCAACCTACAAATTCTTCATAAACAATACCAAAGTAACCAACGTTACACAACCGAACAAACAAAATATACACACATTTCAAACTACACTCTACAAACATACTCAACATCCAGTTTCATTATAACTCACACACACTTTTTGACAGCATAATTCCTAATACTCACCAAATACACCCACACCCCCACTATAATAATGAAGTGTGGCAACAAAGAGCTATCAGACAGTTGATTGACAAATGTTGGTTTGGTCAGATAGTGAGTGTTTTATTAGTGCAAATTGTTTACATTTCGAGTTTATTGTTGTTAGGTCTAATTTTAATCTATAAGTTATTTTGCTTATTTAATTTGTAGTTTGTGTAATTTTTGTTTAGGTTTTGAGTTTGTTTTTTGGTTTAAATTTATCCTTCAGTTATTTAATTTTTATTGTTAGAGATATTACATTATATATATAATGGCTAAAGACACTTTAGGAAGCGATTCAATACGAGATATGTTGCTTTTGGACAGTGAACATGACAGTGAAACCAATCTAGGTCAAGGTACAATCAACATATCTTTTATTGATGAAGTGAATGAAAATGTAAATTACCCGTTTTTAGATTCGGATTTAGAAGGAGAGGTTTCTAAATTTTTAAGGAATTTTTTTTCTCAATTACATTTTCTTTTAGCTTTAAAATGATATGTAACATGTAATACTTATTTTCATTCCTAAGTAAAATATGTGTAGTGTTGTACAGTGTTGCTATTTTATTTTGTTGACTTTTTTAAACATTTTTCAAAGGACCATAACACCATCTATACGTAAGTATTCATATGTATATATTTCCTGAGAGTGTGTTTCAATCCCTTTACAAAAATATATAATTTGTTGTAGATATGGTATTTATTATATATCAGGAATGTTTTATATTTAACCTAAAAACCTCTAGGCAGATAGAGACAGGACACCTATTTAGAGGCTATGCTTCAAAGTGTTGATAATCAATCAGCTGAGTGTGTACAGACAGCACACCCCATCCTTTTCCCTTTCTCAAGCAACAATAGACAAAATATATGATGAAGTTTAAAATGTGACTTTCCTTGATAAACATTACGTGTTATTCTTATTATCATTTTATTTTTTACTTTTAGTGCAAGTTTTCATTTAAATATCATTACAGAGATTATTTCATTTTTTATAGGAAGAGCATGTTTTAATATTTTTTTTATATACATTTAAAATTACTTTTAAATTTAACCAATACAGATTTTATTTATGACCTTATAGGAAGTAAAATAAATAAAGTGTGACAATTTATTGGTTTGGTAATACTGCTTTGGTTTCAAAAAACCTGTAATTCCGCCAGTCCTAAGAATTTGGCACAGTGCATCTGGAATATTACATTTTATCAATATGACAACAGTGGTTGTGATCAAAATAGATTTGAAAAGTTATAGCTATAGATACAAAGTTAATTTTAATCAGATTGCACTGTTATTTAGCATAAATTTTGCATAATTTAGTTACTGTATCAATAACTATATATTTAATTCCTTATATTTTGAAAATATAATTAATATTTAGAATTTTTTAATACATAGAAAGTTAGTTTTACACGTTTTAATAATGGTTTTAGGTAATATTATGCAACTTACACAATGGAGGTGTGTGTGTGTGTGTGTGTATGTTCACAAGGGAATTTCATACTTATTTTAAACTTATCTAATAGTGATGTACCCCTTAGACATTAGTATTACTTTTGTCGACAAACATGCTGTTATATATCCAACTTTTGTGCAAATGTTTAAAGAAATTACCATGCAAACAAATATTAAAATTGCAGCAAATATTAGTTTAAATATTTAATTAAAAATTTTTGTGTTCTATCTTAACTTAACTTTTAAAAGTAATTTCTGTACTTGATCATTTAGAGTTGAGTTCATGAAAAATATAGAACTTACACATCTGCAACAAGAATAATTTTACACCACAGCAGTTTTATTAATAAATATTTTAAAATAAGTATGTAAAAAAATTACATTATGAGCTTCTTGAAGTGTTGGTTCAGAACTCATCATCAGAATGGGATGATTCTTAATTTGACCTTTCTTCAAAATGTTTGTTATAAAGGTATCGAACACCTTGCATCGTTCCTGCAAACATTTTCAATATAAATTTGTCACAAAAATTTTAAAAACAGTAAAATATAGTCTAAAATTTAAAAATATGTATCAGTAAGAAAAAACATATTTAAAATGAAAATTAATCTGGTAGAAGAGACTAGAACTTTTTCCAGAATAATCTGGTAGTTGCCGACATTGGTTTGGCTATATTTCTCTAACTCTAATTTGTATTGTCTAGTTCAATCTGTGATGCCTTAAAGCTAAATAAAAGGAAGACAATAGCTACGACACATTGTTCATCTATTAAAACTGTCAACAAGGAACTTTGACATAGCCGAGAGGAGTCTGGAGGGTCCAGACCTCTCCATGCCTGAAAGATTTTATCACAAATATTATGGAAGTATTACACCTATAACATTTTTATATTTCAGCTTACTAGACTAAGAAATGAAAACATTTTAAATAAACCAAAGATTTTATTATGTTAAACTCATACTATTATAAAAAATATACACCCCAAGGACCCCCTTATCGAGAGTCACTCATTTGGACTGGACCCCCTCTCCCCAAAATCTTGGTTACATGCCTGCAAGGAAAAAATAGCTTACTTATAAAAAAAAAACAGCAAAACAGCTATTTTTTTGCAGTTATCCTTGAAAATGTTTTTAAATATTACACCAATCACACTGATATTCTATATTATTATAATATATTTGGACTAAAATTTATACAAAAATACTTTCTATTTGTTTCATATAATATTGTAACTATGATTGTTACTTAAAAATTGTTTTTTCTCAGTGACTACATACATTCAACTTTCGATTTATTGTATTTTATAGGTTTACTGAAAAAGATAACCTAAAGAACAAACTGCAAACACATTACTATATATTTATAAGTTTGCAAAAGAGCTAATAATGATTTTTTAGGTTATTTTACAAATTTACTTAACAACTATAAAATCAATTATTTTTAATGTCTCTGTATTAATCTATCATTTTTCGTAATACAATAGATTGTAAATTTCTTAAATGCACAATGTCTATAAATAAAAGTTCATTCTCATTTACACATATTATGAAAGTAACATTTATAAGTTATAAGTGATAGTTAACAGAATTGTTGACTTGTCTCTTTTAGCTACATCAAATCATGTAGCTAGGTTTTATAAGTAAATAAATGCATTTTTTATGTTTGGTTTAGTTGTGAGTTAAAATTTGTAGTACCAACACTCACTGATGATGATAACTTTGTCATTGAAATGTGTCTGAGTAAATGAATGATTAATTTGTGAATTTTGTATAATTTCCACATAACCTCAGAAGCTAAGCTCAGAGAATAGTGGTACAAATGCATATTTATGTACTAGGATCTGCTCTTTATGATGAACTGATTGACCTGTTTGTTTATAGTCCTGCTTGACTAAGATATTTATGAAATCTATTTGTCATCATATAAATGCCTATAACCTGTATTACGACAAATCTTTGACAACTTATACCATGCGTTATCTGACAAGTGTTTATTAGCTATCGAATTAACAGGAGTTGACTGTAGTTCTAAAAAATCAATGTTTTTTTCTCAGTTTAGATTATTTTAATGCCTTAAATAGCAAACATACTGTGTAGAATGTAATATACTGAATTGAATGTACATATCTTTAAAAGAAATACTAAACATTGAACATATAATGTATGGCTTACTCTAGGTGATTTGATGTCGTCAAATTCAGTAAACTCTCGCAAACCCATTGGAGAAATAAACATGGATACTACTTCTCCATTCCCCGTCAAGGCAACTAGTGTGTCTGGTTTATCCACAATCGTAACTCCTTTCAAAGGCAAATCTGCTTTGAATGTATTGATATGAGTACATACCATATACTCTATACTGCTTTTAGTATGCTGCAGAATGTCACCAAAATTATCCTCTTGATCTATAATTTGAAAAATACAAGTTAAAAACTTTGATTTATACAAAAATCGTATTTTGTAATCCTTATGAAAAAGAATATAACATTGGGCCACATTAAGATTTATCATTTTTTCATACTATAAGTAAAACACATTTTCTTAAAATGTTTAAAGGAAACTTTATAAATAAAAGAATAGTAAGAAATATAAGATTGACAAGAGTTCAAAAACTAAAGATTTACTTCAAGGACAGCGTTTAAAAATGAAGTATATATTACCAGAGCTACATTACCAGAGCTATATATATTAAAATTTTCTCAATTCTGAAGGGTTGCAATCAGGGGGGAGGGTCTTATTGTTACTCCCCTCCGATTACAACTCTTCAGATTGAGTGGTACACCAAATCTAGAGAACCTCCTAACCTCAACATCCGATAAAACTCCATTTACCTTCCTTCTGACAGACTATTAATATCTAGTTTCAAATAATCAATATTTATACAAATAACATATAGTACTATATCATAAACTATAAATCTGTGACATTTGGATATTTATACACATCTGTGGTTCCCATCAGTCTTTTCTTTTTCTTTTTTTGTTTCATAAAGATCATCGTGTGATCGAAATATTTCAATAGCGTGATATGTTTTTATATGTGTCTATTTATTTATTTCCAAGAGGGGGTGAGTTGGTTGGTCCTCATCCTGCCCCTGGATAGCTGTGAAATCTTGTGCGGCATGAGCAATATTCACAGTGAACTGAACGCCAACATTAGCTTTCCTTGTGAAAGTCCCACGCAAATGATGTTAAACCTCGCAAATAGTCCTTTTCAGGACCCCAGACGTGCAACGCTAACAGCAAGGCGAGAACATCCTGACAGATTAAAAGTCAATTTTAGGAATATTCGGGGACAAAGTATTAAATCAATAAGCCGTCATTTTAATATCGACAAAAATCTCGTAATGAGACTGAGAGGTGTGGGGTTTTTTAAAAGAATTGAACTATGGTGCCCATCAAGAACTTCCGCAGACACTTTTATTTACGATACCAAAAGGAAAGCTAAACCGCTTAAAGGGCACGTTTCAGTTGGTACTACTTATCGAGAGCGGAAACTAAAAATAAGATATAATGAGGATTTATTAGTTGACAAAGACATTGGAAAAATTGGCATAATGCACTGGAATGCAAGATCACTGAAGATAAAAGCTGATGAGCTAAAGAAAGTAATGGAGGAAAATAAAATAAAAATAGCTTGTATTCAGGAGTCCTCCCTTCATCAAAATCCCCCTCACTTTAAATACCACCCTCTCTTTAAATATTACCAAATGTTTAATGTCTCCAGATAAAACCATGGGGGAGGTGGTTTAATAACATTGATCCATGAGACACTCTCAGTGGAAAATGAAGAAATTATTGTAAGAGATGAAATTGAGCTAGCCAAATATAAGATACTAGTAAGCAATGGTATCACCTTCACTCTTGTTAATGTTTATATACCGAATCAGGGAATTAATGAAGAAGATCTTAACGTCTTATAGATCAATGATAAGAATGTGTTATTGGTGTGTGACTTCAATAGCAAACACCGTAGTTGGAACAAAGGCCCAGCTAATCAAAACGGACAAATTCTCTTCAAGTTGTCGCTAAACAATAACCAGGTACTAGCAAACAAAAAATTCGAACCGACCGTCCAGTCGGCTTCAATGGGTAGTTTGACTTGACTATTTCATCTCCAGCAATAATAAACAAATTACTAAATTGGAATATAGGCCAGGACTAAAATGTCAGAACGGCCAGAGGCCCAAATTGTGACTCAGACCACTTTCTGGTGAAAATTAAATATAGAGAGCGACTGGCATGCTTGCGACAAGAGAAATTATATAAAAGAAGGCACTGGAACCTAGAAAAATTTAAGACCTGGAAACATTAGAAGGATTTAGAGAACTGGGCAGTAGAAAAACGTTAGAAGAGTTAAAAAAAGAGGTTATTGAAAATGAAGAAACAGGAAAAGAAGTAAAGTGGTCCAAAATTAGCAGAGTCATTGAGGAAAAAGGAACTAATGTGATTGGTGAGAAAATGAGGGGACGTGGTAAAGAAAGGTTCTATGACGAATGTCGTGAGGCGCTAAGATTAAGAAATGCATATAGACTGGTAATATTTCAGCACGCTACATGACAGAACACCTCAGATTACCAAATGAGCTGTGGAAGAGCAAAAAAGGTCATATGTGAAAAGAAAAAAAGCCTTTTTAAGAAAGCAAGTAGAGCAAATTGAGGAACTAAGAAGTAATAACGAATCCCGGAAATTCTATGATGCTGTTAAATATATAAATAGAGGTTTCCAGCCTAAAACCGACTCATGCAAGAATAAAGATGGTAGAGTAGTGGAAGGGAAGTCAGACGCAGATGGGCAGAGTACTTTGGTGACCAGTATAGTGCGGGAGCTCAGACGATTGACACAGACAACAATATCTTGAGCTGAATAGAATTGACAAATGAGAATGACATTGAGCCACCAGACATGGATGACTTCATGGAGTCGATTGAAAAGCTGAAAAGCAATAGAGCACCTGGTGAAGACTCACTTGTAGCTGAATATTTTTAAAATTGTGAAGAAATTGTACAGTCACAATTATATTCCCTGATCCTAGTCCTATGGGAAAGAAAATGCATGCCTAGGAAATTGAAAACTAGTCTCATTTGTCCTATTTTTAAAAATGGTGACAAATTAGAATGCAGTAATTATCAGTAATTAATGCAGTGGAATATCTCTTCTTACAGTAGCATGTTTACACAGATTATCAGTGCGACTTCTGACAAGGAAGGGAAACTATGGATCAGATATTTGTTTTAAGACAGTTACTTGAGAGGTGTTGGGAATATAAAATTGACCTTCATATTCTTTTTGTTGACTTTCGGCAGGCTTATGACAGTGTCAACAGAGCAAAATTGCTCAAAACTCTAGAAGATTTCAACATACCAAACAAGTTGATCAGACTGGTCAACATGACATTATGTGATAGTGACAGCAATGTTATCATAGGTTGTGGTATGAGTCCTAAATTCCCTATTCTGACTGGAGTGAGACAAGGCGATGCCCTGTCTGCTACTCTCTTCAATCTGGCCTTACATGAGGTTTTGAGGAGGATTAACGTTTCAGGGAATATCATGGCTTTTACATGGCACTATGATTGGTGAAAGAAGAGTTGGCCGACCAAGAAGATAATGGCTACAGGACCTTGAGGAAGATTTAAGGATACTCGGCGTTGCAGTATGGAAACAGACAGAAGTACATGGCAGAACATTGTTAAGGATGCCAATGTTAAGGCGCACCCCAGGCTGTATGTAGAACTATGTAGTAAGTAAATAAGTATTAAACTATTGAATAAAATAGTAATTGGTATTTGAAAATTGTTACAATAATCCAAGATATGTCGTAAATAAACAGATTTCCTTTCAATTGTGTTGAATTTTATTTACAGAGCTACTTTTATAATTTGAGCCTGATAATTTGAATACAAATATAGCTGTTCACTCGTAAGCTGGCTTGCAATTGATCGATAGAAAACAAAAAGATAGCCCTATTCAAATAAACATTGGTAGTGTTGCATCAAAAGCCATTGCTAAGAAATTGCAGGCGTTGAGATCGTTCAGAAAATTAATATAAGTAAATTTGTGCAGAAGATTTTAAGCATTTCAAGGGTCAAAACAAGTGAGTGGTGCGTTATTCAGCTTCAGGTAAAGAAGTCAAGAGACAGTTTGTGTTAACAAAGATGCTCTGGAATCAGTTATGATGAGGGCCATTTGAGAAAACCCTTCCTTACATTTCCTTGAAGATGCTGGAATTATCTTGATTGCAGTTGTCAACAGAAGCAAATTCTTGGGGTACTTGGTTTTTTACAGGTTTTACCAATGTGCTCACACTTGTCAAAAACATGTGGTTAAAAGACTGATTCTGTTTTGCAACCTTATAGAGTTCGGAAAATTCTCGCTGCGACACCTTTCTCTTTTGATACTGTATTTAAACACACGCTTTCTATAGTTTATTTTTGTGACTGCAACAAATTTTAAAGCTGTTAAATATGGAGAACTGTCTATGTTATCATATAGGCCTACAGTCGAACCTCTGGATAACGAAGTTGATTATCCAGAGAAAAAATTTGTTGTAGAGTGGTATTCGTTATTGAGAGGTTGTGTTGTAAAGAATGTTCCCACCCCATCTTACGCATATCGCACTTCCTGCGGTAATAAAAGAGATACAGTATAATATCGCAAGCGTAGTTAGTGTAATAGGCCAATGTTAATATAGGATAATATTTTATAAAGTCTTAATTTATTTGAAATTAAAGTTGTTAAAAATGTTTTATTGATGTTTCTTCATTGTATTAGATATCCACATTCAATATTTTTCATAGGGTCTACTCTGTATAGGCTATTATGATAGTTTATCTAATGCTTATGAAAACGTACTGGTAAATAAGTACACTCACCAATTCATTTTCAGGAAGCATGACTTGAACGTAGTGGAATTTAATCAAAGCAAACTCAGTAGGCCGTAATTTAGTAACTGTATTATTTATTAACCGTATTACATTTATTAACACTTTCAACACGGCGGCGATATTGGTGATCTCATCAAACTACTGCCTGTTTTTCCTTAACTTCCAGCTCTGATGGCAGTGAAATGCCATGCGGGCTGCATAGCCTGTCGTAGCATCTAATTATCGACCCCGTTGTTTTCATCTCAATAATTTTATTTCTAACATATACATTTTTATTGGTGACATCAGAACAGTGTATTAGACTCTAAAATATTGTTTTATTTATTGGGTCAAAATTTAAAAAAAGAAATAATACAAATGATAAATTACTGTATGACAAATAAGAAAACACAATAAAAAAGACAGAGAAAAAAGAAAATTTATATACAAAACTAAAGACCCTACTACTAAATATATTACATACTAAAATAAGCACTCAACGTTTCACTCAGAATGTTTGTTTCTTTTTGTGCCAAGTGTTTCGGAGATCGTAATGTAAACGAAGACAAAGATAATACATATGTCACATCTGAGACTATTAATAGCCGAGATAAGCTAACATGGGTTTACTACAATCTTATGTTGACACAATAGGTTTTCAGGCGTCCAAGCATTTTGTCAATGACTCATATTTACAATAGTCTGTTCCCACCTCCAGTTGGTTTATTAACTCTAACAAGACAGTTATCGTTTATTCTTGCGTTAGTTCAGAAAATTTGGTTAATTTTTATGATCGTTGTTTTTACCGGATATTCTGCCGCGTTAAATGGTTTAAACTAAAAAAAACATTAAAATATAAAAGTTAAACGAAATTAAATCAGTGCATAAAACTTCCTGAATCATTGTTTCAGTTGAAGCATTAAAAGTTAACTTGGGAAGCTCGGATTTAAAAACAACTTAGGCACAATGTTCTCCAAACTCTTTTAAAGCACTGGCGAAAAAATCAAACCTTTATATAGATATCGACACTAGAGAAGTTTCAATTAGCCTGGGAGTAAGCGTGCCGGTTTACTCACCGTATCTAAGGAAATAAGCTGGGAGCGCATCTGTAAGGAAACCCAGAGCGTGCCGGAACGCTAGCCATGCTGAACGTGTTAACTGAACCGAACTATAACATGCAGTCAATTGCTGACATGTGTTTCGCCTATCATTCTTGGTTTTGTTGACCCTCCTGCTGAAAATAAACAATATCCTGGAAATGCCATTGTGAGCTGCCTACAACACTACATTTCTTCGGTCGAAATGGAAAAAAAAATTCGTTATTGAGAGGTCCGAAATTCGTTACATAGAGGTAAATAAGTAGAATATTTTCTAAAATGTCATGCGACAAGATAAAAATTCGTTATATAGAGGATTTCGTTATCTGGAGGTTCGTTATATAGAGGTTCGACTGTATTTTCTTCCTTAAAGCTATTTACCGCTAGGCTCGAGTTTCCCCAAAACTAGTAATATCACATCCAGTCCATGTTTTGACACTTTTATGCCAGATTTTCTTTCTATATCTAGTTATCCAACATTCCGGTTAACCTCACACCCAAGTTTTATTTTGTGTACAATTAGCCAACTGTATTTTTGCACAAAACTTGTTCTAAAGTCCAACAGTCTGGCCAATGTGTATCACCTCCTTTGATGTCGTCATTAGAAGAAGATAAAGTAACTCTGGAAGATGTAGGCTGTGTTGACTCCGGCTGATCTATTAACATTGGGAAGTGTCGTGCATTTTTCAGTTTCTTTGTCTAGTTTTGGTTTCTTCAAAACCATAAAACAGTGTCAGGCCGCCCAATGTTCTGACTGCACTTGTATTGACCGATAAGTGAAATACGAACTGTTGCTTGTCAAGGGAGAGGGAGGATAAGTCAGCTACCACCTTGCATATGGCTAGAGGTTCAGTCCAGTCAAAAACAAAGCTGACCTTGAATAAATGATAAGCTGGTTGAGTGTCGAGTAAAAAATTTATATAAATTTACTACAATGTTTCGGCAACCAATTTTTAGCCCAAGGCTGAAGTGCTATGAAAAACAAAGTCATTAGATTTAGAGTCCTATGAGTAATATGAGGAGCAATTCTTAGTGACTCACAGATCGTGGAAAGTGTTAAAAAAGCTGCAGAAGATGATAGTGAGGAATTAGCAGAACCGGGCGAAGAATCTAACACTGTGTGTCCTAAAGTGCAGGAGCTATATCAGCAGTGATAATTTTATCAAATTTTGACCACTACAGATTCACCTGTCGAAATTCTGATAGTAGTAGAGAATCTCTATAAGGTGACAGAGAGTACTTATACTGGGGAAGGGAGAGTGCAGATAGTCACAGACTTATTTTAATAATAAATGTAAGTAGAATCTTTACAAAATAATTGCAAACAATAAATTTATTGTAGTCCCAGTGTGAACAGAATGGGTTTTTAATTGATACCTATTTGTGCATTCTGTGTATGTATTTTGAAACGTTTTTATTAGGCATCCTATTTAATGAATCTCACTTACTTACTAGCCAATGCCCACCCTTGGTAGGTTAGCCATTTGGCGGCGCGATGTTCAATAGAGGCAGGCAATCTCCCTGTAATTGTCTTTTTCATCAGAAAGCCCTACTTCTCCAGAAAGGTCTTAAATGCATTTCTCTTGCCTGACTTGATTGAGCGCATGAGAATGGCCTGGCTTCTGCGAAGTTTGATGCTGTCTTACAGTGTCTTTGTCACTTCTGCTTTCTGTCTAGCTTTGTATCTCTCACCTTTCAGCTTTTTAGACTATTTAATGAATCTAATATTTTGATAAACCTCGCAATTATTTTTCAGTTATGCATGGATTATAAGCAATTTATAGCATTACCTATGCACAGTGCTAGGTAGCGTTCTAGCAGCATTTGTCATAAATTACACTTCGATGACGAAAAAAAAAGTTTGACTGTACTCAGAAGTGCTCATTAATAAAATAAAATCAGAAATAAGAGTAAAATGTCATGATCTCTAGAAAAGGCATGTTTTGCTACATGGTAATGCTCACTCTCAAGCCACTCAGCTGACCAGCCACTTATTGAAAAAATGAATTGGAAGATACTAACTCACTCTCTGTACTGTGCACCTTTGACTTCTTCTGATTCTCAGTTTATTCAAAGAGCCACTTCATGGATAAAAAGAGATCAAAGAATAAGATTTCTTTGAACCTGGTATAGAAAAACTAGTTCATCCAATGATGACAAATATAATAATATTAGTAGAGTTTATGTTGAGTAATTAAAAGCCTGTTGTAAATATACAGTTTTTGTTCTACATCAATCTTTCTCTTCAACACATTGCATTGAGGATGTATCAGATTAAATGCATCGCCAATCTAGGGCCAGTAAAATATGCTTCAATCCTAATCCTTACTGCAATGACAAACATAGCCTTCAGCACTAGCTTTATTCTTAATGTGAGTGGTGTGTATTTATTGGCAGTTTGTAGTCTAGATTTATGCTTGACATGAATGTCTATCGTAATTTTAGCAAATTCTGTGAGCGCATTTTTATCTTTTTTTAAAATTATATTTTTAGTGTTATTTTTTTAATTTTTTTTGTGTTAAGCTTGTCTCCATAATTAGCTGACTATTGTGAAAAGTATTTGACTTATTACAAAATGTAAACGTACCACTACTGTGTGAATCATGAGTGGATTTGTAAATATTTTGTATATAGAACTAAAGTGGATATTAAGTACATCAAACATATTGATGCAACAATTTTTAGCGTGAAATAGAAAACCTCGGTGACAGTATACATGACTTCATCATGTAGTAATGCCTTGGCTCCGATAAACAATACATAGGCAACTAGCATCAGATGCTGATGTCTTGGATCCAATCCAACATTTATGGTGTCATCAATGGCAGCCAGTACAGATGGAAACTCTCTTTATTCACTATTATTTGGATTACTGTTGATAATTGCAATTAAATTTATATTATAAATAATATAATTTAGGTACTGACGATAGAAAGTATAGTTACAGAAAATGTAGTTATTGAATAACACTTATAAATGAATGTAAGCTGAATTAATAAATTTAGTTGGATTACGTTTAGTTAAACTTAATTAAAATATAACTGAATTACTTAAAATTAGTTGAATGCGCTGTTCTAAAAATATTATGCCCAGTTAAATAAATATGCTTTTAATGTCCAATAAATATATATATATTTAGATTAGTTTTGGTTGGTAAAGATTATTTAGATTTTTTGGACTAGGAGACTGACAGACTTACCTTGATAAGAGTCAACTCTGTAGTCTTGAAATAGAAACACATAAAAGCGTTTTCTCTTTGATTGACAAAGACCACTGTGTGGTTGAAATATATCATTGGTTAAGTGCTTTTATGTGTTTCTATTTCAAGACTACAGAGTGGACTCTTACCAAGGTAAGTCTGTCAGTCTCCTAGTCAAAAAAATCTATATATATATATATATATATATATATATGAATTTTTGGACTAGATGGGAGACTGACAGACTTACCTAATGGCAATAGTCCAAAACTGCAATCTCTTGGAAATAAATAAATAGACACATATAAAAAACCATATATACACATAGAGACACCATATATAAAAAACCATAGACACATATATGAGAAATCTTAGCCCACCATCTCATACAGATATAAAGGATTAGTTCTACTTGTACCAATAATGGAATGTTAGTTATAAACCTATTTAACAAAAATTAATATCTTACCGTTTTCATCAGTTGCAGAAAAAGCTTCAAGCAATTCTACTGCATGCAGTCTAATTAAATGAATACCTGAATCATGGGCACATAAATATCTGAAAAATCCAGGTTATCTTATTAGTTTCCATTACAGACTAACATATTAAAACCTATTGAAATACACACTAGAGCAACACATCTAATGTTTTATTAAACATTTTTTGAAACAAAAAAATCTATTGTTTTATGACATTCTCATTGATTTTACAAAACAGTTGACTAAGTTATTTTCTGGTAAGACTTAGTCTTACAACATCCCCAAATTGTAAGACTTTTGCCAAATGTACAACTGGAAACTGATCAACCGTACCAACAACGAATGAGAAAAAGTTTTTGTGAAGAGAAAATAGTGAAAAATCGTGTTTAGCTGATGAAATCATTTTAAAGTGGCTAAAACTCTGCAAGTTGGAACAAAATCAGTTTACTCATATGGCGCTGAGTTGACCTGACTATAGAATGAGTATGTCAGGCTATATAAGATGCATGCTAATATTAATACAATGTTAATGTTAACTAAATAAATAACTAGTACATAATTCCCATATAAAGATTTACAATACAATAATAAGTTATATGTATAATAAAGTTTTGGATGGCAGAACTACTAGCAAGGCTAACCGATTGTTAATTTCAAGAGATATGGATATGTGACGAATATGAAAGATTGTCCAGGGCATGTATGTCACTGTGGTGATAATCTAGAATACATAAAATGTAGATAAAAAACTTTCGAAATTATGAAATGATATGGATAAGAGAGATTCAAAAGAAGTTTGACAAGGGAAAGAAAACAAAATTAAATAGGCGTTACAGAGCAACCTGAGAGATAAAATTAAAAGACAAGCTGCTAGAGCACAGTAATGTGAAGGAGAAAGGGGATCGGTGTAAAATGGTATTATAATAAAACCAGAGCAGAAATAGAAATGAAGTTATAAAATCCAGAAGAAAAGGACAAAGCTAGTTACAATGCAGAAATAACAAGAGAAGAGAAGCCAACAATATTTGCAGAAAGATATGTTTTTAAATAATTAACAGAACCAGGCAGCCAAGGAAATTGTAAGTGTGGGTGTGTATTGAAATGCCTACAATCGACAATTCATTAGTAGTGAAAATTGAATTCAATTTCACAAAAATTATAAAAATACGTAACTAAAGCTTTTTTAAAAATTTCTTTAAATAGCCATCTGTTTGGCATTGTCTGATCACGTTTGATAGCCATTATCAATTGAAATGTAAACATTGTGTCCCTATTCAAAAAGCGTATTTTCATTTCAAAACAGTGCTATCCCTATTCAAAAAGCGTGTTTTCATTTCAAAACAGTGCTTCTCCTATTCAAAAAGTACGTTCTAATTTCAAAGCAGTGCTGTCACTGTTCAAAAAGCGTGTTCTCATTTCAAAACAGTGCTGTCCCTATTCAAAAGCGTGTTTTCATTTCAAAACAGTGCATTGTGTTATTAAGAGCTACACTTTTTTAGACATAAACCAGTTTTATTATTCTCAAATCAGCCAGATATGTAGAAGGAAAAGAGCTATGAAAACTGGAGGAGGCAAAATTCCACTAGTACTAGGAAAAAGGTTTAAACAGGGCCACCTATTATTTTATTACTATAAAAAAGACCACCTAGTGATATGATGGGATGGACTCGATCAAATATAGTGCATACCACATAACCGTGTACTTGCCCTTAAGTGATTTCTTGTATACTACCACTTCTGCATCTGATATGTCTACACATATTTCAAGATTGTTTATTATTTCATACCGAAGCTAATTTAACATAATCTAATATCGAATAATCTAATATCAATCGTATCATGGAAGTCAGTATTTTGACAGTCCTTATCAAGCTTGAAGAAAAGTATTTATACTTACCCTCTACCTCCCGTCTTGCCTAATGCAATCTCTCAAGGCTAAGTGCATGGTTACCTGATTCGCACTTTACTTGATTGAAGGAGATTTTTTTAACGCCTATGTATCTTGACAGAAACCATTCAGCTCCTTTAGACAATATGAAAAATTATTAATTTTGTTTCACAATAACCTATTTGTCACCAAAATCAGTCACATAACTTTGCCTTTCATTTTGTTTTTATAATTTTTTAAAAAAGTTATGATTTGCTATTTATTATAAATATTACCCGGAAAAAATAATGAATGCTTGATAAAAGTCAGAAAATAAGTCCTGGATTTTATGATGCATATTTCTTAAAACATATTCTCCTATGTCTCAAACGTCGATACAGTTATTTGACCATTTCCACAATCCATATTCTGTTTACTAAGATTACTATTATAGTATGTCTTTAATGTATATTATTCCATCATACTTGTAAAAATTGACTGTCTTTTTTACTAACTTATACCATATCATAAAATATTTAAAAAATCTTCTAAAATGAAATTCATAAATGAACTTATACAATGGTTATCCATGTTGACATCTAGATTTACAAACAAAATGACTCTTAGATAACTGAATCAGCCCCATGTCCCAGAAAGGTTACATGACGGCACGTGTCACAGTACAATAGGACAGAAATGGAGAGAACATGCAATCCTTGTGTAGGTAGTAGTGGTAAATGTCATCATCTAGCTTCCATAACCTGAACTAGATGTTAGTAAGTAAAATGAATATTTGTTTGTAAATTACTGAATATTATATCTGTTACTTTTCAATTTCAGTACAGGAAGTTATATAGGTAATAATTACATACAAAATTGTAATAACTAAATTAGAATGACTTCAAGGCCCATAAGAGGTGCGTGACTGGTGTTAAGACTAAAACAAGCAAAAAAGGAAACAGGAAAGCCTACAATTTCAACTCCAGTTAGTAATAGTGCCATAATGTGTCACATAAACAATAACATTTATTACAATAACAGCTAATATTCAAACCAAAGTTATAGGAAAAACTTCAAAATTCAAAAGTTTTAAAGAAATTAAGTAACAAAAGTCTTACAAAAGTCTTATAATTTTTAAAGAATTTTTTAAGAAACTAAAGTGTTTAAAAATACATAAAATTATGGGATGAAGAAATGGAAGTTACAGATTAGTGAAGTGGAAAGGCAGAGTTTCAAAGAAGCAGTTAGCGATGCAGAATCATAGATAAGAGTTCCTAAAGTATGAGGCATGATTTGAAACAGAAATATTTTGTAACTAATGTTACGAAACCAAACAAATAATTAATATTAGAAATTTTTAAATAATAACAGTTTAATAATGAGTCTTAAACTTTTTAAACGTGCCTCACAATTTGTTACGTGGTAGATCGTGTTAACATTGTTTTCATATTAGCATGCGTTTTATATAGCCTGATATACTCATTCTATAGTCAGGTTAACTCAGCGCCATGTGAGTAAACTGATTTTATTCTGACTTGCAGAGTTTTAGCCACTTTAAATTTTATTACATTATCTAAACAAGATTTTTTTAAATTTTTTTTCACAAAACTCTTTTTTATTTTTTGTTGATATGGGTGATCGATCATGTACTTGGTCGCTAAAAAAAAAGAAAAATTACCATGAATCCAGTTCCAAGAGTTGGGATAGCAGATTTTTAATTATATTGTCACTTTTCATTTATTAAATTTCACTAAATTTTAAACATCTTTGTTGATTAATTCAAGTGACCGGAGTAAATGCAAGCAATGACTTTACTTTTACAAAACTCTGAGCAAACTAAAATTATATTTAAAAAATCGTTTATACATACAGTCAACTCCCGATTATCCGGGATAATTACCGGCAGGGCCGTCACGGATAATGCGAAATCACGGTTAAAACAAATACCATAATATCCACAGCCCTACTTCTACCCAATGACTGTAAAAACAGCTGATAAATAGTACCGCCTCCTGTTGTACCGCCACTACTGTACAGTTCGTTTTGATCAGAAGCAACGCATAGACTGACCACTGAGGAAGAGTAGTGTTTACGTTCGACTCGAGTGTAATTCCGCGAATTCGGCGGTCGGATTTATTCACCAAAAAAAGGCCGCTCGCGCTCGGGGTTATCGCACCTCCATGCATCACGTTCGATGCTTCGATGTGCTCTGATCTGATTGGACGTTGGAGATAACGCGTAGTTAGGGATTCGCGCGTCATTGAACCGCGTGAATTTATAAAAGGACAACAAGAAATATAACGTAAACTCAGACATGCTGACCGAAACTCTGCCCGCGAGTGCGCGTCACGCGGAAACAGGTAGGAAGGATTTAGGACACAAGGTGGCGACTGCGGGCGAGTTGACAGTCTATAAATTATTCCGTAAAGGTTACTGTACGCCCCAACGACTGCCCGCGCACACATCCGTCGTTCACATTTTACTCCTCCCGCCCCACTGCTTCAAGTGGAGCTGACGATCCCGGTTGATCCGCAACCCGGTTGATGCGATCCCGGATAATCGGGAGTTGACTGTATAAATCTTTTAAATCAAAACATATAAAATATATTTTTGAAATAATTAATTTCATAGGTAAAACGTCAGTTTCACCAATAAGCAAACAGGTTAAATTATGCAAAGATAGCTTTCATATGGCTTATTTACAATAACTGAAATTTAATAAGTCAAAAGTATAGCTCACGAGATCAGTCAAAGTAATAACTCATGAGACCAGTCAAAATAATAACTTACAAGATCAGTCAAAAGTATAATTCAAAAGATCAGTCGAAAGTGTAACTCATGAGAAATAGCAAGAGATCTGAAATGCGTACCAGGGGAGTTCAGGGTAGTAAAGGGGAACATACATATCATAAATATTCAATTAAAAAAGTTTTTCAAGAATTTTAAAATTAAAGCCATTTTTCATCACACTACTTAAAGTAACACTAATTATATTTTTTTAAAAAAATATTTAATCTTTTATTTGTAACTTTTGATTTTAATTTATGAAACAGTTTTCATTCAAGTATGCAAGCAAACCTGGAATTTGATGATGGATCTCTCATTAGACGAACAGATTGGGTGTACAAATAATTTGGCTCATCATCTAGTTTTAATCCCATCTGGATTTCCACAGTTTCGAAAACTTTAAGAGCTAGGTCATGTGAATCTTCATTTATATCTACATCTAATTCATTAACCTGAATTTAAATGCATACAAAAAATGTGTAATTTAAAAATACATGTAAACATTCACTTATGTAAAAATAATATAGATTTTTACATGACTTGTTACAAGTCATTGAAGCGGCAACATAAAATGACAAGTAGTGTTAGAAGCAAGATGACTCATTAGATTTCTAATAAAACTAAACAATAAGTTAAGTACCAATTGTATTCCATCGCATATAGATGGGCTGAAGATTGACTAGTGAGAAAAATTAGCAAACATATCAATGGCTCAACTCCAACACCACGTATCTTAAAATTTTGACATTTTGAGTTATTGGTATGAAAATTTTCAGAAAAATTAGCTCAATCTAACCTGAGGTAGCTCATAATTTACAAAAATATGGAAGTTAGGGAAATACTGTTTTAAAGTTGGAACTTATAACACGGTTAGATGGCACCACTAGAATGTTTTTTTTCTCTCCTGAAAAATTGCATTTTTTGAGATTCGTGTTGTTGGAGTTTAGCCATCGATATGTATAACACTCTACAATCAAAATATAATAAACTTATAAAGTAACTAATTGTAGTGAAAAGGAAGCATAGACTTTACTGAGAATTTAAAATAGTTTCTGAAAGGAGGATTAGGGCTGGGATTGGTAATGAGGAAAAATTGCAAGAGTCCACACAAGGAAGTTAGGTAGCTAATCTTAGATTAGAGTGGGAAGACTTCAATCTAACACTTGAGGAATGTATATTGTATAGAGAGGCAGTTTCAAAAATGGAAAAGATATGGTGTCGGAAAGTCAAGGAGCCTAATGAGGAGCTCTAGGATATACATCACTTTATATGCTAGCTATTCGGTTCCTAGAATTATAGCAATAACATCTTAAATCATTCAAAAAATATATAATTTTAGAAATGTGTGTGTGTTTTGAAATGGATGGAAGGCGTTTTAATTACAAATAATTGTATTCTAAGCAGAATACAATATTTTGTTAAACATTAATTTTTGCATAACTAGAAGTCATTTATTACAATGAAAATATTGGAAAGGACACAAAAATAACAAATAAAACAAGTTGTTCAAGATTAAACCCTTACGTACATTTTGATGACCATGTTATCATCATCATCAGAGAGTCTTATTACAAAATTACAATCTAGCAAACAAGAAGTTACAAACTGGAGTGACATGCTTCTAGATTTGTAACTTCTTGTTTGCTAGATTGTAAGTTTGTAATAAGAGCCTCTGATGTTGATGACATGGTCATTGAAATGTACATAAGGGTTTAAGTAACTTGTTCTATATGTTATTTTTGTGGTATTGGGGTTCTTTCCAATACTTTCATTGTAATATATTGCACCACTGTGCTCTTCATGTTGTATATTAGAAGTCATCTAATAGAAACACTAAAAACGATTAATCTGGTAAAGATAGAAATTTGAAATTGAAAGATCCGCCAAAGCCAATAATTAATTCCTTACGTAAAATATAATTTTTCAATTGTATTATTCTTAAATAAGAAAAATAAATAACTTAGCTACTATAAGTAAACATTGCATCAGAAGAAGGGATTACTAGCAGCAGTATTATCCAACCAAGTAAACATTGCACAGAGAAAGTAATTCAACTACTGCTACTATGCTGCTAATATTTTCCTCTTCAGGTGCAATGTTTTTATTAAGGTAATGATATTATTAAATAACAAAAATAAACATAAAAAATCTGATTGAAAGCAAAGGAATCATTATCCAAAGACAATGCCTGTCCACAAGCAGCTAATCAAACTCAGGATCTGATTCGTTCATTTCACTAGGCACCACAGTGACAAAATAGATTTTGAGCCTTGTCGCTACTTGTACAATAAGTGCCTTAATATTAGTTGAAGTTACACGAAATAAAAACATTATGTCAAAAAGTACATTATGTCAACAAGTAAAATTATGTCAAAAAGGCTTCCACGTGAAAACAAAATTGTTAAAGAAGTGTACTAGTTTTTTCAAAACAGTACTAAAATTTTGAAAAAACATAATTTGTTCTAAAAATTTTTGTATGAAAAAGTTTGGTTATTTTTGCAAGTAGATATTTGTTCACACAAATTTTCAAAGTAAGTTTTTATAATGCGTTAAAACTATACATTACCATAAGAAATAGTGTTTCAGCATATTTTTTTATTAGAATTACCAAAAACAACAATTAATTTTAATACCTCCCCTTCTTCCTCTTTAGAAAATATAGATATTTCTTTCACATGAAGACAATGGTAGATAGTTCCGTTGCTTCTAGATATAATAACAACACGTGGACTAGTGTGCAGTATCAACATGCTTCTAGCGTCTGAACCAATATTGTCTGCTTGAGAAAACATGAGTGTTGAGTTCAACAAAACACCTTTTCTGTCACAAAAATTAATATAAAATAATTTTTGAATGTTTTTAAAAATTTGTAAGATAAAAAATATAAAATATAGCAGTTTCACTTCTGGAAAAAATCTATAAAATAAGAAAATAATAAATAGAACCAAAACCTGTTAAATTTTTTAATAATTAGTTTCATTTAAAAAATATTACGCAAAGAAAACCTGTTCATGGTTCATTTTAGCACATGAATATTACGCTCAAAGTAGTTGACAACAATATGTGCAAACATTCATTAAGAGGAGTTTCGTGTATTTAAGCTAAGTCTCCTTGATTTTATGGGAAAACAAATCTTACCTGTGCAAACAGACCTACAAAAATTTACACTGGCAGACGATATAAAAATTAGCACACAATAAAAAAAGTAAAGAAATCCATGTTTACATTAATGGTTCTATGCCACAACGATATTTTATATGGTAGGTGCCATAACTAGCAAACAGATGGAGTAGTTGAAAGATTCCTAGATCACAGTTCCATGTCACAATAGTTATGTTGATCATGTGAAATGGATTTCAGTTACTTGGTTCATTATTTAAAAATCCTGACATGAAATGAAAAACATCACAGCTGTCAAGACAAATATAGCTTCAAATGGCTTTTCGAAGAATTTATTGTAAATAAAAAATGGTTAAATATAAAAAAAAAAAACAGGTGACTTACTTTCTTATGCAACAATAGTCAATTTCGAAATATAAATACTTCTACTATTGTATAAACACAAATTGTGAATTTAAGTTATATAGCAAATGTTAAATTTAATTGATAGCAAATAATAAGGATTCCTATCTATATTTTAATTCTGAACTAAATATCTACGGTTTGGTTGAATGTCCTTTCAAAATTTGATTTAGAAGGATTTATACCTAGTATAGCCTATAAAATTCTTAGTGTGGTCAACTATCTAGCAATATAAGTAATAAGTCAAGTTAAAATAATTAGGAACAAGGAGATCGTGACTGAAGTATTATTATTAAATAAAAGAGAAACAATTTTCTGTCATGTGTGTGAACTAGATCTTAACATACACAATTAATAATAGTACATGTTAAATATCACTACAGTAGTGAAATACAGTAGTTCAAAATGACTATGAGGGGACATCTTTATTTCTTAACTAAAATTTATTGTACATTTTAATAATATTCTTATATATATATATAATTGTAGTCAAAGCATTTTTGTAAACTTTACAATAGTTGTATTTTTTATTTATTATAAAACTGTGTTTATTTGAATATATTTTTTTACATTCAACTACACAGCATTGAAATGCAAGGGAGTTGTATACTGTAATGTCAAATATTATTTTTTTAAAATATATTACAAAATGATTAAACAACAAATCAATAGCTTTCTGTATATCTTGAAATGGACATACTATTATAAATATCTGAGACAGATAAAATTTTACTAAAACATTTCAAATTGGTCACTGAAGTTAACCACCCCTCCTCCATTACAAACGTAGAATAAGTAGCATGGTTACACCCATGGTAGGGATTCCCTCATACTAATTTGTCTGAATTGTTTTGCTTTAACAATAAACATATTAATTATTTTTACAATCTTTGGAGTCGCAACTACAATTTTGTACAAAAAGTTTTTTTTGTTTATTAATAGGTAAAGTTAAAATATTTATCTAAATGCCTCAAATCACACTAGCGACCCTTTACCTTTTGTAGCGTGGTCACACGCGTAAGTGAAATTCCTCACCGACTTAGGACTTTGATGTAGAGTTTTATAAAATACTCTCTAAAATAATAAAATCCTTCTAAATTAACGTCCATGTTACCAAATTAAACTAATAATTTATATAGACTACTAAATCAAACAATAACTCCTTGAATTTTGTAGTCTATTACGTAGACAGAACGTTTTCGATTACTATGTGGCGATCTTTTGCTTTTGCTTGGAGTTATTTGGTTAAGCGGTGACGGTTTTAAAGGCAGGTTTTCGATAATATCAGAGAGTATGTGTGATTTGTATTGGGTTTGTTCGTTTAATATGTTTGTGTGTCTGTATTTTTCATATTGTTCTAGTGTGTTGAGATTTCTAGGTTGTGGTAAATGTCAGGACACAAATACACAGATATTTACCACAACCTAGAAGTCTTACACATCAACAAAAAAAGGACCACATCTCAACACACTAGAACAATATAAAATTTACAGGCACACAAAAACACAAAGTACAAACATATTAACAGGCACACAAAAACACAAAGTACAAACATATTAAACGAACAAATCCAATACAAATCACACATACTCTTTGATACTATCAAAAACCTCCCTTTAAAACCGTCCCCGCTTAACCCAACAACTCCTAGCAAAAAACAATGATGAAGATCGCCACATAGCGATAGAAAATGTTTTGTCTCAGTAAGTTTTTACAAATTTACAAAATTCAAAGTTCGGATAGTCATAAATTAATGTTAAAGTGATTAACAAACAAAAATGTTTTTAACATAAAATAATAACACAGTTACATGCATAGGCGGGGATTCTCCTCCAAAACCAAGTTAAACTGTCTTTGTTGGTTGTCTATCATCTCAAGATCAACTAAATTGCATTTTTCAGGTGCGTGGTGGGTAAATGGAAGATGTCCTCAAGTTTTACTCAAATATTACTGCAGGTTTAGCAATATTACAAAATTAACTAAGAAAGCGGCGATTCCTCAATGTAACGGAGTGTTAATATAAATGGTATTACATGACATATTAGATAAATTGCAAAGAAACGAACATTTCATAGACAATTTATTAAAAGAAACGCACATTGATAGACAACATAATGCGCAAAAAACAACGTACACATAACACAACAAAAAACAATAACAAACAAACACAAAAATATATAACACTTACATATCATGACAACACATCACAAAAAACTGCTTCCACTTTCCGCAAACTTAAATAGAAAGTAGCATTCATAACATCTAACACAATTAAAAAACACCATCACAGTTCAAAAACACACCAGGATAAACATGACAGGGCAGGTGTTTACAAGATGACATGCAACAACTGTCCCAGCTTTTACATAGGACAAATAGGGAGAACATTTACCACAAGATACAAAGAACACGTAAAACAGATAAAAAAGCCACAACCCAAATCAAATTTCTCCATACACATACAAAACACACTACATTCACAGACTGACATAGACATCAATCTAAAAGTCCTACATTACATCAATAAAAGCAAAAAAACTTAAAACAGTAGAAAACTGTAAGCTATATAAACACCGTAAATACTATTCACAACACATTCTAAATGACAAAACACACTCCCAATGAAACACTATATTTGAGCACATAATTAACAACCACTCTATGAACAATAACACACCACAGAACAAAAATACACCACAGACTCACACCAACACAACACACCTGAGCAACAATCTTGTCAGTATTTCACAGCATTGAAAAATGCACTGACCTAGCACGAAACACGTCTGCTGAATAAATCAGTAAGGAGTGGTATTTGCCAAGATAATACAAACAAGTATAACTGTTATTTTTGTTTGTCGCCTTTTTTGTACTTCTGCTAAAACATTTTTTCAATTTAAGTAGAAACAACCGATAACAATTCTTTTACACTTTGGGAAGTTTCAGTAGTCTGAACAAACACTCAACAAACAGAGATGGAGCAAGGAGTATACACTTCAGCAACATTAAGGATTTTTCTAAAAACTTCCGATTCATCGCCAGGTTCAACAGTATTTTGTTATTCTATGGTTTGATGACTCAGTACAATATCAATATCCGACACTTCTTCGCAAGTAATGATTTAGTCATCCACCTGTACATAGTTATCTGCAGAGCAGAGAGCACTGAGAAGAGAAACGACATCCTGTAAATGTGTTTGTGCATTATCTTCATATGCAATTCCTGGTAAGTCCTCTATTGGGTCGGAGAAACGAAAACAGTTGGAGATTGTTTCCTTCTACATAGATTACCATGCCTTGGATACCATTAATACAGCACCAAGAATACTAACTTTCATATCGCCTATATTTTCTCTTTTCTGAATGATTTTATACACCAATTCTTTTCGAAAAAGAATTTTAAAACTTTGTATGATGTCCTGGTCAATGGACTGCAGTATGAAAGTACGATTCGGAGGCAGGAAAACGAGTATGATTTGTTTTAATCTGTCAACTGGAAGATGGAATTAGGAATTGTGGATAATTAAAATTATATGTTTGTTTAGTCTTAAAAGTTCACTGCCCTACTTTATCAAAAAAGTATTTTCAAAAAAAATCAATGTCACCAGGCTTTTGGTTAAAACTGTAATCATCAGGGAAATTGTTTACTTTTTTAAAACATCGTCACATTTTACGATATGGGTAAAGTTCAACCCAGGAAGCATTACACTTTAAAGAATCCTTCTTCAAAATCACAGTGAAAGCTTCAGTATTTACCTGAAGCATGGTCCTACTTACAGATACACCGATTATGCATTGTATAAACACAAAGTCTTTTCCACGTCTTAATTAACATGTTTTTAAATAATCTTCGTGTATGTTTCTTACAACTAATGCAATTACACAGAATTATAAATATCCGCATGGTTTTTCGTTTGGAGTAGATACCTAAATATACGTTTATGTATGGTGATGTAATAAAAGAGCCGGCCTCAGCAAATCCGATATCTGGAGCAAAAGATTTTGCCGGGCTTTTTTAACAAAGAGATTCCCCCCAACAAATTTTAAAATTCTCGCACAAAAACGTGTGTTTAGAGCAATTTCTATGAAATAATTTCGTCACAAAACATGTCAATCATTTGCAATTATTTGTGTGATTTTTATTTATTTGCCAGGATTGAGAATATTTTTATTTTTGATGTGTACAAAATTTTATTCTGTGTAAAGAATTGAGATAAGAAAGAAATATAAATTATGACCATGGTATAACCTCTTCCACAATAATTTTTTTATTAATGAACCATTAGAAAAATTATAATGATTCAGGTCAAGCAGGTAATTCATATTAGAAATTAATTTTCTTGCTAAGTAATTAATAATCAACCATAAATAAGCACATATCATTACAAAATCTTAAATATATTTTGATAAGATTTTAGCAAGAAAAACTCCTTTCTGCACTTGTCACAATAACAAGTATAGTAAGTAAAATTTTATCCGCAATGAATATGATGAGAAATGGGTTTTGAATTCTGTTCATTAATCTCAAAATCCCTGCAGCTATTTCCTTCTCAGCTGTTAGGAGTTCACAAGGAATCTTAGGTTCAAAAAAAGTTCATTTTCCCAAGCATCCTTTGCTTCTTCAAAACTTAGAAACAATTCTACATCTGTACACTTTTAAAACAATTTGTCTTCTTTTATTGCTTTAGTTCTTCAACATGATAAAAAAATGCAAACATAGTAATATAACTGTCAATTTGTTCAAACCCTTTTTCAAGGACTGTACTGCAATAACAAAAAAAAATACCCAACTTTAAATGTTTGCTCGGGAGATTCTGACAGACTTTCGCATTCTTTTGGTTGCAGTGCCAATATCTGGTTTGTAGGTATTTTCTTCCATCAATAATTTAACATATTGTGCGGGTAATCAGACAAATATTTTAGGCACGTATATATTATACAGTATAGTGTGATCATGCTCAATGTTTTTCATTCGGTTATTATTATTGTTTCACTTAAAGACAGATAAGGAATCGAACTGCTAATTGTAATAATCTCTTCCTTTACTGATCATAAATGTTTGTATTAGAATAAAATATGAGTACCATATCACAGACCAAAAAAAATGTTTACAAGATTGTAAATTCTTAGAAATCAGTTAAGTGATATAGTGACTGACATCCTGTCCACATATCATTCATATCCAATTTGACTTTACTATAACAAGTCTTGAAGGTTTCATAAAATGTACAGAAAGTTTTTTATCTTTCAAGTTGTTCTTATGCTATTTATTCACACGGCTACTGCACCATTTATTTCTTTATTTTCATATACGTTTATAATTTCAGTATGATTTTACATGAATTAATTTTGAAACATCTTTTTTCATTTGTTTTGTGAGGTTTGATGTTACTTGAAGTTTCAAACTGTAGCAAGATGTCTTATTTCCTGAAGAAACAATGTGATTCAAGTCTTAAAAAAAACTTGACATTTTAGATTGATACAGTAAATTACAAAAACAAATCAGAGTAATGCTGCTTTTTAACTTGGCGTTTTGCAAACTCTCTTATGTAAAATTTTGAAGAACAAAGACTCTACCTCGTCATAATGAAGTGTAATGAAAATATTGGCAGCAAAAGAAATTGTTCCGAGAAGGATCCACAAGTGGAATCTACTTTGAAATTATGGTTTAAAAATGTTGGCGAAAAAGCTCGAGTTGATGGCTCGTTAATGATGAATATGAACAATTTATCAACAATATTTTACTGGAAGATTACAGACAACCCCATATTGAGAGATTCTTTGTGAAAAAGTAAATAAATTTAAAAGTGTAAATAAGATCGAAGTGTTTTATGATGAAGTTTTATGTATTTAAGTGTTTTATGACTTTTTTTTACCATAGTTCAATAATTTTTTTTAAAATTATGCTAGATTCAGTTAGTATTTAAAAAAATATACAACGGAATAAAATAATCTGACATTCAGTGTGCCTGCTAAATACAACAAGTAGACCCAGTTACAAACTTCTACTACATTACATAAAACTGTCTGGAGTTGCAAAATTTGTAAGTAATCACTCATGATTTCCATGTACCTGAATTATATTGTACTTGTAGTGTTATAGAATTAGAATAACTTACTGTAATGGTAAGCCTACATATCATTCAGTAAACATATGTGACCGTAAAACAGTAAGTTCAATGCGCACTTATATACATCATGATTACAATAAGCGGTGGCTACTGCATTATTTTCATTCAACTAAAACCTTCTACTTTTAGTGCAAGTAAGGCACTGAGCAGCCGCTCCACCCTAACAACAGCACTTTGTAATAATTGTATGTTTGTTTTGTAATTGTTTGTAATGTTGCAATTAAGATTATAGTTGTTTATAAACAATTAAAATTTTTAGTAAATTTTCATGAAGCAAATATATTGCATCACCATGAGTAAATTTATGTTTGAACATCAGGCCCAAACAGATGATCACAATAATATTCATGTTTATGGGTAAATGGTTTAATTGTGAGAATCATTCTTGATAATTACAGAAAATGTTTACTATGGCATGGAAAATATTAAGTGCTTAGTAATGATTTTGAATAGTAAAAATAATTTTTCAACAAACTATCAGATGTTCTCATTACTTGCCATTAAGAAAGGTGTTAAGGTCTCTAATACACTTTGATTTTCTAAAAAAAACAAATTAAGAATTAAAGCATCAAGTAAAATTTAATTAATCAAAATTTAAAAGCAGGCTTAGATTGAAGCTAGTTTACATATAGCTAAAATAAAACTCTGAAGATTTATACATCAGACAGAAATAGACATCAAAGCACATAATGTACTTTATCCAGTAGTTTAAGGGCCTAATGAATTTAACAATTTGACAAAATGTTTTCAGGTAGAATACTCACGAAGTATTAGTAGGCTCCAGGTCTACAATGATTTTATATACAACACAACTGCTTTGCAAAATGTAAATGGACCATATCCACTTGGAAGAATTTTCTTGGATGAACTTGGACTCATATAGACATGTTTGTTCTAATTCCTGTAAAATATCAAATTTTACTTCACATACATATGAATTGTTAACAAAATCCACTTTCATGCTAGTTCATACAATCATTTAATCAGCAGAAATTAGGAATAATTCTGAACAATTACAAATTTATTAATGAAAGTGGAAATTATATTTATGATTGAGAAAGAGCTTCAACACTTTTTAATTACAAAAATATAGGTGAAAAAACCCCAAAACCACAAAAATTAATAAAAAAATAACTAAAATAAGTTACCTAAGATTAAATCCTTATGTACATTTCGATGACAAAGTCATCATCTTCAGAGGTTCCTATTACAAAAGTACAATCTAGAATACAAAAATTGACAAACTAGACTGACACCGACCGCTGTCTACTGAAGCTTATATAGGCGTGAGCTAAGCTCCGCCCACCCCACTTCCCACAACGGCCGGCCATCTTAGCTGCATAAGCCACGTCAAACTAAACTATGATAAAATAATGTAAAATATGCTTAGTAAAAAATCAAAACATCATAAATTATATGTAAAATTAAATAATATTTACAAAAATGAATACAGAGGGGAGTTAGAGATAGGCCCTTAATCTGTATTCATTAATTTATTACTCGATTTATGTATAAAAATACTTTCGTAGCCGTTGAGTAATTTTTTAGAGCTGATACATTTAATTAATTTAACATTTTTATCTAATACATGGTTATTACAAAGTACATGTTCTGCTACACTTGATTTTTCAGGCCTATCAAGGTCTAATATAACAATATCATATATTTGTTAATATGAGCAAAATGTTCTTTACATCTTGTTACAATTTTTGTTTTGGTTTGGCCTATATACATATCGTCACATGTATTACATTTTATCCCATATATTCCTGACTTTTCCAACATTGGAATCTCATCTTTAGGGTTACCTAACAAATTTTTAAGTTTATTTTGACTCTTATAATCTAATTTAACATTGAACTTATTAAAAATAGAATCTAACCCTTTTGTTAATCTATTATCGAAAGGTAAGCTAACATAATTGTATTTTTCAACATCTTTTTGAAGAGTCGTAGATTTTCTTAAAATATATTTCGATCGTTGTTTCCTAACAATATTGTCTACAATGTTAGCATCAAAGACATTAATCTAGCAACATCTTTAATATAATTTATTTCTTTATGGTATCGTCTTGAACTAAGTGGTACATTAATTGCTCTGTTAACCATGCTATTAAATACAGCTATTTTATGTCTAATACAATGGTTAGAACTATTCAAAATATATTTATTATTATTAGTAGGTTTCCTATAAGCATCAAATTCAATTGTTCCGTTATTTTTAATACATAAAATATCTAAAAATGGTAAACAATTATTATCTTCTAACTCATAAGTAAATTTGATAGAACTATGCATACTATTAATTTGGCTAACAAAAACATCAACATTACACTTACTAGAATAAAAAATAGCAAATACGTCGTCAACATATCTTAACCAAATTCTCGGAAAATATGTAATTTTTTCCTTTAAATTCTGTTCAAATCTGCTCATAAAAAGTTCAGCTATAAAAGGAGACATACTAATACCCATTGCAGTTCCATCACATTATTTATAGAAATTGTTATTAAATTTAAAGAAGTTTTGGAATATATGTATTTCAGATAATTTAACATATTCCTTAATTTTAACAGGTTCAATATAATTATTCTTTAAAAAATCTTCTAAATATCCTATAGTTTATTTAACAGGAATGCTGGGGAACAGTG